>JAGFNQ010003012.1:503910-655672 GCA_024364735.1 Boesenbergia rotunda | reverse complement strand
ACGATCAGCACCTGGGGGAGATACCAGCTTGGGTCCTCTGGGTGCCAGCGAGAATGGGAGGCGGAAGGTAGGGTTGCGATTGCATGAATGGAATGGAGAAAAAGGAAGCACCGTCTTCTTTGGCTGAGGTCGAAACCAGAGAGGGAGAACTTGGGCGATGTGGAATGCGGCTAGGGCACGGGCTGAAAGAAGGAGGCGCTGCGTCCGCTGTGGGTGAGCGAAGAGAGGAATTTGGAGTATATTAGGGCTTGGCATTTTGCAGTTTAGTCCAACCAAGTTCTGCCTATTCACAAAACCACCCCTAGGGTTTTAATTCCTTACACATTAGCCCTTGAAACTTTTAGTTTATTACATTTTAGTCCCTAATTTTATATCCAAGGACTCGGAACCCCGGAATCTATCTGGTAATTCTCCGAAAATTTCCGGAACCTAATCAAAAGTGTCGGATTTTACATCCTCCCCACTAATAAAAATTTGGTCCCCATGGCTTATGCGATGGAACCCGTTCGAGTCCAACTGTAAGGTTCTTCTCTGCCCAAATGTTGAAGTCGAACTCCGATATGCTGCAAGGGAGTTCTTTCTTCATGGGGGTGTGGAGGTGGATCTCGAGAAGAGGATAGTCCATCTCAACAAGATCTTCAAGTGGTACGTTTGCTTGAAAATTTACATATGTTTAATTATGAATCAACCAAATGTGGTTCATTTGCAATCGTACTTCACTATTTTCCTATGTTTTGGAGTCGCTTTGTTAACTTGCTCGAGGTTCGTGATACAGGTATAGCGCAGACTTTGGGCATGAAAAAGATATCCTCAAGTCAATCTTGACTTACCTAGATGCAACTAAAGCTGGCCTTTTGACTCATCTTATAAACGACGGAGGTCCTATCAAAATATCCTACCAAAACTTTGATTGGTCCTTGAATTGTGTGTGATGCTCGGCTCTATTGGTAATACCATTCGTAGCACCGAGACAACGCACAAGCATCCACGAGATAGAAAATGTTGTTTTGTGTCGTGTGTGTAACAGGTACATGATTTCACCAAGTATCTTTTGTTAGTATTTATTATTCGATCGCAGGATTATTCAATCGACTTGCCTCATGCCTCTCGAGAAGGATGTAGTAGAGCATGCAGAATGCATTATGATCTTTTATACAAATGTAGCTCATGTGTCTTTTGTTTATCAAGGTTTTTATGTCATACCCTTGAAGTAATCTAAGTTTGCGAATAAATACGTGATTTTTGTGCACAAGAGGGAAGAAAGTTTCGTCTATTTAGTTGATAGGAAAGGATGAATACTAAATTTGCTTGTGCACGACCTCTAAGATGACTCCTCCACATGCCATCCTTCACTCCCTTCAACTATAGAGTCTCCCTCCCTCCATCAACTATCGTCCTCATTGCATCAATGCTCCTTGATCCATCAACCTGCTAACTTGGATGTTCCAAGTACCACCTTAATGATCTACATGATATAGTTTTTGAGATATTCCATGCCATCCTTCTCCAATCTTTTTGGACCTCCACGCCACTTAATGTGACACGTCAAGCTAAGAGCTCTCCAAGCTTAGTATATGTTCATGCAATTCATGTAATCCCTATATACTCAAACACACATATCAAAATTAATATATGACAATGTCTAACTTAAATTTTTTACCCAAATATTAAAACTCAAGATCTTATTGGACCTCCAAGCCACATAATGTGACACGTCAAGCTAAGAGCCATTCAAGCTTCACATATGTTCCTGCAATTCATATAATCCCTATATACTCAAACACACATATCAAAATTAATATAAGACAATGTCTAATTTAAATCTTTTGCTCAAATATTGAAACTCAAGGTCACCTTGGACTACATGAGGCATGTTTGCACGAATAGATTTCTCCTTTTTGATGCTTGATGATTTGTTTAAATTAAAACAATCAACACAACAATAAAGTACTCATGCATATGCAAAGAATGCAAAATCACGCAAGGTCACCCTGGACTACATGAGGCACGTTTGCACGAATAGATTTCTCCTTTTTGATGCTTGATGATTTTTTTTTTTCATGCATATGCAATGAATGCAAAATCACACATCAGGACATATATCTATTCTCACTCTACATCGATGCTCAACCTAGAGTTAGAAATTTTCCAAAAACATTATTAAGCATAAGGTTCTCATAACCTTTAATATCTTCTCTCTATAATATCGATTCGGATTTCTCTTAATCCCAACATAGGAGAACTTACCCAAAGGAGAATAAAGTATCTCACTTACTCTTTCTTTTTGTCGCACATCAAAAAGATGCATCTACAAGGTTAACTTGTATTCAAAATCCCCCATTAAATTCCACACTTGAATGCTAAGCCTTATGGTCATCCCTCAAAATTAAATCCCAAATTCAACTAATGCCACCCACATTGGCGACTCCGGTTACTAGGTCAACCCAAGGTAAGCACCCAACCTAGGGACCTGACTAGGGCCCTTGGCCCAAATGACCACTTTGAAACATCTGACTTAGGTGTTTCGACCTAGGCGCTCCCCTGCTTGAGGGCTCATTCTTAAGTATAATCGTAGAAGGGTTGACTGTTAGATGCGTATACTAAAAGGTTTGCCTTTTATATATAAGATCATCTATATTTTTGAAAAGAGAATCACAACAACACTAGATGCGTATTTATATTAGTATATGCATAAAAGTCATTTACTTTGCATTGTAGATAACATGGTATGTGGTGACACATGGAAGATCATGTTATCAGTTCCTTGCATAGTATAAGCAGAGGCTCACAACTGAGATGGAAATTGGACAAACCATCGGGATGGTTGTAGTGCAATTAGGTGTGATTTGTTTTGACCATAGAATTGTTAGACCGTGGTCGTCAAGCTAGAGGGGGGTGAATAGTTTTTCTTCGATTTTTCTCCTACAAAGTTAGTGTGCAAGCGGAATAACATAAACTAAAACTAAAACTAAAACTAAGAGGAACACACCGATTTACGTGGTTCGGAGATAAAATTCCAACTCCACGACTATCTGTAAGTGGACTATCCCGATCCATCGGTGGATGATTCCCCTGGAGCACCTCCGGCTAGCTCTCGTAGCTCCTTGTGGGTGGAGAAATCTTGCCACAACCCTTGTACACGATCTGAGCAATATAGGCTACTAACAAGCTTTACCCAAGCAAATTTCGCCAAGAAGAAATTGACCTTAAAACGAACTCCCTTAAATAGAGCTTGAGGTTGAAATGGTGCTACCAGTCGATTGGTCCAACCCCAGTCGACTGATCCCACTTGGATTTGACCGTTGTAACTTCAACGTTCGAGTTTCCAGCGCCACCAATCGGATCAGTCGACTGGTCCATCCCTAATTCTAGGGTTACCCTTCCCGAGTACATTTTTATCCGCACTCGAACCCTCACGACTTAGTTCCCGAGTATAACACCCTCAATACTCAAACCCTCACAACCTGGTTGACCCTTCGTCTAACAGCCTCGATCTATTGCCTTCGCACCATCTTCATCTTAGGCTCCTGTCCTTAGATGCGCACACAAGCTCTCGGCTTGCCTCCATGCCATCCTTCACGCATGCCTTGAAGTCCGCGTCCCTCGGCTCATTGTCCCTGCTCCAGCAGCCTCGACCTGCCGCCTTCAAGCCCTCTTTGACATTGGTCTTTGCCCCTCAGATGCGCACATAAGCCCTCGGCTTGCCTCCATGCCATCCTTTGTTGATGCAAGTTGCATCAATGATGTTTTCCTCTAAGTGTTTTAATGTTTGACAATTTACTTAAGTCAGTGACACAGTGAACAAACAAAGGGGAGTTAGGAGAGAAGTAACCAAAGTGAAGAAAAGTCCTAGTTAACCTGTAACGCCCGAAAATTCTCAAACCTAATTTTAGAAATATCCTAGAATTAATTTTGAATTTATGGATATTTTTATAGAATTTTTCCATGGACAAATAAGGCAAAAATGAATAAAAAATAGAATGTGCAGTAAAAAATTTTAAGTGGGATTTGAACCCTAGACCTGTACCATGAGAAGAGAATAGACTTACCAAGTGGGCTAATCTATTTTCATTAAAATAGACTAGAGGGAAATATGGATAAGGTAAAGCTAGTTAAATTTTTCCATAAGTATAAAAGGGAAACTTAGGGGTTTTATATTCATTCTTTTCCCTCACATCTTTTCACCGCCGACTCCCTCTCTCCCTCTCGCGATTTTTCTTCCTCTTCTCCTCTTCTCTTGTCGCCCAAGACAAAGGGGAAGTAAAGGGAAGGTCTCAAGAGGCCCTATTCTCTACAGGGACCTTCGTAGACGCGAGGAGAACGCCAAGAAGCAAGAAGAGCGTTGTAGTTCGACGTTCCCTCAAGAATTTCAGATTTTTATTCATAAGAAAACCTAGCGCAGGATGTAAGTACCCCTCACCTGCAGTATAAGTAGTTTCGGTTGATCTTTCGTATGCTTTATCTCCTTATATGTATGTTCTACGATTAGAAATCGTAGATTATGAACAAGCACGCACGTTAGGTGTTTCTTAAAATGTTCAGTTCAGTTAATGCTATAGAAAGCATTAAAGAATAGAAATTCTTGCTTCAGTTTATGATTGGGACCAAGGTCCAACGGGATGAGCTCCTAGTTGCCCTAGGTTTAGATAACCTAGTAAAAGCAAGAATCAGAAGAGAAAAAGAAAAGTATAAAAGAACTATTTTATTTTCAGTTGGCATTGTACCAGACTTCGGTCCAGGGATGGGCTCCAAGTTGCCCCTAGGTTCAGATAACCTAGTATGGGATGGGCTCCTAGTTGCCCCTAGGTTTAGATAACCTAGTATGGGATGGTCTCCTAGTTGCCCCTAGGTTCAGATAACCTAGTAGAACCCTAATGGATTCGGAATTTTCTACCTCGGATTTATTAGGGATGCGCGCACAGTTGGTACATTGCCGGGCCCACAGCAGTTGATTATTATTTTCACCTACTATATGTATTTAGTTTTCAGAAATTTATATTAGCATGTGGTGAATTTAATAAATAGTTTTATGCTAGTTGGTTTTAGTTTCAGTTCAGATATGTATGTCATGCTATAGCGTAGTTTTCAGCTTCAGTTCAGTATATGCAATGTCTCAGTTATTTGCCATGACATTTTATGACATGTATTTTAGCATGAGCATAACATGATTGTTTATGAACATGAGCGTGTATTTGCATAGCATGTTTTGAAAAGCATAATCCGAGATTTTATAGTTTTGTGAGGCTAGATGGCACTTACTAAGCTTTATGCTTATTAGTTTGCATTTCCTTATACTGCAGATACAGGTAAAGGAAAGCACTAGTAGCGGAGACGGCGGGCTTGATGCAAAGTGTGTGTGATGGTGGAGTTGGAATAAAAGCCTTCGGAACTTGCAAAGCATAGAAATAATCCTTTTTATGCTTCTTTAGTTATTTCGCAATATATTATGTGAACCATGTATGAATTTAATTAGACTTGTATTCGTGGTGCCTAGTATGCTTGAAGTAGTTTACTTACCTGACTTAATATTGGTTTTGTGAATGCTTGAATGTCATGAGTCATTTACTTGTGATAGGGTAATTTAGACCTATGTTTACGCTTTGGGAGTAAGAATTGATACTTTTGATCTACATGCTAAATGCTTAAGATATGTTGGTTCTAAGAGTAATGCACCATATGGAATGACATGTAGTAGCTAAGGATGCCCTTAGATAGGAATACTGAATAGTTTCAATAAGAAGTTGATACGAACTTGGCACATTCATGTTATGCTTCTACATGTCGTTTTTGTGATTTCTAAGTTGCTATACATGCTAGAAACCGTCTAAAATTATGTAATAAATGTCCTAGAATAGTTGTGGAACTTTATTTATGTCATTTTGCTTGTTAGATATGATTTTGGTACATTGTGGCTCAAGTTTGATAAATTTTGGAAATCTGAAAGCTGGAATTTCAGAACTACCAGTCAACTGGGAAAATACCAGTCGACTGGTATCGGGCATAGAAACATTCTGTGGCCCAACCAGTCGACTGACATATAGCAGTCGACTCAGTTAGTTAGTAGCGATCCGCCTTACAGCTTAGTACCAGAAGGTGGGTCGTTACATAACCTAGGCACTAAGTCCTGATCATGGATTGGGCACTAAGTCTTGGTGAAGGACTGCCAGGAAACAAAGTCCGAAGCGAAGACTTCTAGGCACCTAGCGAAGGGCTGCTAGGAGTTGAAGACCTGGCGAAGGACTGCTAGGCACCTAGTGAAGGGCTGCTAGGAGTTGAAGACCTGGCAAAGGGCTGCTGGGCACCTAGCAAAGGACTGCTAGGAGACTAAGACCTGGCGAAGGACTGCTAGGCACCTGACGAAGGACTGCATGGTACCGAAGACCTATCAAAGGATTGCTAGGCACTTGGCGAAGGACTGCTAAGCAAAAGTCCACCCGAAGGACTGGGTGGCAACCGTCTCCTTAAAGGAGTAGGTGAAAGGCGCGTTCTCGGGGGTGGGAACTTGTGCCAGTTTGACCTAGGTTTTCGTGGAAATCCGAAGTCCGAACCAAGTCCTTAAGGTTAATAATGTGTGTATATTTGTATCTTGCAGGCACCTAGAACGGAAGACAAAGAAGGCAAATAACATACATTGGGACTGGAATCCAGCCAAGCAGGGCGCCTGGGATGATGGGGGCGCCCCCAGTCAAAGCCTAAAACCCAGTGTTGGGTTGAAAGCATGAAGCTAGGCGCCCACATTGATGGGGGCGCCCGGGAGGTCCGGGGCGCCCGGGTTCAAAGCTATTTTGCTGTTGCGAGTTCGAAGCAGAAGATTAGCTTTGACTGGGTTCAAGCTAGGCGCACAGGAGGTCCAGGGTGCCCTGGTTAGAGGTTTTATAAGTCGCGGCGAGGTCGGCGAGGGGATAAGGTTTGATCGAGTCGATAGGGACGCCCCCGACGTCCAGGGCGCCCCCAGAAGCACTATATAAGGGGATTCGACCCCTCTGCTTCAGACACAACTGCTGTGAGTGATTCCGAGCATTCTGACCGACGACAACGTGCTAGAAACGAGCCTCTACGACCGGGAGGCTCCAGGAGGAAGTGTGTGGCACTTCGGAGGTCCAGATCGGCCGAGCTTCAGATTCTGTTTTGTTCGGTTTGCTGTTATTTAATTCTGCACTCAAGTTTCAATATTCTTGCTTGTAATTATCTACTGTAAGACGGGTTTTCTCCGCCTTCAGAAATTCTGAAAAAGAGACCAATAGTGGACTCATGCCGAGTACATAGGCCTTGGACGTACTGACCCAGGGGGTCGGGAACCAAGTAAATAAATCCCGCGAGTAATCTGTGTTTTGTTCTGTTCTTTATGTTTCTGTTTTCCGCTGTGCTACTAACGCTCTAAGTGTAGAACGATCGAACGTTTACGAAGTTTCCGAAGATTTTTCAACGGTCGATAGTCACCCCCCCTCTATCGACGACACCAGTCCTATAATTGATATCAGAGCTAGGCTGCTCTTCACCGGACTAACCGCCGACGGAGCAACGAAGCCAGGAGTTAAGGGGGAGCCCAGGGGTGAATCAGGTAATTTTTTTATGTCTAATTTTAAATTGCATATTATTTGTTTCACATGCGGGGAGAGAGGGCACTATAAAAATCAGTGCCCTACTCGTAAGACTCGGTCTACACCACCGGCGGCAAAGGAGGTACCAGCGCCAGAAGTCCGGAAAAACAAAAATCACATCAGATGCTTCAAATGCAAGAAATTCGAACACTACAAAAATAAATGTCCAGCAAAGGTACGTAAAATTTACGTTCCAAAAAGTTTCAAAATTCCCGCACTAGCTTATGTAAATAATGTAGACAATTTTTCTGATAAATTAGAGATATTACACAGTCAAATAGATATCTTGCATAATCAGTTAGAAAAAGTAAATAATTCTAAAATATCAAAAATCAATACTTTAATCCTTAATGTTAACTCGATAATTTCCAAAGTTAATTATGAAATTAATTTTGAAAATAATCTGAATTTTAATTCGGATAATTTTGAATTCAAATTCGAAAATCCTAAAGATAATCCCGAATTAAAATTTGAAAATCCTAAGGATAATTCTAAATTAGAAAAACCTTTAGATTATTATGAATTCGAATTTGAAAGTCCTAAGGATAATTCTAAATTAGAAAAACCTTTAGATAATTATGAATTCGAATTTGATAGTCCTAAAGATAAGCCAGAAGATAATTCTGAAAATATTATTTCTAAGGATAATTTTGAAGATGAAATTCTCCTAGATAATAACTTAATTATAGATAATCTTAAGAATTATTACAAAACTATAACTAGTGACCCAAATTATTCCTCCTACATGAGGAGGATATGGAACTATCTAAGATAAATGCCATAGTAAATAAAGTTCACAAAGGTTCAAACAAATTCGAATTACTAGAAAAACTTGAAAAGAAAAATAAGGATAAGTCAAAAATTTTTGAAATAATGAAAATTATAAACTTAGACTCACAACTGTTAATTAATCATTTTAACCTTAATTAATTCAAATTAAACCTTAATTAATTCAAATTAAATCTTAATTAATTCAAATTAAATTTTAATTAATTCAAATTAAATCTTAATTAATTCAAATTAAATCTTAATTAATTCAAATTAAATCTTAATCAATTAAATTAAATCTTAATTCAAATTAATTCAAATTAATTAAATTAAATCTTAATTAAATCAAATTCTTAATTAATTCAACCTCAATTAATTTCTAATTAATTCAAATTGAATTAACTCTTAATTAACTTGAATTCAACCAAATCTTAAATAACTTAAACTTGAACTAAACTAAAATATTACCCAAACCGCAACAATCAACTTAATAAAATTAAATATGTCAAAGTGGGTTGACATGTTCGCGGGTTCACACGACATGTATCAAATCGAGAATTTGATACATCTTTAGAAACGTAATTAAAATACTTTGGACTTGTTTGAATCATGCATCAATGCCATGGACATGCATTTGCTATTTTCTTTTAAATATATGCCATGTCATTCATATTTAAATCTTATGCATAATTTAGAACGGCTATAAGAAAAAGAATAATTGAAACTTGATCAACCTAGTATTAGGTGGAGGTGAGATGATAGTACATTAGGGAAGCCTTTTGGTGGAACTAGCCGAAGCTATTGATCCAAAACCTAAACTAGTTAGACCAAAATCTTTCAAGAAGTAACTTGAAGTTGAATTTTCTATAAAAGGCTTTGTCAAGGAAAGGGTTGATGATCCAATAAGGCTACGGCCAAAGAAGGCTTAGTGCCTCACAAAGACCTGGAAGTCGATTATTGAAAACCAAATCCACTTTACTATTGCCAGATTTGAATTTAACACAAGCTTCAATTAAATCTTAGAGTTAATAATAAATTAAAAAAATGATTCAAGCATCTCACAATACACCTATAAGGCAACCATGCTTGCTGTATTGAGATATCTAGAATGGGTGAGATGTTAAGGACTAATAAATTAAAAAATATTTTTCAAAACTATTTTTCAAAATTGCTAGAATATTTTCCTAAAATATATTTTCAAAATAGTGCTTCAACATAATAATGTTTTTATGGAATTCATGCTTGTCTGATTGAATATACATATTATATGTTTTTAAAAAATAGTTTGACTCACGCAATTAGACACAAGCCTTTTAGGACAACACTAAAGTTCCTTAAGGCATTTAGATAGAGTCAAACGGTATCGGGTATAGGAGGAGTGCTTTTTATTTTTTTTCGAAATGGTTTTCGAAAACTGCACTTGTTTGACTCACGCAATTAGACACAAGCCTTTTAGGACAACACTAAAGTTCCTTAAGGCATTTAGATAGAGTCAAATGGTATCGGGTACAGGGGGAGTGCTTTTTATTTTTTTTCGAAATGGTTTTCGAAAACTGCACTTTAAACATTACTATCATTTGAAAATACTTTTCGAAAACTGTGCTTTAAATCATTATCACTTGTGTTTTCAAAAAAGATTTATGTTGTAAAAATTATATGTTCAAATATTTACCTGTTTCTTTGACTTTGATAAACCCTAAAACATGATTTTCAAGGACTCCAAGGATGTGTCAAATTTAGGGGAGTCTGAGTCAAAAGAAAGAACTTCTAAAAAGGTTTTTTTTGTAATCATTTATTTTTTTAAAAATGGTTAAATAATTCTTTTTGATCTCTATTGGTCAACAAGCTTCCCAAGACTGAGCCAAGTTTAGGGGGAGGTCAAATTAAAAGAATTATTTAACAACATATTTTCATATCTTCAAAATATTGCTAAAAATATAAGTCTTTCAAAATACTATTATTCTATTTTTCAGAATTTTTGTGGCTTATGAAATTAATTTTGAAATAATATTTACTTGGGTTGGAGAATCTCTAGGACACATAGGAAATAACCTTGTAGTCAACAAGGGTTCCTAGGATTGTGTCAGACTGGAAGTTAAACCAAGTCAAGTAAAATATTGTGCCTTCAAAAATTCATACATTTTTCAAAATGTACTTACATATATTTTCAAAATACTATCATTTTTTCAAAATTCTATTCAGAAATAATTCTTACTTGAATTTAGAGAATTTTCCAGGACACTTAGGAAACTGTCCTTATAGTCAACAAGGTTTCCTAGGATTTTGTCAGACTTGAAAAGAAACCATGCATGTCAAGTACTTATGCGTCTCAAAATTCATAATAATTTCAAAGTACTTAATTCTTTAAAATTAATATTTTTCAAAGTACTTATGTTTTTCAAAATTCTAATATTTTTCTAAGTACCTATACTTAGATTTTAAAAAATGCATAATAATTTTTTATTGTCAAAAATTGCATAATATGTTTCAAAAATACTTAGATTTTCCAAAAATGCTCAATCTAGTTTTTTTAAAAAAATACTTGCATGTTTCAAAGATTATTTTTCAAAGTATTTATACCTTTCAAAACTCATAGTATTCTTTCAAAAATACAGTATTTTCTCAAAAAATATTGTTTAAGTTTTTTGAGTTCAAGTACGTAGTTTTATGCTATATTTTCAAAAACTTATACTAAGTATTTTCAAAAAGAACCAAATGTTCTCATTGTTGGCGCAAGTATTTCTGGTAATTTTTGATGTATGACAAAGGGGGAGAGGTGCGCTTAAGTTAGAAATTTTTTCCCAAAGATAAAAAATGTAGGTTCAAAATGTATATCATTTTTTTTCTATCCCAAGGATAGTAAGTTAGCCCTTTAAACCAATCTAACTTAAGTTATTGTCAAACATCAAAAAAGGGGAGATTGTTGATGCAAATTGCATCAATGATGTTCTCCTCTAAGTGTTTTAATGTTTGACAATTTACTTAAGTCAGTGACACAGTGAACAAACAAAGGGGAGTTAGGAGAAAAGTAACCAAAGTGATGAAAAGTCCTAGTTAACCTAGGCACTAAGTCCTGATCATGGATTGGGCACTAAGTCCTGGCGAAGGATTGCCAGGAAACAAAGTCCTATCGAAGGACTGCTAGGCACCTAGCGAAGGGCTGCTAGGAGTTGAAGACCTGGCGAAGGACTGCTAGACACCTAGCGAAGGGCTACTAGGAGTTGAAGACCTGGCGAAGGACTGCTAGGCACCTAGCGAAGGGCTGCTAGGAGTTGAAGACCTGGCGAAGGGCTGCTGGGCACCTAGCGAAGGGCTGCTAGGAGACTAAGACCTGGCGAAGGACTTCTAGGCACCTGACGAAGGACTGCTAGGCACCTGGCGAAGGGCTTGTTGGGACCGGGTGCATGTTGACAAGGATACGGGTTCGTAAAATTTTAAATTTTTACGTGCAGCGGAAGAGTTAGCATAAAATAATTTCCTAAATTATTTTTAACCTCGTATCTAGCATGCAACCTTATAGTGTGTTGACATAATCATAAAATAAAACTTTGCGGAAAAGTAAACTAATTTACTTTATACCTTTCGTAACTCGAAGAAAGGGACGAGATCCAACCGTAGCGTCCCTTGGAAGCTCCGCCTCTATTCGCGTCCACGTCGAGTTCTCTTCGGGATGACTTCGCAAAGTCACGAGTTTTGTGCCGACGAGAACTACTAGATTCTCTATAGGCACAACAAAGAAGAGCAAGAGAATAAATAGGAAACTAACCACTAAGAAACGGAATCGAATTCCGAGAGGGAAGGAGATGTGATCCGCTTCTTCTTCTTCTTGGTTGGATTCTCTTTCTTCTTGATAGCTCACGACAACCAAGAGGGGAGGAGGGGGTTGCGCCGGCCCTAGTTCTTCAAGAGGGCGCCGACCCTAAAACTCCAAGAGGGCGCCGGCCCTAGGTGGGGAGAAGAGAAGGAGAAGAGAGAGAGAGAGAGGGAGCTCTATATCAATTCACAATTATTGATTAACCATCCAAGGCTAGCCTAAGGTTCCTTATATAGTTGCTTCTCCCGTGCCAAGTCTCTCTCTTAACGGAATTAACGGAATTAGTTATCATAAGAATTTTTATCTTATAAAATTTCTTATGACTTAATCCATTAAGCCTAGTCTTATTATAACTAATTTATAATAGAACAAATTCTTCTTCTCTTTAAATTATGGAATAAATTTTATAAGAAATTTATAAACTTTCTTATTATGGAAAAATCAATTCATAATTGATTTTGTAAAATTAAAATAAACCAATTCATGGATTATTTTAACTTCCATAAAAAGAATAAATTTATTTATATAAATTTCTTTATACAAATTTATTTATCCATAATTTATAAAATAAATCATGCTAGATCTATTTTATTAATTAAACCAATTAAATTGGTTTACCCCTTTTTAATGGCCGGCCAAACCAAGAGGGTGGAGACCCTCTTTGGTCGGCCAAAACAACCCGAACCGATCGCGAATTAAACTCATTTAATTCGCTAAATAAGCCTTCAAAAGACTTAGCCATTTTACACTTCCATTGCGCCTCTGATTAACTCAGATTCGACTTATTTCTCTTGATCAGAAAATCCAATTTTCAACTCGTTTTAAATCCCTCAGATTACTCGTAGTGCGTGTGACTAAATATGCTTTCGATTTATGTTGGCCGTCTATAATTAACTAATTATAGAACGATCATGAGTGACACCTAGTAGTACATCATGATCCCCAATTAATCGAAAGATCAACGGTTTGACCTCAGAAGAAATTATTCTGAAACCCTTCAGCAGCTCTAATGAATCGTGCCTCATTCCCTTCACCATCTTATACCCACTTGGTTCAGGACACGATCTATGGTGTCAGTCCCCACTAGGCTGACTACGTCACACCTAGCCCAAGTAGTGTCTTTCTCGTCCATTGGATTTCTAATTACTCTCATGTATTTTAGAGACTCGCACTCTAAACATGATATACTCTGGCCAGAGGTTTTGAGTAACAATCCGACGATATGCCTGGGTATACATCTCATCGCAAGGAGTGGTGAATCCTTTGTAGGCTGTTCAAACATCTTCGGGCACTTCGGCTTATACCCAATCATCCTGGGTCCAACCTCCTTGGAGATGCTTGCTTAAGATGTTAAAGTATAAGTCTCCATGACCAAGATGACTTGAACACCGCAAGTCAAAGGAACATCGCACTTAAGGTGCAGTAAGAACTTCATTGACATATCTACATGTAGATTCCCATATGAAGTCTTACAGCTAGTCACTCCAATGAACTAGTTCCCTTAACTAGCATCCATGTTTATCTCCGGACATCCCAATGTCACCAGCCAGTGAGAATCAGCTGATTAGAGAATAACCCATGCTAGTCTCAACAGAATTGATAGTGTCCGTTTTTATCAATTCATCGACTAGGGATATTTTCAATACTTCACATTTGCACATTTAGAGATAATCACTAGTTGTGATCCCATCACAAATTCTCTTATGCTATGAGTTGTATTGCGGACATTCAGTAGATGAGTTTAAGATCCCAATCAAATACACAAACAGGTATACTCAAATAGTGAATTATCATTTATTAAAATAAATGTTTACAATCATAAGGCGATTGCCTTAGGATACTTCTCTCATATCACTAACAAACTCCCACTTGGCCTAATGCCAGTCGCTATGGTATCCAATACCACAGGCTCTAACATGACCCTCAAACTTGCTTTGAGGCAAGGCCTTAGTTAAAGGATCCGCTATATTCCTTTCAGTGGGAACTCTCTCAATTTGTATGTCATTCCTACTTATAATCTCTCTGATCAGATGATAGCGTCGAAGCACGTGTTTGGATCGCTGATGAGACCTTGGTTCCTTCGCTTGTGCAATAGATCCATTGTTGTCGCAGTAAACCGACACTGCTTCATCAATGGTTGGAACCACACCAAGTTCTGAGACAAACTTCTTGATCCAAACTGGTTCCTTTGCTGCTTCCGAAGCTGCGATATACTCTGCTTCCGTGGTAGAATCCGCTACGGTGTCTTGTTTGGAACTTTTCCAACTTACTGCGCCTCCATTCAAAGTAAATACGTATCCAGACTGAGATTTGGAGTCATCCTTATCTGTCTGGAAACTGGCATCTGTATACCCACGTATTACCATATCTCCTTCTCCATATATTAGGAACACATCCTTAGTTCTTCTTAAGTACTTAAGGATTGTCTTAACAGCCACCCAATGATCCATTCCTGGATCCGACTGGTATATGCTCGTGACACTCAGAGCATATGATACATCGGGCCTAGTACATAACATAGCATACATGATAGATCCTATTGCGGATGCATAAGGTATCTTATTCATGCAAATCCTCTCGTCTTCTGTGCGCGGACACATAGACTTCGAAAGGTTGATCCCATGCCTGATGGGAAGGTAACCTTTCTTGGATTCCGACATGCTAAACCTTTTTAGCACTCGGTCTATATATGTAGACTGCGAAAGACCAAGCAACCGTTTTGATCTATCTCTATAGATTCTAATCCCAAGGATATAGGTTGCTTCTCCCAGGTCTTTTATGGAGAAAGTTTTGGACAACCAGATCTTAACTGTCTGTAAAACTGATATATCGTTTCCTATAAGCAATATGTCATCGACATATAGTACTAGGAATACGACTGCACTCCCACTAACCTTCTTGTACACACAAGGTGTTAGTGAAAGCCCTAGAGCCAATCATATGATGATTACTTTTTGGACTCATTGTATCATATTCTTGTATATATATTTCTTATATATAAAGGCATTTCTTATGGTTATTGTACTTATGTGTATTGGTGCCAAATAACTTAGTATAATAACGTCCTTGAGTAGAAGGTTCTTATCTATATCAATCGATTAGTTGAATCGATAGTGAGATGATATAGAGAACACTACTCTTAATTATTCCTAGTCAAGTATTAACATTCAAGGACAATGTTAATGCATAGAGACTAGCATGTAGGTCAACATGATGACTTGATCTCACAAGTCATGGATATGAGATATCAAGTTGACACATGGGTATACATTAGAGAATGTATACTGAATGACCCACCATGAGAAAGCATCATGGATCGTTATATGAGTGTCATATACTTTCTCATGTGACTATTAGTATGACTATTAGTCCTTAGACCTGAAGTCACCATAGTTCCCTACATAAGGAGTTATGTACTTTGGTTTCGTCAAACGTCACCCGTAACTGGGTGGACTATAAAGGCGATTACTGGGTATGTAACAAATTATGTGGAGGGATGTGAGTGATGTAGATGGAATCTATTCCTCCTATATGACGGGAGAGATATCATAGTCTTGATAGAGTGAGATCACTAAGTGCATGGCCATGCCCAAATAAGGCAATATGAGATATTGAGCTTATTTGATTATAGTGAGTCTACTTGGAGTTCAAGACACATAGATTGATTGGAGGATGACACGGTCTATGCTTCATAGAAGATCAATCTAGATATCGAGGATAGAAGGACATTGTCACATATTATGAAAGTCATAATTAGTAGTCACATTGGTGATGTTGGATCTCAACATTCTTGTAACTTGGGTAGCAATGATGTGTTGCTAGATACCGCTCATTGCTTATGTTTCTAAGAGGTTAGAAGCATTGCCAACGTTACAAGAACCTATAGGGTCACACACAAAGAACAAATAGATGGAGAAAAATGAAGTCAAGTTTGACTTGGCTAAATATGGAAAGTCCATAAAATGCAAGTTTGACTTGACCCAAATCCAAATCAAGTTTGACTTGACTTGGTTCCACTTCAAGTTAGACTTGACATGGGAGAAGAAGTGGAGTCAAGTTTGACTTGACTAAATATGGAAAGTCCATAAAAGGCAAGTTTGACTTGACCCAAATCCACCTCAAGTTAGACTTGACTTAATGCCACATCATTGTGATGAATTGGCATGGTGCCAACCATTGATGATGCTCCACATCATCAAGAGCATTAAGTGTGGATGCCACCTCATCAAGGAAGATTAATGGTCAAGTTTGACTTGACCAAAAGGCCACCTCACCTTGACTTGACCAAGTGATGACTTGGCTTGGTATTTGACCAATGATGATGCTCCACATCATCTCCAAAGGTTGTAACCCCCCCCATTTGAATTTGAATTCAAATGAGGGGTTATGGCCGGCCACTTAATGGCCATTAATGGCCATTAAGTGGCCGGCCACAATGAGATGAAAAACCATGTTTTGGTTTCTTTTCTCTAAAAAGGTGTGTCTTCTCTTCTTCCTCTCCAAGTTGTTGGAGCTCTTCTTCTTCTTCTCCTCTTGGCCGAATCCTACAAGGTGCTAGCACACCTAAAGGGTTTCCTCCATCCACTTTGTTTGTGTGGATACTTCTAGAGGGACAGCACTTGACGTCCTAGAGATCCGACATCCAAAAGGAGCAAGCGGGATTAAGCGGGGCACGCACCAAAGATAAATTGTTTATCCTTCTTTAGATCTAGGAGTAGATCGGGTTTTGAAGCATGTAAATGAGCACTCGTAATTTTTGAAATGGCTTTCTTCGCTCGGATCCTTTCTATTGGGGCTTTCGGGGTTTCCGCGACGCGAAAAAGCGGTTTTCGTGGCCCGAAAAACCCTACACAAGGTTCGTCAGGATTTTGTGAGAAATCAAACTCTTTGATTGTCTCATCAAAATGGATGTTCCAGCTCCTAGATGCTTGCTTCAGTCCATATATGGATCGTCGAAGCTTGCATACTTTGGTTTTATCAACCGATGTGAAACCTTCAGGTTGTATCATGTATACATCCTCAAGCAGGTTTCCATTACGGAAAGCTGTTTTCACATCCATTTGCCATATCTCATAATCATAATGAGCTACTATGGCTAGGATTATCCGAATGGATTTAAGCATAGCTACTGGCGAATAGGTTTCGTCATAATCAATTCCTTGTTTCTGACGATATCCTTTTGCCACTAATCTAGCCTTAAAGGTGACAACATTACCATCCATGTCAGTTTTCTTCTTGAAAACCCACTTGCACCCTATGGGTTTGATCCCTTCAGGTGGGTTAACCAAGTCCCATACTTGATTTTCGTACATGGAATCCATTTCCGACTTCATGGCTTCAAGCCATTTGTCCCTTTCTGAACTTTTCAGAACATCTTCATAACTGATAGGTTCGTCATCGCATATGAGTAACACGTCGTTCGATTCACTTATGAGAAATCCGTATCTCTCTGGAATGTTGCGTGTCCTATCAGACCTACGAAGAGGTGGTGTAGTTTTAGGTTCAACTGATAGCTCATCATCATGAGTTCTCGGTTGTGGGTCTAGACTAGGTGTCTCTGTAATGTCTACTGGAGTTTCTTGAACTTCATCAAGTTTAATGCCACTCCCACTGTTTTCTTGTAAAAGAAATTTTTTTTCCACAAATACAGCATGCCTTGAAACAAACACCTTTTATTCCAAGGGATGATAGAATTGGTAACCCTTCGTTTCCTTAGGGTATCCAATAAATAGACATTTATCAGACTTAGCATCCAATTTGTCTGATACAACCCGCTTCACATAAGCAGGACAACCCTATATCTTAAGGTGAGTTAAGTGAGGATTCTTACTATTCCATGTCTCATATGGAGTAGTAGAGACTACCTTGGTCGGGACTCTGTTTAGCAAGTAAACAGCTGTCTTTAGTGCATAACCCCAAAAGGATTTTGGAAGAGTTGCATGATTCATCATAGACCTAACCATGTCCATCAAGGTTCGGTTGCGCCTCTCAGATACACCATTATGCTGTGGTGTATATGACGGAGTCCATTGGGATAATATCCCATTGTCCCTTAGATAATCTTGAAACTCTTGACTTAAGTATTCACCACCCCGATCGGATCGAAGTATTTTAATACTTTTGCCAAGTTGTTTCTCTACTTCATTTCTGAACTCTTTGAATTTCTCAAAAGCTTCAGATTTGTGTTTCATCAAGAACACATACCCGAACCGTGAGTGATCATCGATAAAGGTGATGAAGTAGCTATAGCCTCCTTGTGCTGGAGTTGACATTGGTCCACATACATCGGTATGTATTAGACCAAGCAGCTCTCCCACTGGATTACCTTTTCCGGGAAAGGGTAATTTGGTCATCTTGCCTTTTAAGCACGATTCGCATGTATCAAATGAACCGGGTTCAAATGATTCCAAAATTCCACATCGGTGTAATTCGATCATGTGTTTCTTACTTACATGGCCAAGACGACAATGCCACGTATAGGAGTCTATTCGATTATCTATTCGAGCACGTTTGTTGCTTACTTCGATATTGAAAACGTCACTGGATAAATCTAACGTATAGATGCCATTGCACAAAGTTCCATTCCCATAAAGAATGCCATTTAAAGTTATGTAACAACAATTGTTACTAAAAGTTAAATGATAACCTTTTTCATTCAGACATGAAATAGATACAATGTTCTTTATTAATGAAGGAACAAAATAACGATTATCCAATTCTAAGATACGTCCAGTAGGGAGCTTTAGCAAATATGTTCCGATGGCAACAGCAGCAATCTTTGCTCCATTTCCAACTCTCAAATTCGCTTCTCCCTTGACGAATCTTCTTCTATTCCTTAGCCCCTGTATGTCATTACATATATGTGAGCCACACCCAGTATCAAGTACCCAGGTATTTGAGGAAATAGAGTGACATTCAATAACGAAGATACCTGAAGAGGATGGGGCATCAGATGCCTTCTTCTTCATGGACTCAAGATAAATCTTGCAGTTTCTTCGGCAGTGACCTTCCTTGCCATAGTGATGGTAAGTGCCTTTTGGTTTCTTTTCAGTCTTTTTGGCCTTTTTCTTCTTCCTTTGTTCTGTTCTTTGGCCTTCCTCTTAGAACCTTTCTTCGAGGAACCAACTAACAGTACTGCTTTTTGATCCGTCTTTACAGAAGGCTCCACAGTCTTCAGCAGGTTGAGCAACTCAGGAATGGTGGTCTCTAGTTTATTCATCCGATAGTTCATCACAACTTATGAATAACTCTTGGGCAAACAACTCAGAATTAAGTCAATACTTAGTTCATGATCCATTGCAAAACTGAGTGCGCTCAATCGCTCAATGTACCCCAACATCTTTAACACAAACTGCGAGGCAGAAGTGCCTTCCTGCATCTTAGTGGTGAAGAGGAGTCTGGAGACTTCGAACCTTTCGGATCTCGCCTGCTCTTCAAACAACTCTTGAAGATGGAAGATGATGGTATAAGCATCCATATGCTCATGCTGCTTTTGCAGCTCAGGTACCATAGAGGCTAGCATGATGCAACTCGCAAGTTCAGAATCGGTCACATGTTTCTGATAGGCCAACAATTGGTCTGGAGTTGCATTCTCTGGAGGATGGTTGGGAAGTGCTTCTTCAAGGACATAGGCAAGCTTCTCTACCTTGAGGACTATCCTCAGGTTTTGAAGCCAGTCCATGAAGTTCGGCCCAGTCAGTTTATTGGTGTCCAAAATGGAACGCAAGTTTATGTGAGAAGACATGATCGAGTGATTATCCTAGAAATACAAATTGAGATTATGTGAGAAGATTTATTAAAGAATGTATCAACATACATAAATTAAATTCTATTTATTTTACGAATTGAATCACCCTTATTATCAATTCGGGAGATCGTAGGAACATCTCCAAATAGGTTGATATCCAACCATAGATAAGAACCACCATGGCTGTGACCATCAAGTTTTTCTTAGCTATAAAGGTAGGTAATTATACCGATTACACATCACATATATGTAACTATCACTTTATGCTATCAACTAATTGAATGTTTGCATAAATCATTGGGTTGTTAACTCATTAACAAGTATGTATCAATATACATAGCACCCAACTGCACCTCTCTTTACATTGACCTTGGCTGTGGCACAACAAATCGATGCTCCAAGCTTAAGGCTGACCCATTAATCAAGAAATAGTTTTAATATGGTTGGAGCTCATTCAACCGTTTAGTCAGGCTTGGATGTGTCCAACAACCAAAACTAAGGATTGACCTCTGACTCCAACTATATTATTCATAAACTAATTCTATGGTTTGAACATGTTGAGGTTCAAGTCGGGCATGGATGTGTCCATCAACCCAAACGAGAAACAAAACTCCGATTCTAACCATATTAATGGAAGGTGTTGGCCTTAATATTTTGTTAAGGGGTTTTGGGTCTCATCTTTTCTAAGCACATTCATGACATATGATTATGTCATAACTAACGATTTCTTAATAAAATATGTATGTGACTTAATTTATCAAGTCTCATGAATTGAATTAGGAACCGGATTTCCTAATTCTAATTTCATACTTTATTAAAGGATTTGTTTTGGGAAACAATTTCCTAAATTGTCATAATCAATTTCGGAAATAATATGTTTAAGACTTTGATTTCTCTAAATCAAATCTTATTAAATTGAGAGACAATTCCCTTAATTGAACGACATATTATTTTCATGAAAATCTCAATTAAGAAAACTCTATAGGAAACCATTTCCTAATTAATTTTGGAGACAACAATATGTAAGAGGATCACCTCTTAAAACATATTTTATTCATGGATTTAATTAATTACAACAAATCATTTTCTAAGGGTGGCTCCCCGAGGCTCATATACCCAAAGAAAAGTAATTTATCGTAAATCTAATTTGGACGGCTCCCCGAGCCTCAATCCAAATTAAACATGACAATTTCATTTAAAATTGGGAAATTAAATTACAACAACTAACTTTAAATTGGACGGCTCCCCGAGGCTCAATCCAAAATAAAGAATTTTGTTGTCAATTTAAAAACTAATTCAAAATTTAATTGTCAACTAATTATCCATAAATTTGTCTAGACTTCTCAAAAGAAAGTGCCCAAAATTGCGAGATCTCATAATAGGTTTTCAGAATAATTGTAAGTTTCTGGTACAAAGAAAACTTACATATTTCCAAAATTGGAAAATTTCTAAAATAGAAAATTTCCAAAATTGGAAAGTTTCCAAAGATGGGAAGTTTTCACAATTATTATAAAATTTTAGAAACTAGGAAATTTCAAACGTTTGCGAAATTTCATGAGGATTTCCAAACATTGAAATTCCTAAATCAAAAATTTATTATAATTGGAAAGTTTCCATAATTGAAAATTTTCCGAAATTTAGATCATGACAAAGTGTTCCGCAAAACAATTATATGATTATGTCGAACACTAACCGGCTCTGATACCACTGTTGGGACCGGGTGCATGTTGACAAGGATACGGGTTCGTAAAATTTTAAATTTTTACATGCAGCGGAAGAGTTAGCATAAAATAATTTCCTAAATTATTTTTAATCTCGTATCTAGCATGCAACCTTATAGTGTGTTGACATAATCATAAAATAAAACTTTGCGGAAAAGTAAAGTAATTTACTTTATACCTTTCGTAACTCGAAGAAAGGGACGAGATCCAACCGTAGCGTCCCTTGGAAGCTCCGCCTCTATTCGCGTCCACGCCGAGTTCTCTTCGGGATGACTTCGCAAAGTCACGAGTTTTGTGCCGACGAGAACTACTAGATTCTCTATAGGCACAACAAAGAAGTGTAACGACCCAGCCCCTTGGCCCCTTGGCCGGCCCAACTGGCATCCCACTTGGCGGCCCTCGGCCCCTTGGGCGGCCAAATCTCAATTGGTACCAGAATTCAGGAATTATTGTACTTGTCCAGGAGGTCAATGGTTCGAATCCTGGGGAAGGCAAAAATCCACCGGCCAGGGGTGGGAAGTACTTGTGAGTAACGACCGCCCAAGAGGTCGCCAAAGGGGCCACCAAATGAGATTTGGCCGCCCAAGGGGCCGAGGGCCGCCAAGTGGGACGCCAGTTGGGCCGCCCAAGGGGCCAAGGGGTTGGGTCGTTACAATAAAAAGGCACCTTTTTATGTAGCGATCTCGGGCCTAGAGGGTTGCCTGCGGGGACCATAGAGGCTCTCCTTGTTCATTTATGGGTGCATCAAAGTCATCTACAATACAGGAATGTACCTGATGCCAACCGCTCCTTTGGTTGGACTTTTGCTTGGTGGTCCTTTGCCAGGTCTTGGATACCGAGCTGTCCTTCACCCAGTGCCTAGCATTCCTTCGCTAGGGCTTCAGTTCCAAGCTGTCCTGCGCCTGGCGCCTAGTAGTCCTTCGCTAGCATTCTCGGGAGAATGTACCTGATGCCAACCGCTCCTTTGGTTGGACTTTTGCCTGGCGGTCCTTTGCCAGGTCTTGGATACCGAGCTGTCCTTCGCCCAGTGCCTAGCATTCCTTCGCTAGGGCTTCAGTTCCAAGCTGTCCTTCACCTGGCGCCTAGTAGTCCTTCGCTAGGTCTTTGTATCTTGGCATTCCTTCGCCAAGTGCCTAGCAGTCCTTTGCTAGGACCTTTTATCCTGGCAGCCCTTCGCCAGGTGCCTAGCAGCCCTTCGCTAGGACTTTTCCTGCACACTCAAGTAACATTGTCAGATAACAAGTAAGACTTAACTTTTGAACCCTGTTGCCATTATCAAAACATAGGTTTGACTTTAGTGCTCACTGCACCAACAATATTTAGCGGTGCTATCTACCAGTACCTGGTGCGTAGATACGGGAGCCACTGATCATTCCTGCAATAGTCTGCAGGGGTTCCAGGAATCCTGACGGCTATTTGATGGGGAAATCGTCGTCTACATGGGCAATGCTACGAAGGTGGTAGCAGTTGCAGTGGGAGACTTTTATTTATCTTTTGAGAGAAATAAAGTGTTGGTCTTGAGAGATTTCTTATATGTACATTCTTTTAGAAAAAATTTAATTTCGATTTCTAAATTAATAAAGGATGGATATTCTATTACTTTTAATATCAGAGTTGTTATAAAGAGAAATAGAGAGATTATCTGTTCGGGTACTATGGTTGGCAATCTATACACTCTAGAACCAAAATCTCCCACGATGCAAATAGAGGCCAATAACTCATCATCTAACCTAAATAAGAGAAAGGAACCTTCTATAATGAACTAGACATATCTTTGGCACCTTAGACATGGTCATATTAACATTAGTAGGATTAGAGGTTGATAGCCGATGGGCCCTTAGGTTCATTGGTGGTGGAAGACATCCCGACCTGTGAGTCTTCCTTGGAAGGTAAGATGTCCAAGAGGTCATTCAAGGCTAAGGGGTATAGGGCCAAAGATGTGTCAGAACTAGTTCATTCTGTTTTGTGTGGTCCTATGTCCATCCAGGCTAGGTGGTTGTTGGGGCAATCGACCCAAGGCTGATGGGAAGATCATGATTTTGATGTGTGTATCAACATAGTTAAGGTTAGGGTGTTATCTTGTTATTTGATATGTGTGATTGAGTTTCTAGAACTTGGAGAATCACACATGGAGGATTTATCCGAGGGACGAGAGCCAAGGGAAGAGGACTCTAAGGGCAAGCCGGGAAGTGGACTTCAAAGGGCATACGTGAAGGGTGGCATGGAGGCAAGCCAAGGGAAGGCTTGTGTGCGCATCCGAGGGACGATAGCCGGTGGAAGAAGACTTCAAGGGGCAAGCCAAGGGAGTGTACTTGAAGGCACATGTGAAGGAGGGTTTCAGAGTGAGGAAGAGAGGTTGTATAAGCTGGGTAGTTGACTGGGAGAAAGGCAGTCGACTGGGAGAAAGATAGTCGACTGCCAGAAAGTTCTCAAACTCACAGAATGTTTTCGACCCTGGACTGCCCCAGGGGCAGTCGACTGATAACCTCGAAAACTAGTCGTTCGATTAGCCGTTGGTTAGCAATTAATCAGTCGACTACCCCAGGGGCAGTCGACTGGTATAGGGTTGGATGCCTCTAGGAGTTGTTCTTTACTCTTATTTAAAGGGTGAATTTTTGGCACGAAAAAGGTACGGTTTTAGGGAGTACCAAAGTGCTGTTAGTGCAAAAATTCTCCTGCTCTTCCTCTCATTCTCAATTCTATTTTGTAAGAAGAAGAGGATAACCTTGTAAAGGTTTTCTCCACCTTGAAGGAGGCTTTTCATAGTGGAGTGTGTGCTCATGCGTGGATCCTTGGATTAGTCACCTCTTGGAGGTGGATACCAAGTAAACTCTTGGTATTAGCATTGGTTTCCATTTTATTGTTTGTATTGAGCTAACCTTCTTGTAGAGAAAGATCAAGAAAAGTGCTATTCACCCCCTCTAGCAAGCTCCATGATCTAACAAGTGGTATCAGAGCCGGTTCACTTCGGGAGAACTCACTGTCGACCGGAGTATCAAAAATGGCGTTTCAAGAGGGCTATAGCACCGCAAAGCCACCATTCTTCGACGGCAATGACTTCGCCTATTAGAAAGGTAGGATGGAGTACTATTTGATGAACGATATTGAAAATTGGATGAGTATTGTAGATGACTTTGATGCACCCATAAATGAACAAGGAGAGCCATTACCAATGAGAACTTGGACAAAGGAAATCATGAAGAATGCGCAAGCAAATGCGAAGGCCACCACAACGCTTCAATGTGGATTGTCAAAAGAGCAACTCAACAAAGTGGGGCCTTTCAAGAGTGCAAAGGAACTTTGAGAGAAGCTCGTCGAACTCAATGAAGGATCAAATGAGTCGAGAAGAGCAAAGAAGGACCTCTTGGTTGCCCAACTACAATCGCTCTCAATGAAGGCCAACGAGACGGTAAGCCAACTACATGGAAGGGTCAAAGAAATAATCAACGAGCTCCATGTAATTGGTAAAAAGGTTGAGAACCGAGATCTCGTGAGGTATGTTCTACAATCATTCCCTAGGACTATATTGTGGGCATCAATGGTTGATGCCTACAAAGTATCAAGGGATCTCTCTACGGTAAAGTTAGATGATTTATTTTGTGAATTTGAGTTACATGAGCAAGCTAACATTTTTTCTAAAGAAAAAGGTGAAGCGTTTATTGTAGAAAAGGAAAAGAAAAAGAAGAAGGAGAAGAAGAAGATCATCTACTCCTCATCATCCGAGTCGGAGGAGTCTAGTGCCTCCATGGATAGTGACCAAGAAGCCTACATGGTAAGGAAAATGAGAAGAGCTTTTAAAAGTTTTTCTAACAAGTCTTATGGTAGGAAAGGGTCAAGAAGCAAGAGCAAAGGGAAGGACATTATTTGCTACAATTGCCATTAAGAGGGCCACATAAAGAATGAGTGCCCACAATTAAAGAAAAGAAAAGAAAAGGAGGAGAAAAGGAAGGGTGACAAGAAGAAGTCCAAGAGAAAAGAAAAGAGTGCTACAAGTCTCAAAGCTACTTAGGATGATCCATTTTCATCGGAGGAAGAAGGAGATCATGTGTCACACTTCGCACTAATGGGAGTGGACAACTTGGAGTCATCCGAAGATAAGAGGAGTTCAAGTAGTGAAGATGAAAATGAAGGTTGATCATTCGAATCCGATGTATCGGTAAGTAAGGTAAATAGCTTACCCTCCTCTACTCTTGTCAAGATTATTACTAGTACAAATGATGATTTGGCTAAGGCTAGGAGGAAAGTTAAAGAATTGAAAAATGAAGTTTGCATGCTTAAATTAGAATCCATGAAACTTAAGGACAATTTGCATGTTTCCTCTACCATGTCAAATGATTCATGTTTGGAAAAACAAAATAGGAAGCTAAGGGAAAAGGTAGAAAACCTAACCAAGGCACTTAGAAAATTTCAAGTTGGCTCTAGCAACCTTGATATGATCATAAATAGTCAAAGAGCCGTGTATAACAAAGCCGGGATAGGTTATAGGCCAAAAACCAAGGAGGTTGCATTTGTTTCACTTATGGGTAGAAAGGGTGTCTCTAGGAGACAAGGTGTTAAGGTAAATGCAATGAAGGATTGGATACCAAAGAAATATTTAAATGATTCTTATGGAACTAACATTTGGGTACCAAAAGCGTGTATTTTCCGTGTTGTATAGGTAAAGGTGAAGGAAGCCTAAAAAATGTGGATTGTAGATAGCGGGTGTTCAAGACATATGACCGGAGATGTGAGCAAATTCTCCACCATTAGCTATCTAAGGGAAGGAACCGTGTCATTCGAAAATAGTAGGAAACTCAAAATAATTGGTAGGGGCGCCATTGAGGTATCTCTTACAGTCACAATTCATAAAATTTTTTGATTAAGGATATGGAGTTTAATTTATTTAGTGTAAGTCAATTTTGTGATGCGGGATATAGGGTTGAGTTTCATGCTAGAAAGTGTTTAATTAGACAAAATGGATCTGAAAGTATTATGCTAGAAGGATATAGAGAAGCTAACCTTTATTATCTTAATCTTGCTTATGCTTCTAACAATTTGCCTAAGTGTCTCATATCTAAAGAAGAAGAGGGTTGGTTGTGGCACCGGCGACTTGGGCACATTAACATGAAGAATATTGCAAGAGTTGCCAAGATGGAGTTGGTGAAGGGGCTCCCTATGATCAAGCATGAAAAGACCAAGATGTGTGATGCATGCCAAGAGGGTAAGCAATCTAAATCATCACACAAAGGTAAAACCTTGACTAGCACTACTTTACCCTTAGAGCTATTACATTTGGATTTATTTGATTGTCATAGTACTCCATCCTTAGTAGGAAGCAAATATTGTTTGGTAATTGTAGATGATTTTTCTAGATTTACTTGGGTATTTATCATGAAACATAAGGATGATACCTTAGAAATTTTCATAAGTTTTAGTAAGAGGTTGAAAATGAGAGACACCTCAAAATCAACCGATTAGGAGTGACCATGGTGGGGAGTTTGAAAATTCAAACTTCTCAAAATTTTGTTTAGAAAATGGGTACAAGCATGAATTTTCATGCCCAATGAGCCCTCAACAAAATGGTGTGGTAGAAAGAAGAAATAGAGCCCTACAAGAAGCCGCTAGGACCATGCTTAATGCATATTCTCTACCTAGCTACTTTTGGGCCGAAGCGGTGAATACCGCTTGTTACATCCAAAACCGGGTCTTAATTCATAGACTTTTAGGAAAAACTCCATTTGAGTTGTGGAATGGGAGAATTCCACAAGTTCACTATTTTAGGGGTTTTGAGTGTAAGGTTTACATTTTAAACACTAAGAATGATTTGAGGAAGTTTGAATCTAAGGCGGATGAGGGGATTTTGGTTGGTTATTCATCCACTAGTAGGGGATATAGAGTATATAACAAGAGGACTAAGGTAATTGAGGAGTCTTCAAATATGGATTTTGATGAGTCTACAAACACTTACCCTAGGAAATCATCTATTGATAAGGACATAGAAGAAAGCCAACCCCTTGCCCAAGAAGTTCAAGACTTACATTTGGAGGGCAATGATCAAGGGGGAGGGAGAAGTGCACTAGAGGATGAGCATCATGTAGCCAATGAACCCATAACCTCTAGGCTCTTAAGGCATCACCAAGATCACCCCATTGACCAAATAGTGGGTGATGTCACTCAAGGGGTGAGGATTAGGTCTTACTTTAGGGAACATAGTAGTCAAATTGCCTTAATTTTTCAATTAGAACCGAAATATATTGATGATGCATTAGTGATGTGGATTGGGTCCTAGCTATGCAAGAGGAGTTAAATCAATTTGAAAGAAGTCAAGTATGATAGTTAGTTCCTAGGCCCAATGATTGTACCATTGTCACCACTAGATGGGTCTTTAGGAACAAGCTAGATGATCAAGGAAAGATAGCTAGGAATAAGGCTAGGTTGGTTGCTAGGGGGTTTAATCAAGTTGAGAGTTTTGACTATGATGAGACATATGCCCCCGTAGCTAGATTAGAGTATATTAGCATTTTAATAGCATATGCCACTCACATGGGTTTCACACTTCACTAAATAGATGTGAAGTCGGCATTCCTTAATGGGGTCATTAAGGAAGAGGTATATGTAGAGCATCCACCCGGTTTTGAAACCCAAACTACCCTAGGAATGTCTACAAACTAAGAAAAGTATGTATTGAAATAAGCTCCTCGGGCTTGGTATGAAAGACTTTCATCATTCATAGTATCCAAGGGTTTTAGAAGAGGTACGATTGATCCAACTTTATTCCTAAAATCTAAAGATAAGGACATATTTGTGGCCCAAGTCTATATGGATGATATTATCTTTGGGTCAACAAATAGTGAATTTCTCCATGAGTTCATTAAATGTATGGAAAATGAGGTTGAGATGAGTCTTGTGGGAGAATTGACTTTCTTTTTAGGCTTACAAGTTAAACAAACAAATGAATGAACTCATGTGTATCAAACTAAATATGCTAGGGAAATCATTAAGAAATTTGGACTAGAAAATGCTAAGGTAGCATCTACCCCTATAGGAACAAATGCCAAAATGGATAATGATCTTGAAGGTAAAATGGTAGATTCAAAACAATATAGGAGCATGATTGGTAGTTTATTGTACCTAACCGCTAGTAGATCCGATATATTATTTGTGGTAGGTATGTGTGCAAGGTACCAATCATGTGCCAAAGAGTCTCATCTAGTGGTAGTCAAAAGGATTTTAAGATATATTAAATGTACTCTTAATGTCGGGCTTTGGTATCCTAGAACTCCAAATGTTGAACTTTTTGGATACACCGATTTGGACTATGCGGATTGTAAACTAGATAGGAAGAGTACTAGTGGAGGATGTCAATTTATTGGGTCATCTTTAGTGAGTTGGAGTAGTAGGAAATAATCATGTGTTGCCCTATCAAAAACGGAGGCCGAATATGTGGCAATGGGTGCTTGTGTGTCTCAACTACTTTGGATCATGCACACCTTATAGGATTATGAGTTACATTACTCCAAGGTCAAGGTTTTGTGTGATAATGTAAGTACAATTAATTTGACTAAAAATCTGGTTCACCATTCTAGAACAAAACACATTGAAGTGAAGCATCACTTCATTAGGGATCATGCGGCAAGGGGTGACATAGATTTGCACTATGTTGAGTCAAAGTCAAACCTTGCCGAAATATTTACCAAGCCTATTCTTAAAGCCGAGTTCATGTCCTTAAGAAGGGGCCTTGGTATGTGTTTTGTAGAAGTATAGGATGGACCTTGGGGTAATACAATAGGAAGGTGGTGCTTGATCCATTAGGATGATACAAATGATTCACATGTGCTTATGGCATACTGTTGGGTCATGAGATATAGACCAACCATGGGGAAAGCAAGTGTTTAATTAATGGACATATTTCCTAAAGATCATGGTTGAATATTTTTAAACATTTGAAAACCATTCTGTGTTTTATTTGTTTTGCCATAAGCTTGGAACATGTATGATTGCAAAACCAGGATGAAACTTTGATACAAAGTTAGTGTTTTTCAAGAAATTCAAACTTTAGTCAAAAAGTCAAGCGTGTTTGAATTTTTCATGAACTGATATTTTTCCTTGTTAGAACATATCATATGAAACATGCTTGCAAATTTTCATAATTTTTAGAATTTTTTGGAAATTTTGGGGAGTTTTTGAAATTTGGCTCAGAAACTTGTAATTCAGACTAATAGAGTATCAGTCGACTGCCCCAGGGGCAGTCGACTGACATGTCTGATTTCAAGATTTTGAATTTTTCAGAAATGAGAAATTCTCTCATTTGATGCCATGGGTGAGTATTTCTTAGGACAATCATTTTGATGGTGTCAAAGGGGGAGAATGGGCGGTTTAAGTTAGGTTTGTAACTTAAACTTTTGGTTTAAACTTGGTTTATGATAAGAATTGAAAATGGGAGAAGACATGGGTTAAGGGGGAGTTTACCTCTTGGTTTTTACTATGTCTTTCCTTTCAATTGCTGTTATTTGCTATTGTTTTATCCCTAACTTAAACATATTGCCACACATCAAAAAGGGGGAGATTGTTGGGGCAATCAACCCAAGGCTAATCGGGAAGATCATGGTTTTGATGTGTGTGTCAACATAGTTAACGTTAGGGTGTTATCTTGTTATTTGATATGTGTGATTGAGTTTGCAGGACTTGGACAATCACACATGGAGGACTTATCCGAGGGACGAGAGCCGAGGGAAGAGGACTCCAAGGGCAAGCCGGGAAGTGGACCTCAAAGGGCACACGTGAAGGGTGGCATGGAGGCAATCCAAGGGAAGGCTTGTGTGCGCATCCGAGGGACGATAGCCGGTGGAAGAAGACTTCAAGGGGCAAGCCAAGGGAGTGTACTTGAAGGCACACGTGAAGGAGGGTCTTCAGAGTGAGGAAGAGAGGTTGTATAAGCTGGGTAGTTGACTGGGAGAAAGGCAATCGACTGCCAGCAAGTTCTCAAACTCACAGAATATTTTCGACCCTGGACCAGTCGACTGCCCCAGGGGCAGTCGACTGATAACCCCGAAAACTAGCCATTGGGTTAGCCGTTGGCTAGCAATTAAGGCTAGACCAGTCGACTGCCCCAGGGGCAGTCGACTGGTGTCGGACTGGATGACTCAAGGAGTTGTCCTTTACTCTTATTTAATGGTTGAATATTTGGCACGAAAAGGTACGGTTCTAGGGGGTACCAAAGTGCTGTTAGTGCAAAAATTCTCCTGCTCTTCCTCTCATTCTCAATTCTATTTTGTAAGAGGAAGAGGATAACCTTGTAAAGGTTTTCTCCACCTTGAAGGAGGCTTTTCATAGTGGAGTGTGTGCTCGTGGTGGATCCTTGGATTAGTCACCTCTCGGAGGTGGATACCAAGTAAACTCTCGATGTTAGCATTGGTTTTCATTTTATTGTTTATATTATGCTAACCTTCTTGTAGAGAAAGTTCAAGAAAAGTGCTATTCGCTCCCATCTAGCAAGCGCCACGATCTAACAGTGGCTTTGAGTACTTTGTCATTGTTATTGACGATTATTCAAGGTATGGATACATTTACTTGATGCGCCGTAAGTCTGAATGCTTTGATAAGTTTAAAAAATTCAAAGTTGATATGGAGAAACATCGAGGTAAAAGTATCAAGACACTACGATCAGATCGTGGTGGTGAGTAACTCTTTGGGGGAATTTAGGACCTACTTATCAGTGGCTGGGATTCAGTCCCAGCTGACTGCACCCGGCACACCCCAACAGAATGGTGTAGTAGAAAGAAGGAATATGACTCTTATGGAGATGGTTAGGTCAATGATGAGCTACTCTGAGTTGCCAGATTCGTTTTGGGGATATGCTCTGGAAATAGCAACATACATACTAAACTTGGTTCCATCTAAGTTAGTCCCTTCTACTCTCATAGAACTATGGACTGGGCGCAAGCCTAGTCTAGGACATGTTCGGATTTGGGGTAGTCCAGCACATGTGCTGAAGGGAGATATTGATAAGTTGGAATCTCGTACGGAAGTGTGTCTGTTCGTAGGCTATCCTAGAGGGACGAAAGGTGGTCTGTTCTATAGTCCTAAGGATTAGAAGGTAATCGTTAGCATGAATGCCAGATTCATAGAAGAAGACTATGTGATGAACCACAAGCCCAAGAGTAGACTAGTGCTTGAAGAGTTGAGAGGGGATGTTCAGACCTTAGTACCAACTATACAAGAGGATACACCATAAGTCACTGCACCGCATGTCACAGAAGATACACATGTGGTATCTCGTCGCAGTGGGAGGGTTGTTAGACAACCGAAGAGGTTCATATTTTTGGGAGAGTCTTCGGATAAGGTCCCTGGTGAACATGAACCGGATCCCTAGATCTATGACGAGGCCCTCCAAGATAGGATGCAGCTTCTTGACAAAGGGCAATGAACTCTGAGATAGAATCTATGGATTCTAATCACGTTTGGGAGCTAGTAGAACCACCCAATGGTGTAAAAGCCATTGGATGCAAGTAGATCTACAAGAGAAAGAGAGGATCAGACGGGAAGGTTGAGACCTTCAAAGCTAGGCTTGTTGCGAAAGGGTATACTCAGAAAGAGGGTATCGATTATGAGGAGACCTTTTCCCCGGTAGCCATGCTTATGTCTATCCGGATTCTCTTGTCTATTGCCGCTCATATGGACTATGAGGTATGACAGATGAACGTCAAGACAACTTTCCTTAAGGAAGTCTTGAGGAGACTATCTGCATAAACAATCAGAAGGGTTCATTGCGAAGGGCAAAGAACATCTAGTGTGCAAGCTTAATCGATCCATTTATGGATTGAAGCAAGCTTCGTGATCTTGGAACATCTGCTTTGATGAAGTAATCCAGTCATATGGATTTATTCAAAGCCCGGATGAATCGTGTGTATATAAGAGATGTGACGGAAACGTAGTGGTGTTTCTTGTACTTTACGTAAATGACATTTTGCTAATTGGCAACAATGTCAAAGTGCTATCAGACGTAAGGGTATGGTTGTCCAAACATTTCGATATGAAGGACTTAGGAGAAGCGGGACACATCCTTGGGATCAAGGTCATAAGGGATCGTCAGAAAAGGATGTTGTGCTTATCCCAAGCTTCATACATAGACACTGTCCTAGCTCGTTTTAGCATGGAAAACTCCAAGAAGGGTTTTCTACCTTTCAAGCATGGAGTTCCTCTATCCAAGGAGATGTGTCCGAAAACATTAAAGGAGATAGAGGAAATGAAGGCAGTTCCTTATGCATCGGTTGTAGGAAGCCTCATGTATGCCATGCTATGCACGAGACCAGATATCTGCTTTGCCGTGGGCATGGTCAACAGATATCAGAGTAACCCTGGATAGGGACATTGGACTGCGGTAAAGCATATATTGAAATACCTGAGACAAACTAGGGATTATATGCTGGTTTATCGGGCAGACCAATTAGTCCCTGTGGGTTTTACAGACTCGGATTTCCAGTCAGATAGGGACAAGAGTAAGACTACCTCGGGGGTTTGTGTTTACTTTAGGAGGTGGAGCCATTGTTTGGAGGAGTGTCAAGCAGAAATGCGTGACAGACTACACCATGGAAGCTGAGTATGTGGCAGCTTCAGAGGCAGCTAAGGAAGCTGTATGGCTCAGGAACTTCATGATGGACTTGGATGTGATTCCTAGTTTGCCTAGATCTATCACAATTTATTGTGATAACAGTGGTGCAGTTGCAAACTCGAAGGAACCACGAGCCCATAAAGCGAGTAAACACATAGAGCACAAGTACCACCTGATACGAGAAATTGTAAAGCGAGGTGAAATAGCTGTTGCCAAGATTTTATCGAGGACAACCTGGCGGATCCTTTCACTAAAGCTCTTCCAGCAAGAGCTTTTGACCAACATGTGAAGGATATGAGAGTCAGATGTATGGCAGTGAGAGAACAACAGAGTCTTTGAGTATAAGTGGGAGATTGTTAGATGTGTATACTAAAAGGCTTGTTTTTTTATATATAAGATCATCTATATTTTTGAAAAGAGAATCACAACAACACTAGATGCGTATTTATATTAGTATATGCATAAAAGTCCTTTACTTTGCATTGTAGATAACATGGTGTGTGGTGACACACGGAAGATCATGTTATTAGTTCCTTGCATAGTATAAGCAGAGGCTCACAACCGAGATAAAATTGAACAAACCATCGGGATGATTATAGTGTAATTAGGTGTGGTTTGTCTTGACCATAGAATTACACTAGTGTGCTTTGTGTGCATTGAGCAGGACCAAAACCAAAGGTCATCCAATTTATACTAACTTAATAATTGGATTAGACCTCGGATTATTATGGAGTTCAATCCCTAAATCCCGAAATAATAACGGGCACGTATAGTTAATATTTATTTCTTTGATTTACCAATGGGCGAGATTTATTCTGCTAAATAGATAGACCCGGTAAGTTGGGAAATAATATTAATTATATGGTGTGCCATTGATTATTGACGGAATCCGTGTCCTGGTGAGTCGGGATGATGATGCCCCCTTGATGAGCTCATAAGGTTCATGATATTAAACCCTGTAGGTGGATTTGATCCAACATGATGATAAGGTTGAGTGATACTAGTCAAGGAGCCAGAAGTTGATTAATTAAAATTGTCATTAATTTAAATTAATCGATGGGCATTCGATATCTTAAACACGGGGGGATGGATGACTCATAATAGGTGGAGCCCATATGAAAATATGAGGGTTGGTGAGGAAGTTCAATGGAGATCCTTTAGTGGAATGGATCTTCATTAATGGATTGGTTTTAGATCCATTAGTGGGCCAAGATCCAACTCCTCCTCTTGGTCCCTACCTTAGCCCTATATAAACTCCATGGGATCATGAAACCAAGGCTTGATCATCCAATTAATCATCCAACTCAAGGTTTTCTATCCTCTCTTCCCTTTCTCTCTCCTAGGTCACGACAAAGGAGAGGAGGTCATCTCCTTCTCTTGTTCTTCTTCTTCCCTCAACCTTGTTAGTGATATGAGAGAAGTGTCCTAAGGCAATCGCCTTATGATTGTAAACATTTATTTCAATAAATGATAATTCACTATTTGAGTATACATGTTTGTGTATTTGATTGGATCTTAAACTCATCTACTGAATGTCCGCCATACAATTCACAGCATAAGAGAATTTGTGATGGGATCACAACTAGTGATTATCTCTAAATGTGCAAATGTGAAGTGTTGGAAATATCCCTAGTCGATGAATTGATAAATACGGACATTATCAATTCTGTTGAGACTAGCATGGGTTATTCTCTATTCAGCTGATTCTCACTGGCTGGTGACATTGGGATGTCCGGAGATAAACATGGATGCTAGTTAAGGGAACTAGTTCATTGGAGTGACTAGCTGTAAGACTTCATATGGGAATCTACATGTAGATATGTCAATGAAGATCTTACTGCGGCTTAAGTGCGATGTTCCTTTGACTTGCGGTGTTCAAGTCATCTTGGTCATGGAGACTTATACTTTGACATCTTAAGCAAGCATCTCCTAGGAGGTGTGGACGCAGGATGATCGGGTATAAGCCGAAGTGCCCGAAGATGTTTGAACAGCCTACAAAGGATTCACCACTCCTTGCGAGGAGATGTATACCCAGGCCTATCGTCGGATTGTTACTCAAAAACCTCTGGCCAGAGTATATCATGTTTAGAGTGAGAGTCTCTAAAATACATGAGAGTAATTAGAAATCCAAAGGACGAGGAAGACATTACTTGGGCTAGGTGTGACGTAGTCAGCCTAGTGGGGACTGACACCATTGACCGTGTCCTGAACCAAGTGGGTATAAGGTGGTGAAGGGAATGAGGCACGATTCATTAGAGCTGCTGAAGGGTTTCAGAATAATTTCTTCTGAGGTCAAACCGTTGATCTTTCGATTAATTGGGGATCATGATGTACTACTAGGTGCCACTCATGATCGTTCTATAATTAGTTAAATTATAGACGGCCAACATAAATCGAAAGCCTATTTAGTCACACGCACTACGAGTAATCCGAGGGATTTAAAACGAGTTGAAAATTGGATTTTCCGATCAAGAGAAATAAGACGAATCTGAGTTAGTCAGAGGCGCAATGGAAGCTAAAAATGGCTAAGTCTTTTGAAGGCTTTTTGGGCGAATTAAATGAGTTTAATTCGCGGCGGTCCGGGTTGGTTTGGCCGGCCAAAGAGGGTGTAAAAACCCCCTTTGGTGGCCGGCCAAGATAGAGGAGAAAAACCAATTAATTTTGGTTTAATTAATAAAATAAATCTAGTGCGATTTATTTTATAAATTATGGATAAATAAATTTGTACAAAGAAATTTATATAAATAAAATTTATAGAAATTTATTCTTTTATGGAAGATTAAAATAATCCATGAATTGGTTTATTTTAATTTTATAAAATCAATTATGAATTGATTTTTCCATAATAAGAAAGTTTATAAATTTCTTATAAAAATTTATTCCATAATTTAAAAGAGATGAAGAATTAGTTTTTATTATAAATTGGTTTATAATAAAGACTCGGTTTAAACGGAATAATTAATAAGAAAATTTATAAGATAAATTTCTTATAACTAATTCCGTTAATTCGTTTAGAGGGAGATTTGGCAATGGAGTTGCTACTATATAAAGGAACCAAAGGCTAGCCCTTATGGTCTAAGAAAAATCAATTATTATTGGAGCTCTCCCTCTCTCTCTTCTCTTATCTTCTCCTTCTCCCTTTCTAGCCTAGGGCCGGCGCCAACCCTAAGGAGATTAGGGCCGGCGCCCCTTCCACCTTCTTCCACCCAAGGCCGGCCACCTTCCACCATCTAGGGCCGGCGCCCAACTACTCCAAGGCAAAGGTTGCCGTGAGCATTGAAGACGAAGGAGAACCCGAACACGAAGAAGAAGAAGCGGATAATGACTCCTCTCTTCCGGAATCCGATTCCGTTACTTCGTTGGTTAGTTTCCTTTCTTTCCTTTCTTGATCTTTCAAGTTGTGCCTATAGAGAATCTAGTAGTTCTCGTCGGCACAAAACTCGTGACTTTGCGAAGTCATCCCGAAGAGAACTCGGCGTGGACGCGAATAGAGGCGGAGCTTCCAAGGGACGCTACGGTTGGATCTCGTCCCTTCCTTCGAGATATGCGAGGTATAAAAGTAAATTAGTTTACTTTTCCGCAAAATATTATTGTATGATTATGTCAACACACCATAGGGTTGCATGCTAGATACGAAATTAAAATAATTTAGGAAATTATTTTATGCAAACTCTTCCGCTGCACGTAAAAATTTTGAATTTTACGAACTCGTATCCTTGTCGACATGCACCCGGTCCCAACAGTGGTATCAGAGCCGAGGTTAGTGTTCGACATTTTCATATAATTGTTTTGTGGAAAACTTTGTCATGATCTCAATTTCGGAAAATTTTTCAATTATGGAAACTTTCAAATTATAATATATTTTAGATTTAGAAATTTCAATGTTTGGAAATCCTCATGAAATTTCGCAAACGTTTGAAATTTTCTAGTTTCTAAAATTTTATAATAATTGTGAAAACTTCCCATCTTTGGAAACTTTCCAAATTTTGGAAATTTTTCTATTTTAGAAATTTTCTAATTTTTGGAAATATGTAAGTTTTCTTTTTACCAGAAACTTACAATTATTCTGAAAAATTATTTTTGAAATCTCGCAATTTTGGGCACTTTCTTTTGAGAAAGTCTAGACAAATTCATGGATAGTTAATTGACAATTAAATTTAAATTGGTCTTTAAATTGACAACAAAATTCTTTATTTTGGATTGAGCCTCGGGGAGCCGTCCAATTTAAAGTTAGTTGTCGTAATTTAATTTCCCAATTTTAATTGAAATTGTCATGTTTGATTTGGATTGAGCCTTGGGGAGCCGTCCAATTAGATTTACAACACATTACTTTTCTTTGGGTATCTGAGCCTCGGGGAGCCACCCTTAGAAAATAATTTGTTGTAATTAATTAAATCCATGAATAAAATATGTTGAAGAGGTGATGCTCTTACATATTGTTGTCTCCAAAATTAATTAGGAAAATGGTTTCCTATAGAGTTTTCTTAAATAAGATTTTCATGAAAACAATATGTAGTTGAATTAAGGGATTCTTCTCTTAATTTAATAAGATTTGATTTAGAAAAATCAAAGTCTTGAACATATTATTTCCGAAATTAATTATGACAATTTAGGAAATTGTTTCCCAAAACAATTCCTTTAATAAAGTATGAAATTATAATTAGGAAATCCGGTTCCTAATTTAATTCATGGGACTTGATAACTTAAGTCACATACATACTTTATTAAGGAAATCGTTAGTCATGACATAATTTTATGTCGTGAATGTGCTTAGAAAAGAATGAGACCTAAACACCCCTTACAAAATATTAAGGCTAACACCTTCCATTAATATGGTTAGAACCGGAGTTTTGTTTCTCGTTAGGGTTGATGGACACATCCATGCCCACTTGAACCTCAACATGTTCAAACCATGGAATTAGTTTATGTATAATATAGTTGGAGTCAGAGGTCAATCCTTAGTTTTGGTTGTTGGACACATCCAAGCCTGACTAAACGGTTGAATGAGCTCCAACCATATTAAAACTATTTCTTGATTAATGGGTCAGCCTTAAGCTTGGAGCATCGATTTGTTGTGCCACAGCCAAGGTCGATGTGAAGAGAGGTGCAGTTAGGTGCTATGTATATTGATACATACTTGTTAATGAGTTAACAACCTAATGATTTATGCAAACATTCAATTAGTTGATAGCGTAAAGTGATAGTTACATATATGTGATGTGTAATCGGTATAATTACCTACCTTCATAGCTAAGAAAAACTTGATGGCCACAGCCATGGTGGATCTTATCTATGGTTGGATATCAACCTATTTGGAGATGTTCCTACGATCTCCCGAATTGACAATAAGGGTGATTCAATTCGTAAAATAAATAGGATTTAATTTATGTATATTGATACATTCTTTAATCAATCTTCTCACATAATCTCAATTTGTATTTCTAGGTTAATCACTCGATCATGTCTACTCAAATAAACTTACACTCCATTTTGGACACCAATAAACTTAATGGGCCGAATTTCATGGACTGGCTTCGAAACCTGAGGATAGTCCTCAAGGCGGAGAAGCTTGCCTATGTCCTTGAAGAAGCACTTCCCAAAAGTCCTCCAGAAAATGCAACTCCGGACCAATTGTTGGCCCATCAGAAACATGTGACCGATTCTGAACTTGCGAGTTGCATCATGCTAGCCTCTATGGTACCTGAGCTGCAAAAGCAGCATGAGCATATGGATGCCAATACCATCATCTTCCATCTTCATGAGTTGTTTGAAGAGCAGGCGAGATCCGAAAGGTTCGAGGTCTCCAGACTCCTCTTCACCACTAAGATGCAGGAAGGCACTTCTGCCTCGCAGTTTGCGTTAAAGATGTTGGGGTACATTGAGCGACTTAGCACACTCGGTTTTGCAATGGATCATGAACTAAGTATTGACTTAATTCTGAGTTGTTTGCCAAAAAGTTATTCACAATTTGTGATGAACTATCGGATGAACAAACTAGAGACGACCATTCCTGAGTTGATCAACCTACTGAAGACTGTGGAGCCTTCTGTAAAGCCGGATCAAAAGGCGGTGCTGTTAGTTGGTTCCTCGAAGAAAGGTTCTAAGAGGAAGGCCAAAGAACAGAATAAAGGGAAGAAGAAAAGGGCCAAAAAGACTGAAAAGAAACCAAAAGGCACTTGCCATCACTGTGGCAAGGAAGGTCACTGGCGAAGAAACTGCAAGATTTATCTTGAGTCCGTGAAGAAGAAGGCATCCGATGCCCCATCCTCTTCAGGTATCTTCGTTATTGAATGTCACTCTATTTCCTCAAATACCTGGGTACTTGATACTGGGTGTGGCTCACATATATGTAATGACATACAGGGGCTAAGGAATAGAAGAAGACTCGTCAAGGGAGAAGCGAATTTGAGAGTTGGAAATGGAGCAAAGATTGCTGCTGTTGCCATCGGAACTTATTTGCTAAAGCTCCCGATTGGACGTATCTTAGAATTGGATAATTGTTATTTTGTTCCTTCATTAATAAAGAACATTGTATCTATTTCATGTTTGAATGAAAAAGGTTATCATTTAACTTTTAGTAACAATTGTTGTTACATAACTTTAAATGCGTTCTTTATGGAAATGGAACTTTGTGCAATGGCTATCTACACGTTAGATTTATCCAGTGACATTTTCAATATCGAAGTTAGTAATAAACGTGCTCGAATAGATAATCGAATAGACTCCTACACGTGGCACTGTCGTCTTGGCCATATAAGTAAGAAACGCATGACCGAATTACACCGATGTGGAATTTTGGAATATTTGAACCCGGTTCATTTGATACATGCGAATCGTGCTTAAAAGGCAAGATGACCAAATTACCCTTTCCCGGAAAAGGTAATCTAGTGGGAGAGTTGCTTGGTCTAATACATACCGATGTATGCGGACCAATGTAACTCAAGCACAAGGAGGCTATAACTACTTCATCACCTTTATCGATGATCACTCACGATTCGTTATGTGTTCTTGATGAAACACAAATCTGAAACTTTTGATAAATTCAAAGAGTNAGGGAAGAAGAAAAAGGCCAAAAAGACTGAAAAGAAACCAAAAGGCACTTGCCATCACTGTGGCAAGGAAGGTCACTGGCGAAGAAACTGCAAGATTTATCTTGAGTCCTGAAGAAGAAGGCATCCGATGCCATCCTCTTCAGGTATCTTCGTTATTGAATGTCACCTATTTCCTCAAATACCTGGGTACTTGATACTGGTGTGGCTCACATATATGTAATGACATACAGGGGCTAAGGAATAGAAGAAGACTCGTCAAGGGAGAAGCGAATTTGAGAGTTGGAAATGGAGCAAAGATTGCTGCTGTTGCCATCGGAACTTATTTGCTAAAGCTCCCGATTGGACGTATCTTAGAATTGGATAATTGTATTTTTGTTCTTTCATTAATAAAGAAATTGTATCTATTTCATGTTTGAATGAAAAAGGTTATCATTTAACTTTTAGTAACAATTGTTGTTACATAACTTTTAAATGGCGTTCTTTATGGAAATGGAACTTTGTGCAATGACATCTACACGTTAGATTTATCCAGTGACATTTTCAATATCGAAGTTAGTAATAAACGTGCTCGAATAGATAATCGAATAGACTCCTACACGTGGCACTGTCGTCTTGGCCATATAAGTAAGAAACGCATGACCGAATTACATCGATGTGGAATTTTGGAATTATTTGAACCCGGTTCATTTGATACATGCGAATCGTGCTTAAAAGGCAAGATGACCAAATTACCCTTTCCCGGAAAAGGTAATCTAGTGGGAGAGTTGCTTGGTCTAATACATACCGATGTATGCGGACCAATGTCAACTCAAGCACAAGGAGGCTATAACTACTTCATCACCTTTATCGATGATCACTCACGATTCGGTTATGTGTTCTTGATGAAACACAAATCTGAAACTTTTGATAAATTCAAAGAGTTCAGAAATGAAGTAGAGAAACAACTTGGCAAAAGTATTAAAATACTTCGATCCGATCGGGGTGGTGAATACTTGAGTCAAGAGTTTCAAGATTATCTAAGGGACAATGGGATATTATCCCAATGGACTCCGCCATATACGCCACAGCATAATGGTGTATCTCAGAGGCGTAACCGAACCTTGATGGACATGGTTAGGACTATGATGAATCATGCAACTCTTCCAAAATCCTTTTGGGGTTATGCACTTAAGACAGCTGTTTACTTGTTAAACAGAGTCCCGACCAAGGTAGTCTCTACTACTCCATATGAGATTTGGAATAGTAAGAAACCTCACTTAACTCACCTTAAGATATGGGGTTGTCCTGCTTATGTGAAGCGGGTTGTATCAGACAAATTGGATGCTAAGTCTGTTAAATGTCTATTTATTGGATACCCTAAGGAAACGAAAGGTTACCAATTCTATCATCCCATGGAACAAATGGTGTTTGTTTCAAGGCATGCTGTATTTCTAGAAAAAGAATTTCTTTTACAAGAAAACAGTGGGAGTGACATTGAACTAGACGAAGTTCAAGAAACTCCAATAGACATTACAGAGACACCTAGTCTAGACCCACAACCGAGAACTCATAGTGATGAGCTATCAGTTGAACCTAAAACTACACCACCTCTTCGTAGGTCTGATAGGATACGCAATATTCCAGAGAGATACGGATTTCTCGTAAGTGAATCGAACGACGTGTTACTCATATGTGATGACGAACCTATCAGTTATGAAGATGTTCTGAAAAGTTCAGAAAGGGACAAATGGCTTGAGGCCATGAAGTCGGAAATGGATTCCATGTACGAAAATCAAGTATGGGACTTGGTTAACCCACCTGAAGGGATTAAACCCATAGGGTGCAAGTGGGTTTTCAAGAAGAAAACCGACATGGAAGGTAATGTTGTTACCTTTAAAGCTAGATTAGTTGCAAAAGGATATCGTCAGAAACAAGGAATTGATTATGACGAAACCTATTCGCCAGTAGCTATGCTTAAATCCATTCGGATGCTCCTAGCCATAGCAGCTCATTATGATTATGAGATATGGCAAATGGATGTGAAAACAGCTTTCCTTAATGGAAACTTGCTTGAGGATGTATACATGATACAACCTGAAGGTTTCACATCGGTTGATAAAACCAAAGTATGCAAGTTTCGACGATCCATATATGGACTGAAGCAAGCATCTAGGAGCTGGAACATCCGTTTTGATGAGACAATCAAAGAGTTTGATTTCTCACAAAATCCTGACGAACCTTGTGTGTACAAGAGGGTTAGTGGGAGTGCAGTCGTATTTCTAGTATTATATGTCGATGACATCTTACTTATAGGAAACGATATATCAGTTTTACAGACAGTTAAAATTTGGTTGTCCAAAACTTTCTCCATGAAAGACCTGGGAGAAGCAACCTATATCCTTGGGATTAGAATCTATAGAGATAGATCAAAACGGTTGCTTGGTCTTTCGCAGTCTACATATATAGACCGAGTGCTAAAAGGGTTTAGCATGTCGGAATCCAAGAAAGGTTACCTTCCCATCAGGCATGGGATCAACCTTTCAAAGTCTATGTGTCCGCGCACAGAAGACGAGAGGATTTGCATGAATAAGATTCCCTATGCATCCGCAATAGGATCTATCATGTATGCTATGTTATGTACAAGGCCCGATGTATCATATGCTCTGAGCGTCACAAGCAGATACCAATCGGATCCAGGAATGGATCATTGGACGGCTGTTAAGACAATCCTTAAGTACTTAAGAAGAACTAAGGATGTGTTCCTATAATATGGAGAAGGAGATATGGTAATACGTGGGTATACAGATGCCAGTTTCCAGACAGATAAGGATGACTCCAAATCGCAGTCTGGATACATATTTACTTTGAATGGAGGCGCAGTAAGTTGGAAAAGTTCCAAACAAGACACCGTAGCAGATTCTACCACGGAAGCAGAATATATCGCAGCTTCGGAAGCAGCAAAGGAAGCAGTTTGGATCAAGAAGTTTGTCTCAGAACTTGGTGTGGTTCCAACCATTGATGAAGCAGTGCCGGTTTACTGTGACAACAATGGAGCTATTGCACAAGCAAAGGAACCAAGGTCTCATCAGCGATCCAAACACGTGCTTCGACGCTATCATCTGATCAGAGAGATTATAAGTAGGAATGACATACAAATTGAGAAAATCTCCACTGAAAGGAATTTACCGGATCCTTTAACTAAGGCCTTGCCTCAAAACAAGTTTGAGGGTCATGTTAGAGCTTGTGGTATTGGATACCGTAGCGATTGGCATTAGGCCAAGTGGGAGTTTGTTAGTGATATGAGAGAAGTGTCCTAAGGCAATCGCCTTATGATTGTAAACATTTATTTCAATAAATGATAATTCACTATTTGAGTATACATGTTTGTGTATTTGATTGGATCTTAAACTCATCTACTGAATGTCCGCCATACAATTCACAGCATAAGAGAATTTGTGATGGGATCACAACTAGTGATTATCTCTAAATGTGCAAATGTGAAGTGTTGGAAGTATCCCTAGTCGATGAATTGATAAATACGGACATTATCAATTCTGTTGAGACTAGCATGGGTTATTCTCTATTCAGCTGATTCTCACTGGCTGGTGACATTGGGATGTCCGGAGATAAACATGGATGCTAGTTAAGGGAACTAGTTCATTGGAGTGACTAGCTGTAAGACTTCATATGGGTATCTACATGTAGATATGTCAATGAAGATCTTACTGCGGCTTAAGTGCGATGTTCCTTTGACTTGTGGTGTTCAAGTCATCTTGGTCATGGAGACTTATACTTTGACATCTTAAGCAAGCATCTCCTAGGAGGTGTGGACCCAGGATGATCGGGTATAAGCCGAAGTGCCCGAAGATGTTTGAACAGCCTACAAAGGATTCACCACTCCTTGCGAGGAGATGTATACCCAGGCCTATCGTCGGATTGTTACTTAAAAACCTCTGGCCAGAGTATATCATGTTTAGAGTGAGAGTCTCTAAAATACATGAGAGTAATTAGAAATCCAAAGGACGTGGAAGACATTACATGGGCTAGGTGTGACGTAGTCAGCCTAGTGGGGACTGACACCATTGACCGTGTCCTGAACCAAGTGGGTATAAGGTGGTGAAGGGAATGAGGCACGATTCATTAGAGCTGCTGAAGGGTTTCAGAATAATTTCTTCTGAGGTCAAACCGTTGATCTTTCGATTAATTGGGGATCATGATGTACTACTAGGTGTCACTCATGATCGTTCTATAATTAGTTAAATTATAGACGGCCAACATAAATCGAAAGCCTATTTAGTCACACGCACTACGAGTAATCCGAGGGATTTAAAATGAGTTGAAAATTGGATTTTCCGATCAAGAGAAATAAGACGAATCTGAGTTAGTCAGAGGCGCAATGGAAGCTAAAAATGGCTAAGTCTTTTGAAGGCTTTTTGGGCGAATTAAATGAGTTTAATTCGCGGCGGTCCGGGTTGGTTTGGCCGGCCAAAGAGGGTGTCAAAACCCCCTTTGGTGGCCGGCCAAGATAGAGGAGAAAAACCAATTAATTTTGGTTTAATTAATAAAATAAATCTAGTGCGATTTATTTTATAAATTATGAATAAATAAATTTGTATAAAGAAATTTATATAAATAAAATTTATAGAAATTTGTTCTTTTATGGAAGATTAAAATAATCCGTGAATTGGTTTATTTTAATTTTATAAAATCAATTATGAATTGATTTTTCCATAATAAGAAAGTTTATAAATTTCTTATAAAAATTTATTCCATAATTTAAAAGAGAAGAAGAATTATTTTTTATTATAAATTGGTTTATAATAAAGACTCGGTTTAAACGGAATAATTAATAAGAAAATTTATAAGATAAATTTCTTATAACTAATTCCGTTAATTCGGTTTAGAGGGAGACTTGGCAATGGAGTTGCTACTATATAAAGGAACCAAAGGCTAGCCCTTATGGTCTAAGAAAAATCAATTATTATTGGAGCTCTCCCTCTCTCTCTTCTCTTATCTTCTCCTTCTCCCTTTCTAGCCTAGGGCCGGCGCCAACCCTAAGGAGATTAGGGCCGGCACCCCTTCCACCTTCTTCCACCCAAGGCCGGCCACCTTCCACCATCTAGGGCCGGCGCCCAACTACTCCAAGGCAAAGGTTGCCGTGAGCATTGAAGACGAAGGAGAACCTGAACACGAAGAAGAAGAAGCGAATAGCGACTCCTCTCTTCCGGAATCCGATTCCGTTACTTCGTTGGTTAGTTTCCTTTCTTTCCTTTCTTGATCTTTCAAGTTGTGCCTATAGAGAATCTAGTAGTTCTCGTCGGCACAAAACTCGTGACTTTGCGAAGTCATCCCGAAGAGAACTCGGCGTGGACGCGAATAGAGGCGGAGCTTCCAAGGGACGCTACGGTTGGATCTCGTCCCTTCCTTCGAGATACGCGAGGTATAAAAGTAAATTAGTTTACTTTTCCGCAAATATTATTGTATGATTATGTCAACACACCATAGGGTTGCATGCTAGATACGAAATTAAAATAATTTAGAAAATTATTTTATGCAAACTCTTCCGCTGCACGTAAAAATTTTGAATTTTACGAACTCGTATCCTTGTTGACATGCACCCGGTCCCAACAAACCTCACGGTGATCAACCACCACTAGACAAAGGGAGGAGCCTCTTCTCCCTTTTGTGGTGTGCGTCAGCGAGGGAGGAAGCGTCGGCGGCCGGAAGGAGAGGTCTTTTTCCGGTGGCGGCGCAAGTTTGAGAAGAGGGAAGGTTTCGGTCGGATTTGAGTTGGAAGGACTGCTGAAGGACGGTGGACGTGGGTGACTCACGGTGACCGGCGATGCAAGGCAAGGAGAGGAGAAGGGTCGGTGGTAGCTAACCCTAGGGTTAGGGGTTGGCTAGGCGTGAAGAAGAGATTATTTGGACGCCTTGGTGATCTCGGTTCTCGGTAGCTCGTCGCCCACACGACGTCCGGGAGGGAAGGGACATAAGGTAGAAGGCTACAAGGTAAAAGGAGGTATATTTCTCTCTCGGCTCTTGTTTCAAGTTCTATCATTTTATGCGTGATATATCTTAATTAATTGTTTTGATTATTTAATAATCATAGATAATAATTATTTAATTGGACCTCGATAATAAACACAAAAATTGGCAATCGACTCGTCGTCTTTTCCGCGGTCGTTTGGTTAGGAGAATTACAAGGCTCGATCTGATTGGCCAAGTTGTAATTCGTACCGAATGATACGATGACGAGATGGTCATTGGGAGATGGGTCTCCATTCAGATTAATTTTTTAATCCGTAGACATGGAGAGGTCTCTCAAGGAAGACCAAGTATTCGCTAGGGAAACCCGCTAAGCCATACCCATATCCTACTGTTGGTTTTACCATTCCTACTGTTGATTAGCCACTAGAAAGTTTTAGATAAACGAAGGCAATGACTCATAATTAAGTACTCCTTGCTAGCTATATAGCAAAGATCATCATAAGAACAAAAAGTTGAAAGTCTCAGAGAACATGCATGCCACCTTTTGAATCTGGAGCACTAATAGATATATAGCCAGTTTAGTGCCCTCCAATGATGGGTGATTCCTACTTTTCGATTGAGAAGGTGATCATGGGTTATGCTGTTCCATTCTTCTATTCTGTACACCATAACTAATGGCCTGCGAACACAAAGGATCATCTATATATATATATATATATATATGTTAGTATTATGAGAGAAGTGTTCTAAGGCAATCGCCTTATAATTGTAATCATTTACTTTAATAAATGAATATTCACTATTTGAGTATACATGTTCATGTATTTGATTGAGATCTTAAACTCATTTACTGAATGTCCGCAATACAATTCACATCATGAGAGAATTTGTGATGAATTCACAACTAGTGATTATCTCTACATGTGCAATTGTGAAGTATTGAAATTGTCCCTAGTCGATGAATTGATAAATATGGACACTGTCAATTCTGTTGAGACTAGCATGGGTTATTCTCTAATCAGCTGATTCTCACTGGCTGGTGACATTGGGATGTCCGGAGATAAACATGGATGCTAGTTAAGGGAACTAGTTCATTGGAGTGACTAGCTGTAAAACTTCATATGGTAATCTACACATAGATATGTCATTAGAGCAGCTGAAGGGTTTCAGAATTATTTCTGAGGTCAACCGTTGATCTTTCGATTAATTGGGGATCATGATGTACTACTAGGTGCCACTCATGATCGTTCCATAATTGGTTAATTATAGACGGCCAACATAAATCGAAAGCCTATTTAGTCACACGCACAACGAGTAATCCGAGGGATTTAAAACGAGTTGAAAATTGGATTTTCTGATCAAGAGAAATAAGTCGAATCTGAATTTATCAGAGGCGCATCGGAAGCTTAAAATGGCTAAGTCTTTTGAAGGCTTATTGGGCGAATTAAATGAGTTTAATTCGCGAGAAGGCGGCTTGGTTTGGCCGGCCAAAGAGGGTCCTCACCCTCTTTGGTTTGGCCGACCACCACAAGGAGAGAAACCAATTTATTTGGTTTAAATTATAAAATAAATCAAGCGCTATTTGTTTTATAAAATTATGGATAAATAAATTTATATAAAGAAATTTATATAAAGAGATTTATATATAGAAATTTATTCTTTTTATGGAAATTAAAATGAACCATGGATTGGTTTATTTTATTTTATAAAATCAATTATGAATTGATTTTTCCATGATAAGAAAAATTTATATATTAAATTTCTTGTAAATTTTATTCCATAATAAAAGGAGAGATGTATTTGTTTTTATTATAAATTTGGTTATAATAAAATGGCATAACGGAATAATTCATAAAAAAATTTATAGGATAAATTTCTAATGAAAATTTATTCCGTTAAAAGGGAGACTTGGCGATGGAGAGGCTACTATATAAAGGAACCAAGGCAAGGCTTGAAGGCTGATCAAAAGAGAAAAAGTAGCAAGCTCTCTCTCTCTCTTATTCTCTCCCATTCTCTCTCTAGGGCCGCCGCCCCTTTCTCTCTCTAGGGCCGGCGCCCTCTCTCCTTCCCTAGGGCCGGCGTACCGGCTAGGGTTGCCGTGAGCCTCCTGCACCAAGAAGGTGCCAAAGAAGAAGAAGAAGCGGGTCGCGACTCCCTCCTTCCTTCCCCGGAATCTTGATTCCGTTACTTGGTGGTTAGTTTCATCTCTCTTGATATTCTAGTTCTGCCTTTGGAGAATCTAGTAGTTCTCGTCGGCACAAAACTCGTGGCTTTGCGAAGTCATCCCGAAGAGAACTCGGCGTGGACGCGAATAGAGGCGGAGCTTCCAAGGGACGCCACGGTTGGGTCTCGTCCCTTACTTCGAGTTACGCGAGGTATTGAGTAAATTAGTTTACTTTCTACAAAATTTTAATTTATGATCATGTCCACACATCATAAGGTTGCATGCTAGATACGTGGTTAAAATAATTTGAGAAATTATTTATGCTAATTCTTCCGCTGCACGTAATTATTTTTTTTAAATTACGAACCTGTATCCATGTCAACATGCACCCGGTCCCAACAGTGGTATCAGAGCAAGGTTAGTGTTCGACATAATCATATAATTGTTTTGCGGAAAACTTTGTCATGATCTCAATTTTGGAAAATTTTCCAATTATGGAAACTTTCGAATTATGATAAATTTTAGATTTAGGAATTTCAAAGTTTGGAAATCCTCATGAAATTTCGCAAACTTTTGAAATATCCTAGTTTCTGAAATTTTATGATAATTGTGAAAACTTTCCAATTTTAGAAATTTCCTATTTTGAAAATTTTCTAATTTTGGAAATATGTAAGTTTTCTTTGTACCAGAAACTTACAATTATTCTGAAAACCTATTATGAAATCTCGCAATTTTGCGCACTTTCTTTCAAGAAAGTCTAGAAAAATTTATGGATCATTAATTGACAATTAAATTCGAATTGGTTTTAAATTATTAACAAAATTCTTTATTTTGGATTGAGCCTCGGGGAGCCGTCCAATTTAAAGTTAGTTGTTGTAATTTAATTTCCCATTTTGAATAAAATTGTCATGTTTAATTTGGTTACGCCTCGGGGAGCGGACCAAATTGGATTTGCGACAAATTTCTTTTCTTTGGGTATCTGAGGGTCGGGGAGCCACCCTTAGAAAATAATTTGTTGTAATTAATTAATCCATAAATAAAATATGTGATCAAATCTTGGAAATTTAGGATAATTTCCTTATTTGATTTAAGAGGTGATACTCTTACATATTGTTGTCTCCAAAATTAATTAGGAAAATGGTTTCCTATAGAGTTTTCTTAAATAAGATTTTCATGAAAATAATATGTGGTTGAATTAAGAGAATCCGTCTCTTAATTTAATAAGATTTGATTTAGAGAAATCATAGTCTTAAACATATTATTTCCGAAATTGATTATTACAATTTAGGAAATTATTTCCCAAAACAATTCCTTAAATAAAGTATGAAATCGGGATTAGGAAATCCGGTTCCTAATCCAATTGATGAGACTTAATAAATTAAGTCACATACATACTTTATTAAGGAAATCATTAGTCATGACATAATTATATGTCATGAATGTGCTTTGAAAAGAAAGGATGAGACCCAAAACCCCTTACAAAATATTAAGGCTAACACCTTCCATTAATATGGTTAGAACAGGAGTTTTGTTTCTCGTATGGGTTGATGGACACATCCATGCCCGGCTTGAACCTCAACATGTTCAAACCATGGAATTAGTTTATGAATAATATAGTTGGAGTCAGAGGTCAATCCTTAGTTTTGGTTGTTGGACACATCCAAGCCTGACTAAACGGTTGAATGAGCTCCAACCATATTAAAACTATTTCTTGATTAATGGGTCAGCCTTAAGCTTGGAGCATCGATTTGTTGTGCCACAGCCAAGGTCGATGTAAAGAGAGGTGCAGTTGGGTGCTATGTATATTGTTGCATACTTGTTAATGAGTTAACAAACCCAATGATTCATGCAAACATTCAATTAGTTGATAGCATAAAGTGATAGTTACATATATATGATATGTAATCGGTATAATTACCTACCTTCATAGCTAAGAATAACTTGATGGCCACAGCCATGGTTGTTCTTATCTATGGTTGGATATCAACCTATTTGGAGGTGTTCCTACGATCTCCCGAATTGAAAAAAAATGGGTTATTCAATTCGAAAAATATATAGAATTTAATGTATATTGATACATTCTTTATCATTCTTCTCACATAAGCTCAATTTGTATTTCTAGGATAAACACTCGATCATGTCTTCTCTGAATTTGCGTTCCATTTTTGACACGAATAAACTGACTGGGCCAAACTTCATGGACTGGCTTAGAAACCTGAGGATAGTCCTCAAGGCAGAAAAGCTTGCTTATGTCCTTGAAGACAACTTCCCAACCGTCCTCCTGAAGATGCAACTCCAGACCAGTTTCCTGAGTTGCTCAACCTGCTGAAGATTGTAGAGCCTTCTGTAAAGCAGGATCAGAAGACGATACTATTAGTTGGTTCCTCAAAGAAAGGTTCTAATAGGAAGCCCAAAGAACAGAATAAAGGAAAGAAGAAAAAGGCCAAAAAGACTGAAAAGACCCCAAAAGGCACTTGCCATCACTGTGGCAAGGAGGGTCACTGGCGAAGAAACTACAAGGTTTATCTTGAGTCCTTGAAGAAGAAGGCATCCGATGCCCCATTCTCTTCAGGTATCTTCGTTATTGAATGTCACTCTATTTCCTCAACCACCTAGGTACTGGATACTGGGTGTAGCTCACATATATGTAATGACATAAAGGGGCGAAGGAATAGAAGAAGACTCGTCAAGGGAGAAGCGAATTTGCGAGTTGGAAATGGAGCAAAGATTGCTACTGTTGCCATCGGAACATATTTGCTAAAGCTCCCTACTGGACGTGTCTTAGAATTGGATAATTGTTATTTTGTTCCTTCGTTAATAAAGAACATTGTATCTATTTCATGTTTGAATGAAAAGGGTTATCATTTAACTTTTAGTAACAATTGTTGTTACATAACTTTAAATGGTGTTCTTTATGGGAATGGAACTTTATGCAATGGTATCTACACGTTAGATTTATCCGGTGACGTTTTCAATATCGAAGTTAGCAACAAACATGCTCGAATAGATAATCGAATTGACTCCTACACGTGGCATTGTCGTCTTGGCCATGTAAGTAAGAAACGCATGACCAAATTACACCGATGTGGAATTTTGGAATCATTTGAACCCGGTTCATTTGATACATGCGAATCATGCTTAAAAGGCAAGATGGCCAAATTACCCTTTTCCGGAAAAGGTAATCCAGTGGGAGAATTGCTTGGTCTAATACATACTGATGTATGTGGTCCAATGTCAACTCTTGTACAAGGAGGCTATAGCTACTTCATCACCTTTATCGATGATCACTCACGATTCGGGTATGTGTTCTTGATGAAACACAAATCTGAAGCTTTTGAGAAATTCAAAGAGTTCAGAAATGAAGTAGAGAAACAGCTTGGCAAAAGTATTAAGATACTTCGATCCGATCGGGGTGGTGAATACTTAAGTCAAGAGTTTCAAGATTATCTTAGGGACAATGGAATATTGTACCAATGGACTCCGCCGTATACACCACAGCATAATGGTGTATCTGAGAGATGTAACCGAACCTTGATGGACATGGTTAGATCCATGATGAATCATGCAACTCTTCCAAAATCCTTTTGGGGCTATGCACTTAAGACAGCTGTTTACTTGCTAAACAGAGTCCCGACCAAGGTAGTCTCTACTACTCCATATGAGACGTGGAATAGTAAGAAACCTCACTTAACTCACCTTAAGATATGGGGTTGTCCTGCTTATGTGAAGCGGACTGTATCAGACAAATTGGATGCTAAGTCTGATAAATGTTTATTTATTGGATACCCTAAGGAAACGAAGGGTTACCAATTCTATCATCCCTTGGAACAAAAGATGTTTGTTTCAAGGCATGCTGTATTTCTGGAAAGAGAATATCTTTTACAAGAAAACAGTGGGAGTGGCATTGAACTTGATGAAGTTCAAGAAACTCCAATAGACATTACAGAGACACCTAGTCTAGACCCACAACCAATAACTCATAATGATGAGCTATCAGTTGAACCTAAAACAACACCACCTCTTCGTAGGTCTGATAGGACACGCAATATTCCAGAGAGATACGGATTTCTCATAAGTGAATCGAACGACGTGTTACTCATAAGCGATGACGAACCTATCAGTTATGAAGATGTTCTGAAAAATTCAGAAAGGGACAAATGGCTTGAAGCCATGAAGTCGGAAATGGATTCCATGTACGAAAATCAAGTATGAGACTTGGTTAACCCACCTGATGGGATTAAGCCTATAGGGTGCAAGTGGGTTTTCAAGAAAAAAACTGACATGGAAGGTAATGTTGTTACCTTTAAAGCTAGATTTGTGGCAAAAGGATATCGTCAGAAACAAGGAATTGATTATGACGAAACCTATTCGCCAGTAGCTATGCTTAAATCCATTCGGATGCTCCTAGCCATAGCAGCTCATTATGATTATAAGATATTGCAAATGGATGTGAAAATAGCTTTCCTTAATGGAAACCTGCTTGAGGATGTATACGTGATACAACCTGAAGGTTTCACATCGGTTGATAAAACCAAAGTATGCAAGCTTCGACGATCCATATATGGACTGAAGCAAGCATCCAGGAGCTGGAACATCAAAGAGTTTGATTTCTCACAAAATCCTGACGAACCTTGTGTGTACAAGAAGGTTAGTGGGAGTGCAGTCGTATTCCTAGTATTATATATCGATGACATATTACTTATAGGAAACGATATATCAGTTTTACAGACAGTTAAAATTTGGTTGTCCAAAACTTTCTCCATGAAAGACCTGGGAGAAGCAACCTATATCCTTGGGATTAGAATCTATAGAGATAGATCAAAACGGTTGTTTGGTCTTTCGCAGTCTACATATATAGACCGAGTGCTAAAAGGGTTTAGCATGTCGGAATCCAAAAAAGGTTACCTTCCCATCAGGCATGGGATCAGCCTTTCAAAGTCTATGTGTCCGCGCACAGAAGACGAGAGGATTTGCATGAATAAGATTCCTTATGCATCCGCAATAGGATCTATCATGTATGCTATGTTATGTACTAGGCCCGATGTATCGTATGCTCTGAGCATCACGAGTAGATACCAGTCTGATCCAGGAATGGATCATTGGGCGGATGTCAAGACAATCCTTAAGTACTTAAGAAGAACTAAGGATGTGTTCCTAATATATGGAGAAGGAGATATGGTAATACGTGGGTATACAGATGCCAGTTTCCAGACAGATAAGGATGACTCCAAATCTCAGTCTGGATATGTATTTACTTTGAATGAAGGCGCAATAAGTTGGAAGAGTTCCAAACAAAATACCGTAGCGGATTCTACCACGGAAGCGGAATATATCGCAGCTTCGGAAGCAGCAAAGGAAGCAGTCTGGATCAAGAAGTTTGTCTCCGAACTTGGTGAGGTTCCAACCATTGATGAAGCAGTGCCGGTTTACTGCGACAACAGTGGAGCTATTGCACAAGCAAAGGAACCAAGGTCTCATCAACGATCCAAACACGTGTTTCGCCGCTATCATCTGATTAGAGAGATTATAAGTAGGAATGATATACAAATTGAGAAAATTCCCACTGAAAGGAATTTAGCGGATTCTTTAACTAAGGCCTTACCTCAGAGCAAGTTTGAGAGTCATGTTAGAGCCTGTGGTATTGGATACCGTAGCGATTGACATTAGGCCAAGTGGGAGTTTGTTAGTATTATGAGAGAAGTGTCCTAAGACAATCGCCTTATGATTGTAATCATTTACTTTAATAAATGAATATTCACTATTTGAGTATACATGTTCATGTATTTGATTGAGATCTTAAACTCATTTACTGAATGTCCGCAATACAATTCATAGCATGAGAGAATTTGTGATGAATTCACAACTAGTGATTATCTCTACATGTGCAATTGTGAAGTATTGAAATTGTCCCTAGTCGATGAATTGATAAATATGGACACTGTCAATTCTGTTGAGACTAGCATGTGTTATTCTCTAATCAGCTGATTCTCACTGGCTGGTGACATTGGGATGTCCGGAGATAAACATGGATGCTAGTTAAGGGAACTAGTTCATTGGAGTGACTAGCTGTAAAACTTCATATGGTAATCTACACATAGATATGTCAATGAAGTTCTTACTGCAACATAAGTGCGATGTTCCTTTGACTTGCGGTGTTCAAGTCATCTTGGTCATGAAGACTTATACTTTGACATCTTAAGCAACCATCTCTAAGGAGGTGTGGACCCAGGATGGTTGGGTATAAGCCGAAGTGCCCGAAGATGTTTGAACAGCCTACAAAGGATTCACCACTCCTTGCGAGGAGATGTATACCCAAGGCCTATCGTCGGATTGTTACTCGAAGCCTCTGGCCAGAGCATAACATGTTCCGAGTATGAATCTCTAGGAAACATGAGAGTAATTGGAATCCGTTGGACGAGAAAGACATTACTTGGGCTAGGTGTGACGTAGTCAGCCTAGTGGGGACTGACACACATAGACCGTGTCCTGAACCAAGTGGGTATAAGATGGTGAAGGGAATGAGGCACGATTCATTAGAGCTGCTGAAGGGTTTCAGAATTATTTCTGAGGTCAACCGTTGATCTTTTGATTAATTGGGGATCATGATGTACTACTAGGTGCCACTCATGATTGTTCTATAATTGGTTAATTATAGATGGCCAACATAAATCGAAAGCCTATTTAGTCACACGCACAACGAGTAATCCGAGGGATTTAAAACGAGTTGAAAATTGATTTTCTGATCAAGAGAAATAAGTCGAATCTGAATTTATCAGTGGCGCATCGGAAGCTTAAAATGGCTAAGTCTTTTGAAGGCTTATTGGGCGAATTAAATGAGTTTAATTCGCGAGAAGGCGGCTTGGTTTGGCCGGCCAAAGAGGGTCCTCACCCTCTTTGGTTTGGCCGGCCACCACAAGGAGAGAAACCAATTTATTTGGTTTAAATTATAAAATAAATCAAGCGCGATTTGTTTTATAAAATTATGGATAAATAAATTTATATAAAGAAATTTATATAAAGAGATTTATATAAAGAAATATATATAAAGAAATTTATAGAAATTTATTCTTTTTATGGAAATTAAAATGAACCATGGATTGGTTTATTTTATTTTAGAAAATCAATTTTGAATTGATTTTTCCATGATAAGAAAAATTTATATATTAAATTTCTTGTAAATTTTATTCCATAATAAAAGGAGAGATGTATTTGTTTTTATTATAAATTTAGTTATAATAAAACTTGGCATAACGGAATAATTCATAAGAAAATTTATAAGATAAATTTCTAATGAAAATTTATTCCGTTAAAAGGGAGACTTGGCGATGGAGAGGCTACTATATAAAGGAACCAAGGCAAGGCTTGAAGGCTGATCAAAAGAGAAAAAGTAGCAAGCTCTCTCTCTCTCTTATTCTCTCCCTCTCTCTCTAGGGCCGGCACCCCTTTCTCTCTCTAGGGCCGGCGCCCTCTCTCCTTCCCTAGGGCCGGCGCACCGGCTAGGGTTGCCGTGAGCCTCCTCCACCAAGAAGGTGGCAAAGAAGAAGAAGAAGCGGGTCGCGACTCCCTCCTTCCTTCCCCGGAATCTTGATTCCGTTACTTGGTGGTTAGTTTCATCTCTCTTGATATTCTAGTTGTGCCTTTGGAGAATCTAGTAGTTCTCGTCGGCACGAAACTCGTGGCTTTGTGAAGTCATCCCGAAGAGAACTCGGCGTGGACGCGAATAGAGGCGGAGCTTCCAAGGGACGCTACGGTTGGATCTCGTCCCTTACTTCGAGTTACGCGAGGTATTGAGTAAATTAGTTTACTTTCTACAAAATTTTAATTTATGATCATGTCCACACATCATAAGGTTGCATGCTAGATACGTGGTTAAAATAATTTGAAAAATTATTTATGCTAATTCTTCCGCTCCACGTAATTATTTTTTTTTAAATTACGAACCTGTATCCATGTCAACATGCACCAGGTCCCACAATATATATATATATATATATATATATATATATATATATATATATATATATATATATATATAGAGGAGTGATTTCCCGCGCGACAAAAATTGCGCGCCCATGCACGACAATAGCCCCTGATCGGCCGCGGGACCGATCAGGCACATTCCTGATCGGTCACGCGATCGATCAGGCAAGTGTCTGGTCGGTCCCACGACCAATTAGGCAAGTGTCTGGTCGGTCCCGCGACCGATTAGGCAAGTGTCTGGTTGGTCCCGCGACCGATCAGGCAGCCTCCGAGAGGCTTGCTGACCAACGGCGGCTTCCAGCCGCCACCCCGAACACCTTACAATAACCAAGAGGGACTGGTGAATCCATCGGGGCATGCTGACCAACGGCGGCCTCCGGCCGGCGCACCGAACACCATACTATATCCAAGAGGGATTGGTGAACCCGTCTGGGCTTGCTGACCAACGGCGGCCTCCGGTCGGCGCCCCGAACACCATACTATAACCAAGAGGGATTGGTGAACCCGTCGGGGCTTGCTGACCAACGGCGGCCTCCGGCCAGCGCCCCGAACACCATACTATAACCAAGAGGGATTGGTGAACCCGTCGGGGATTGCTAACCAACGGCGGCCTCCGGCCGACGCCCCGAACACCATACTATAACCAAGAGGGATTGGTGAACCCGTCGGGGCTTGCTGACCAACGGCGGCCTTCGGCCGGTGCCCCCAACACCATACTATAACCAAGAGGGATTGGTGAACCCGTTGGGCTCGTCGCACCCTCCGCCCATCATTGCTAGTCACCAGCTCGTGCCCTCGGAGAGTGCCTGATCGGTCAAGTGACCGATCAGGCACATGCTTCCTGATCGGTCACCGGACCGATCAGGCACTTGCCTGATCAGTCCGGTGACAGATCAGGCACTTGCCAGATCAGTCCGGTGACCGATCAGGCACTTGCCTGATCAGTCCGGTGACCGATCAAGAAGCGTGTCACGCACGAGCACGCAGGTTTTGTCGTAGGAGATCAAATATATATATATATATATATATATATATACACACACACACACTGCAGAAGATGACTTATGCACGTAGACCCACGTGAAGACAATATAGTGTACAGACATATATTATATTCAATTTAATGAGTCTGCACACATCAAGATAAGCCTGTTTAGATTCCAGAGAAAAAGATAAACATAAAAATTTGGAGAAAAAAGAAAGAAAACATACATTAATAAAATTAAAAATCTAACCTCTACCTAGTAGAAGTCTTCTTCATTAACTGTTAACTGCAAATATAATTGATATTCATTTTATAAGACACTAACATAATGACATATATAATAATAGTAGTTAATTAAAAAATTACATATCATACCAGATGACAAGGCCAAGCTATCATTCCTCCAAGTGCATCCTCAAACCTTTGTAAAAGATCTTTTGGCCTAATCAAACTCTCTTCCCATTGTAGGACAACTAGAACTTGTATTTCACACCAATTTGGTCCCAACGCTTGGGAAAGATTTTACTGGGCGCCTGATTCAAGTCAAGCGCCCAGGAAGTGATGGGACCGGGTGCATGTTGACAAGGATACGGGTTCGTAAATTTTAAAATATTTACGTGCAGCAGAAGAATTAGCATAATAATTTCTCAAATTATTTTAACCACGTATCTAGCATGCGACCTTATGATGTGTGGACATGATCATAAATTAAAACTTTTGCGGAAAAGTAAACTAATTTACTTAGTACCTTGCGTAACTCGAAGTAAGGGACGAGATCCAACCGTAGCGTCCCTTGGAAGCTCCGCCTCTATTCGCGTCCACGCCGAGTCCTCTTCGGGATGACTTCGCAAAGTCACGAGTTTTGTGCCGACGAGAACTAATAGATTCTCGGAAGGCACAACTAGAAGATCAAGAGAGAAGAAAGGAAACTAACCACCAAGAAACGGAATCTAAATTCCGGGAAGGAAGGAGTTTCGTTCTGCTTCTTCTTCTTTGGCTCCTTCTTGATGGAGGTTGCTCACGCCAACTCTTGGAGAAGAAGGTGCGCCGGCCCTAGGATGAGGAGGCGCCGACCCTTGGGTAAACTAAGGGGCGCCGGCCCTAGGTGGGAAGGAGAAGGGGAGGAAGAGAATAAGTGAGAGAGAGGGAGAGAATTAATCTCTTGATTACTCTGAATTAGAAATTAAAGGCTTGCCTTTGGTTCCTTTATATAGTAGCATCTCCCTTACCAAGTCTCCCTTTTAACGAAATTTTCATAAGAAATTTATCCTATAAATTTTCTTATAAATTATTCCGTTTAAGCCAAGTTTTATTATAACTAACTTTATAATAAAACAAATACAACTCTCCTTTTATTATGGAATAAATTTTACAAGAAATTTATATATTTTCTAATTATGGAAAAATCAATTCATAATTGATTTTATAAAATTAAAATAAACCATTCCATGGATCATTTTAATTTCCATAAAAAGAATAAATTTCTATAAATTTATTTATATAAATTGCTTTATACAAAATTTATTTATCCATAATTTATAAAACAAATCGCGCTAGATTTATTTTATTAATTAAACCAAATAAATTTGTTTCTCCCCATTCTTTTGGCCGGCCAAACCAAAGAGGGTTGGCACCCTCTTTGGCCAGCCAAACCGAGCCGAACTCATCGCGAATTAAACTCATTTAATTCGCCCAATAAGCCTTCAAAAGACTTAGCCATTTTAAGCTTCCGTTGCGCCTCTGATTAACTCAGATTCGACTTATTTCTCTTGATCGGAAAAACCAATTTTCAACCCATTTTAAATCCCTCGGATTACTCGTAGTGCGTGTGACTAAATAGGCTATCGATTTATGTTGGCCGTCTATTATTAACCAATTATAGAACGATCATGAGTGGCACCTAGTAATACATCATGATCCCCAATTAATCGAAAGATCAACGGTTGACCTCAGAAGTAATTCTGAAACCTTCAGCAGCTCTAATGAATCGTGCCCCATTCCCTTCACCATCTTATACCCACTTGGTTCAGGACACGGTTTATTTGTGTCAGTCCCTACTAGGTTGACTACGTCACACCTAGCCCAAGTAGTGTCTTTCTCGTCCTTTGGATTTCTAATTACTCTCATGTATTTAAGAGACTCATACTCTTAACATGATATGCTCTGGCCAGAGGCTTTGAGTAACAATCCGACGATAGGCCTGGGTATACATCTCCTCGCAAGGAGTGGTGAATCCTTTGTAGGCTGCTCAAACATCTTCGGGCACTTCGGCTTATACCCAATCATCCTGGGTCCACACCTCCTTGGAGATGCTTGCTTAAGATGTTAAAGTATAAGTCTCCATGACCAAGATGACTTGAACACCGCAAGTCAAAGGAACATCGCACTTAAGCTGCAGTAAGAACTTCATTGACATATCTATGTGTAGATTACCATATGAAGTTTTACAGCTAGTCACTCTAATGAACTAGTTCCCTTAACTAGCATCCATGTTTATCTCCGGACATCCCAATGTCACCAGCCAGTGAGAATCAGCTGATTAGAGAATAACCCATGTTAGTCTCAATAGAATTGATAGTGTCCGTTTTTATCAATTCATCGACTAGGGATATTTTCAATACATCACAATTGCACATGTAGAGATAATCACTAGTTGTGATCCCATCACAAATTCTCTTATGCTGTGAATTGTATTGCGGACATTCAGTAGATGAGTTTAAGATCCCAATCAAATACACAAACATGTATACTCAAATAGTGAATTATCATTTATTAAAATAAATGTTTACAATCATAACGCGATTGCCTTAGGACACTTCTCTCATATCACTAACAAACTCCCACTTGGCCTAATGCCAATCGCTACGGTATCCAATACCACAGGCTCTAACATGACCCTCAAACTTGCTCTGAGGCAAGGCCTTAGTTAAAGGATCCGCTAAATTTCTTTCCGTGGGAATTTTCTCAATTTGTATATCATTCCTACTTATAATCTCTCTGATCAGATGATAGCGTCGAAGCACGTGTTTGGATCGTTGATGAGACCTTGGTTCCTTTGCTTGTGCAATAGCTCCATTGTTGTCGCAGTAAACCGGCACTGCTTCATCAATGGTTGGAACCACACCAAGTTCGGAGACAAACTTCTTGATCCAGACTGATTCCTTTGCTGCTTCCGAAGCTGCGATATATTCCGCTTCCGTGTTAGAATCCGCTACGGTGTCTTGTTTGGAACTCTTCCAACTTATTGCGCCTCCATTCAAAGTAAATACGTATCCAGACTGAGATTTGGAGTCATCCTTATCTGTCTGGAAACTGGCATCTGTATACCCACGTATTACCATATCTGTTTCTCCATATATTAGGAACACATCCTTAGTTCTTCTTAAGTACTTAAGGATTGTCTTGACAGCCGCCCAATGATCCATTCCTGGATCCGACTGGTATCTGCTTGTGATGCTCAAAGCATACGATACATCGGGCCTTGTACATAACATAGCATACATGATAGATCCTATCGCGGATGCATAAGGAATCTTATTCATGCAAATCCTCTCGTCTTCTGTGCGCGGACACATAGACTTTGAAAAGTTCATCCCATGCCTGATGGGAAGGTAACCTTTCTTGGATTCCGACATGCTAAACCTTTTTAGCACTCGGTCTATATATGTAGACTGCGAAAGACCAAGCAACCGTTTTGATCTATCTCTATAGATTCTAATCCCAAGGATATAGGTTGCTTCTCCCAGGTCTTTCATGGAGAAAGTTTTGGACAACCAAATTTTAACTGTCTGTAAGACTGATATATTGTTTCCTATAAGTAATATGTCATCGACATATAATACTAGGAATACGACTGCACTCCCACTAACCTTCTTGTACACACAAGGTTCGTCAGGATTTTGTGAGAAATCAAACTCTTTGATTGTCTCATCAAAACGGATGTTCCAGCTCCTGGATGCTTGCTTCAGTCCATATATGGATCGTCGAAGCTTGCATACTTTGGTTTTATCAACCGACGTGAAACCTTAAGGTTGTATCATGTATACATCCTCAAGCAGGTTTCCATTAAGGAAAGCTGTTTTCACATCCATTTTCCATATCTCATAATCATAATGAGCTGCTATGGCTAGGAGCATCCGAATGGATTTAAGCATAGCTACTGGCGAATAGGTTTCGTCATAATCAATTCCTTGTTTCTGACGATATCCTTTTGCCACTAGTCTAGCCTTAAAGGTAACAACATTACCTTCTATGTCGGTTTTCTTCTTGAAAACCCACTTGCACCCTATGGGCTTAATCCCTTCAGGTGGGTTAACCAAGTCCCATACTTGATTTTCGTACATGGAATCCATTCCGACTTCATGGCTTCAAGCCATTTGTCCCTTTCTGAATTTTTCAGAACATCTTCATAACTGATAGGTTCGTCATAGCTTATGTGTAACACGTCGTTCGATTCACTTATGAGAAATCCTATCTCTCTGGAATATTGCGTGTCCTATCAGACCTACGAAGAGGTGGTGTTGTTTTAGGTTCAACTGATAGCTCATCATTATGAATTATTAGTTGTGGGTATAGACTAGGTGTCTCTATAATGTCTATTGGAGTTTCTTGAACTTCATCAAGTTCAATGCCACTCCCACTGTTTTCTTGTAAAAGATATTCTCTTTCCAGAAATACAGCATGCCTTGAAACAAACACCTTTTGTTCCAAGGGATGATAGAATTGGTAACCCTTCGTTTCCTTAGGGTATCCAATAAATAGACATTTATCAGACTTAGCATCCAATTTGTCTGATATAGTCCGCTTCACATAAGCAGGACAACCCCATATCTTAAGGTGAGTTAAGTGAGGTTTCTTACTATTCCATGTCTCATATGGAGTAGTAGAGACTACCTTGGTCGGGACTATGTTTAGCAAGTAAACAACTGTCTTAAGTCCATAGCCCCAAAAGGATTTTGGAAGAGTTGCATGATTCATCATCGACCTAACCATGTCCATCAAGGTTCGGTTGCGCCTTTCAGATACACCATTATGCTATGGTGTATACGGCGGAGTCCATTGGGATAATATCTCATTGTCCCTAAGATAATCTTGAAACTCTTGACTTAAGTATTCACCACCCTGATCGGATCGAAGTATCTTAATACTTTTGCCAAGCTGTTTCTCTACTTCATTTCTGAACTCTTTGAATTTCTCAAAGGCTTCAGATTTGAGTTTCATCAAGAACACATACCCGAATCATGAGTGATCATCGATAAAAGTGATGAAGTAGCTATAGCCTCCTTGTGCAAGAGTTGACATTGGTCCACATACATCAGTATGTATTAGACCAAGCAATTCTCCCACTGGATTACCTTTTTCCAGAAAAGGGTAATTTGGTCTTCTTGCCTTTTAAGCATGATTCGCATGTATCAAATGAACCGGGTTCAAATGATTCCAGAATCCCACATCGGTGTAATTCGGTCATGCGTTTCTTACTTATATAGCCAAGACGACAATGCCACGTGTAGGAGTCTATTCGATTATCTATTCGAGCACGTTTGTTGCTAACTTCGATATTGAAAACGTCACCAGATAAATCTAACGTGTAGATACCATTGCACAAAGTTTCATTCCCATAAAGAACGACATTTAAAGTTATGTAACAACAATTGTTACTAAAAGTTAAATGATAACCCTTTTCATTCAAACATGAAATAGATACAATGTTCTTTATTAACGAAGGAACAAAATAACAATTATCCAATTCTAAGACACGTCCAGTGGGGAGCTTTAGCAAATATGTTCCGATGACAACAGCAGCAATCTTTGCTCCATTTCCAACTCGTAAATTTGCTTCTCCTTTGTTGAGTCTTCTTCTATTCCTTAGCCCCTGTATGTCATTACATATATGTGAGCTACACCCAGTATCAAGTACCCATGTATTTGAGGAAATAGAGTGACATTAAATAACGAAGATACCTGAAGAGGATGGGGCATCGGATGCCTTATTCTTCAAGGACTCAAGATAAACCTTGCAGTTTCTTCGCCAGTGACCCTCCTTGCCACAATGATGGCAAGTTCCTTTTGGTTTCTTTTCAGTCTTTTTGGCCTTTTTCTTCTTTCCCTTATTCTGTTCTTTGGTCTTCCTTTTAGAACCTTTCTTCGAGGAACCAACTAACAGTACCGTCTTTTGATCCGGCTTTACAGAAGGCTCCACAGTCTTCAGCAGGTTGAGCAACTCAGGAATGGTGGTCTCTAGTTTGTTCATCCGATAGTTCATCACAAATTGTGAATAACTTTTGGGCAAACAACTCAGAATTAAGTCAATACTTAGTTCATGATCCATTGCAAAACCGAGTGTGCTCAGTCTCTCAATGTACCCCAACATCTTTAACACAAACTGCGAGGCAGAAGTGCCTTCCTGCATTTTAGTGGTGAAGAGGAGTCTGGAGACTTCGAACCTTTCGGATCTCGCCTGCTCCTCAAACAACTCATGAAGATGGAAGATGATGGTATAAGCATCCATATGCTCATGCTGCTTTTGCAACTCAGGTACCATAGAGGCTAGCATGATGCAACTCGCAAGTTCAGAATTGGTCACATGTTTCTGATAGGCCACTAGCTGGTCTGGAGTTGCACCTTCTGAAGGATGGTTGGGAAGTTGATCTTCAAGGACATAGGCAAGCTTCTCTGCCTTGAGGACTATCCTCAAGTTTCGAAGCCAGTCCATGAAGTTTGGCTCAGTCAGTTTACTGGTGTCCAAAATGGAACGCAAATTCAGAGAAGACATGATCGAGTGATTATCCTAGAAATACAAATTGAGATTATGTGAGAAGAATGATTAAAGAATGTATCAACATACATTAAAAAATCCTATTTATTTTCAAATTGAATAACCCTTTTTATCAATTCGGGAGATCGTAGGAACATCTCCAAGGTAGGTAATTACACCGATTACATATCACATATATGTAGCTATCACTTTATGCTATCAACTAATTGAATGTTTGCATAAATCATTGGGTTGTTAACTCATTAACAAGTATGCAACATTATACATAGCACCCAACTGCACCTCTCTTTACATCGACCTTGGCTGTGGCACAACAAATCGATGCTCCAAGCTTAAGGCTGACCCATTAATCAAGAAATAGTTTTAATATGGGTGGAGCTAATTCAACCGTTTAGTCAGGCTTGGATGTGTCCAACAACCAAAACTAAGGATTGACCTCTGACTCCAACTATATTATTCATAAACTAATTCCATGGTTTGAACATGTTGAGGTTCAAGCCGGGCATGGATGTGTCCATCAACCCAAACAAGAAACAAAACTCTGATTCTAACCATATTAATGGAAGGTGTTGGCCTTAATATTTTGTAAGGGGTTTTGGGTCTCATCCTTTCTTTTCTAAGCACATTCATGACATATAGTTATGTCATGACTAACGATTTCCTTAATAAAGTATGTATGTGACTTAATTTATCAAGTCTCATGAATTGAATTAGGAACCGGATTTCCTAATTCTAATTTCATACTTTATTAAAGGAATTGTTTTGGGAAACAATATCCTATATTGTCATAATCAATTTCGGAAATAATATGTTTGAGACTTTGATTTCTCTAAATCAAATCTTATTAAATTAAGAGACAATTCCATTAATTCAACGACATATTATTTTCATGAAAATCTCTTTTAAGAAAACTCTATAGGAAACCATTTCCTAATTAATTTTGGAGACAACAATATGTAAGAGTATCACCTCTTAAATCATATTTTATTCATGGATTTAATTAATTACAACAAATTATTTTCTAAGGGTGGCTCCCCGAGGCTCAGATACCCAAAGAAAAGAAATTTGTCGTAAATTCAATTTGGTCCGCTTCGAAAGCGTAACCAAATTAAACATGACAATTTCATTTAAAATTGGGAAATTAAATTACAACTACTAACTTTAAATTTGGACGGCTCCCCGACGCTCAATCCAAAATAAAGAATTTAGTTGATAATTTTAAAAACCAATTCAAATTCAATTGTCAGTTAATTGTCCATAAATTTGTCTAGACATTCTTGAAAGAAAGTGCCCAAAATGCGAGATTTCATAATAGGTTTTCAGAATAATTGTAAGTTTCTGGTACAAAGAAAACTTACATATTTCCAAAATTGGAAAATTTCTAAAATAGAAAATTTCCAAAATTGGAAAGTTTCCAAAGATGGGAAGTTTTCACAATTATTATAAAATTTCAGAAACTAGGAAATTTCAAACGTTTGCGAAATTTCATGAGGATTTCCAAACATTGAAATTCCTAAATCTAAAATTTATTATAATTCGAAAGTTTCCATAATCGGATAATTTTTCCAAAATTGAGATCATGACAAAGTTTTCCGCAAAACAATTATATGATTATGTCGAACACTAACCGGCTCTGATACCACTGTTGGGACCGGGTGCATGTTGACAAGGATACGGGTTCGTAAATTTTAAAATATTTACGTGCAGCGGAAGAATTAGCATAATAATTTCTCAAATTATTTTAACCACGTATCTAGCATGCGACCTTATGATGTGTGGACATGATCATAAATTAAAACTTTTGTGGAAAAGTAAACTAATTTACTTAGTACCTTGCGTAACTCGAAGTAAGGGAGAGATCCAACCGTAGCGTCCCTTGGAAGCTCCGCCTCTATTCGCGTCCACGCCGAGTTCTCTTCGGGATGACTTCGCAAAGTCACGAGTTTTGTGCCGACGAGAACTACTAGATTCTCGGAAGGCACAACTAGAAGATCAAGAGAGAAGAAAGGAAACTAACCACCAAGAAACGAAATCTAAATTCCGGGAAGGAAGGAGTTGCGTTCCGCTTCTTCTTCTTCATCTTTGGCTCCTTCTTGATGGAGGTTGCTCACGCCAACTCATGGAGAAGAAGGTGCGCCGGCCCTAGGATGAGGAGGCGCCGACCCTAGGGTAAACTAAGGGGCGCCGACCCTAGGTGGGAAGGAGAAGGGGAGGAAGAGAATAAGAGAGAGAGAGGGAGAGAATTAATCTCTTGATTACTCTGTATTAGAAATTAAAGGCTTGCCTTTGGTTCCTTTATATAGTAGCATCTCCCTTACCAAGTCTCCCTCTTAACGGAATTTTCATAAGAAATTTATCCTATAAATTTTCTTATGAATTATTCCGTTTAAGCTAAGTTTTATTATAACTAACTTTATAATAAAACAAATACATCTCTCCTTTTATTATGGAATAAATTTTACAAGAAATTTATAAATTTTCTTATTATGGAAAAATCAATTCATAATTAATTTTATAAAATTAAAATAAACCATTCCATGGATCATTTTAATTTCCATAAAAAGAATAAATTTCTATAAATTTATTTATATAAATTTCTTTATACAAAATTTATTTATCCATAATTTATAAAACAAATCGGGCTAGATTTATTTTATTAATTAAACCAAATAAATTGGGTTCTCCCCATTCTTTTGGTCGGCCAAACCAAAGAGGGTTGGCACCCTCTTTGGCCGGCCAAACCGAGCCGAACTCATCGCGAATTAAATTCATTTAATTCACCCAATAAGCCTTCAAAAGACTTAGCCATTTTAAGCTTCCGTTGCGCCTCTGATTAACTCAGATTCGACTTATTTCTCTTGATCGAAAAATCCAATTTTCAACTCATTTTAAATCCCTCGGATTACTCGTAGTGCGTGTGACTAAATAGGCTTTCGATTTATGTTGGCCGTCAATAATTAACCAATTATAGAACGATCATGAGTGGCACCTAGTAGTACATCATGATCCCCAATTAATCGAAAGATCAACGGTTGACCTCAGAAGTAATTCTGAAACCCTTCAGCAGCTCTAATGAATCGTGCCCCATTCCCTTCACCATCTTATGCCCACTTGGTTCAGGACACGATCTATTTGTGTCAGTCCCACTAGGCTGACTACGTCACACCTAGCCCAAGTAGTGTTTTTCTCGTCCTTTGGATTTCTAATTACTCTCATGTATTTAAGAGACTCATACTCTTAACATGATATGCTCTGGCCAGAGGCTTTGAGTAACAATCCGACGATAGGCCTGGTTATACATCTCCTCGCAAGGAGTGGTGAATCCTTTGTAGGCTGCTCAAACATCTTCGGGCACTTCGGCTTATACCCAATCATCCTGGGTCCACACCTCCTTGGAGATGCTTGCTTAAGATGTTAAAGTATAAGTCTCCATGACCAAGATGACTTGAACACCGCAAGTCAAAGGAACATCGCACTTAAGCTGCAGTAAGAACTTCATTGACATATCTATGTGTAGATTACCATATGAAGTTTTACAGCTAGTCACTCCAATGAACTAGTTCCCTTAACTGGCATCCATGTTTATCTCCGGACATCCCAATGTCACCAGCCAGTGAGAATCAGCTGATTAGAGAATAACCCATGCTAGTCTCAACAAATTGATAGTGTCCGTTTTTATCAATTCATCGACTAGGGATATTTTCAATACTTCACAATTTCACATGTAGAGATAATCACTAGTTGTGATCCCATCACAAATTCTCTTATGCTGTGAATTGTATTGCGGACATTCAGTAGATGAGTTTAAGATCCCAATCAAATACACAAACATGTATACTCAAATAGTGAATTATCATTTATTAAAATAAATGTTTACAATCATAAGGCGATTGCCTTAGGACACTTCTCTCATATCACTAACAGGAAGCCCTTTCCCAGGTCATGTTTTTCCTGCGTTTGCTCTCCTATCTTGCCTCTAACTCTAGGTAACTGGAAGACAACAAATACAAGACAAAAACACAAATAATCATGGCCCTATTTTATTAGTTCCGACTTTGGATTTCACCCAAAATCCTAGGTTGAACCAACGCCTAATGTTCCTTTCCCGGAGAACGCGCCCTCACCTACTCCACCCTAGAGAAGTTACCTTTGCCAACCGGGACCTTCGGTTGGACTTTTGCTTAGCCTCCAAGAATCCAAATCTTGAGACGTCCAACCTCAACCCGTCTCTACATTTGTTCGCGATTCCCACTCGACTAAAGCTTTTGCCAACCAGGACTTCCGGCTGGACTTTTGCTTGGCCTCCGAGAAACCGGATCTCGAGACATCCAACCTCGACCCGCCTCTACTTCTGTCCACAATCCTCGTTCGACTAAGACTCCGTTGCCCGATCCCCAGCCAGGACTTAGTGCTTAGTCCCCCGGACCAAGATTTCGTGCCCAGCTTCACTCACCAAGACTTAGTCCCCCTAGCTACACTCACTAGGACCCAACTTCACTCACCAGGATTTAGTACCCAGCTTCACTCACCAAGACATAGTCCACCTAGCTTCACTCACTAGGATTTAGTCCACCTAGCTGTAGGATTGACGCCGATTGATAGAAGGGGGTGAATATCGACTCGTCAAATTTCTTCAGAAAACTCGTCGTTGGTCTTTCTATCAGGGTGAGTACGCAGCGGAAGTAATAATAAACTTAAAGAATGACACAAGATAAATGATATGCGGGGTTTTTACTTGGTTCCCAACCCCCCAGGGCCAGTACATCCAAGGCCTAAGCACTCAATCATGATTCCACTAATGGTCTCCTTTCCAGACTTTCCAGAGGTGGAGAAACTCGTCTTATAGTTCGAATTTACAAGAAAAAAGATAGTAAATGAAATACAATTCATAAATAAAACGCAAACCAAAAAACAACTTGGCAAACTCTGGAAGTCTAAAGTGTCACGCACTTCTTCTAGGAGCCTCCTTGGTTGCATAGCTTCATCTTGAGTGTGTTTGCTTTGTACAGCATGACTTGGCGGATGTGGAAATTGGTGTTCTGCATTGGGGGTCGAAACCCTTTATATAGTGCCTTCCCGGGCGCTCCTGATGTCTTGGGTGCCTACCACGTGTCGGCCAAACTTCATCCATTGCATCAAAATTGCAGCAGGGATAAAAACCCCCTTCCCAGGCGTCTCATAGGACTCAAACGTCTATTATGGCTCAGCGCTGCCACATGGTCCACTCTTGACCGTAGATGCGATCTTCGGTCGATAAGCTGAATCAGCCTTCCCAGGCGCCAACCCATATAGGACGCCTGGGATACCAAGCGCCTGAAACATCCCAGGCGCCTGGGAACCCCTTTCCCAGGTTCCATTGTTTTGTGTTCTGCTCTCCATCTTGCCTCCAACTCCAGGTACCTGCGAGACAACAAAACACACAAACAAAACAAATAATCTTACGCCTTAGTTTATTGGTTCTGACTTTAGATTTCACCTGATACCCTAGGTCGAACCGACGCCTAATGTTCCTTTCTCAGGGAACATGCCCTCACCTACTCCACACTCGGAAAGTAGCATTTGCCAATCGGAACCTCCGATTGGACTTTCGCTCAGCCTCTGAGAACCCAAATCTCAAGCGTCCAACCTCGACCCGTCTCTACTTATGTTTGCGATTCCCGCTCGACTAAAGCTATTGCCAACCGGGACCTCCGGCTGGTCTATTGCTCGACCTCCGAGAACTCGGATCTCGAGACATCCGACTTCGACCCATCTCTACTTCTGTCTGCCATCCTCGTTCGGCAATGACTCCGTTCCCCAATCCCCGGCCAGGACTTAGTGCTCAGTCCCACGGACCAAGACTTCGTGCCCAACTTCACTCACCAGGACTTAGTTCACCTAGCTTCACTCACTAGGACCTAGCTTCACTCACTAAGATTTGTTTCACCTTGCTTCACTCACTAGGATTTCCTTCACCTAGCTTCCCTTGCTAGGACCCGGCTTCACTCACCAGGGTTTTTTTCAGCTAGCTTCCCTTGCTATGACCTGGCTTCACTCACCAGGGCATCTTTCACTATAGTCACTCCATTTGCTAGTCATCATGATCCTGACTAGACTTCCTTCAGTTAAATATAATTTCACATCTCAAGTTCGGTGTGGTTTAATCCCTTGGGCATAATGACCAACTCTGGGGTTTGGTTCACTCTGCCAAACATCAGATCATGTTTGGTTAACCCTTTGTCAACCTGATCAAACCTGGGTTAACCCTACCAAACATAAGGTCCTGTTTGGTTTAACCCTTGATTACTTTGACTAACCCTTACATTGTCTAACATATATTGTTTCTAACTTAAGTATATTGTTAAACATCGAAACCCTAGAGGAGGATTGTTCATCATTGATGCATTTTGCACCAACAATCTCCCCCTTTTTGATGGTTGGCAATAGCTTAAGTTAGATTGGGTCTTCTGGTTCTAGGTTTAACACTTTGGGAGAAATCGAAAAAAATCTAACATAAGCCCCCTCTCCCCCTTTGTCACAAATAAAAAAACTAAAAAATAATTTGCACCAACAATGAGATTTTTGAAAAAAAAATGTAACATAAGCCTTTCCCCCGTTTTAAGATAATTTGTCTCCTCCTTTTGAAAATACTTAAGATATATATATATATATATATATATATATATATATATATTGAAAGCATATATAATTTTGAAAAAGGGATTTTCAAAACTCTCCCCCCCATTTTTTTTTTGAAAAACTAAGTACTTATTTTATAAAGTATTCTAAAAGGCACTTAAGTACTTAAATTGCACCAACAATATGTGTAAAAATATATATATTTGTTAAAAAATTGAACTTCCCTAAGTCTGACAATAATCATAGGAATCTTGTTGACCATAAGAAAATTCCTATGTGTCATAGGGATTTTTCATATTTTAGTTTTAGAAAAATAATCACTTTCTTGATTTGGTTTCTTTTCTAGTCTGACATAATCCTAGGAAATCATGTTAACTACAAAAAATTTTTCCTAAGTGTCCTGAAAAATTTTCCACACTCAAGTAAAGATTATTTTCAAGACAAAAATATTTTTGAAATAAGTTTTGGAAAATGATAACATTTTCAAAAGTATTTAAAAAATAGTGATTTTTTTTAAAAATAATAGTTTTAAAATTTCTAATAAATATTTTAATTTGAACCTCCTGTTGAGACAATCTGTGGTCCGGAGTAACTAAGTATTTTGATGTTTGGGCAAAGGATTTAAGTTAGGTTTACCCTTGTGTTCTTATATGTGTATGTTGAGTGTGCAGGTTGTACATGTACACATATTGACTTGACTAAACGACCTCGGTATGGTGAAGGGTGGCATGAAGACAAGTTGGAGGCTTGTGTGCACCCGAGGGACCTTGATGGAGCAGGGACGATGAGCTGAGAGGCATGAACTTTGAGGCATGCATGAAGGATGACATGGAGGCAAGCTGTGTTGGGACCGGGTGCATGTCGACAAGGATACGGGTTCGTAAAATTTTAAATTTTTACGTGCAGCGGAAGAGTTAGCATAAAATAATTTCCAAATTATTTTTAACCTCGTATCTAGCATGCAACCTTATGATGTGTTGACATCATCATAAAATAAAACTTTGCGGAAAAGTAAACTAATTTACATTATACCTCTCGTAACTCGAAGTAAGGGACGAGATCCAACCGTAGCGTCCCTTGGAAGCTCCGCCTCTATTCGCGTCCACGCCGAGTTCTCTTCGGGATGACTTCGCAAAGTCACGAGTTTTGTGTCGACGAGAACTACTAGATTCTCCGAAGACACAACTAGAAGATCAAGAAAGAAGAAAGGAAACTAACCACCAAGAATCGGAATCCAAATTCCGGAAAGAAGGAGATGCGATCCGCTTCTTCTTCTTCTTCTTCTTCTCCTTCTTGATGGAAGCTTGCGCCGGCCCTAGGAGGAGAAAGCGCCAACCTTAGGTGGAGGAAGCTTGCGCCGGCCCTAGGTCTTGCAAAGGGGCGCCGGCCCTAGGTCCCAAGGTGGGCGCCGGCCTTGAAGGGAAGAGAGAAGAGAGAATAGGAGAGAGAGGGAGAGGATGCTTCTAATCTCTTGATCACTTAATCGGAATTGAGGGCTTGCCTTTGGTTCCTTTATATAGTAGCATCTCCCTTGCCAAGTCTCCCTCTTAACGGAATTTTCATAACAAATTTATCCTATAAATTCTCTTATGAATTATTCCGTTTAAACCAAGTTTTATTATAACTAATTTTATAATAAAACAAATACTTTCTCTCTTTTAATTATGGAATAAAATTTGTATAAAATTTTCTTATCATGGATAAATCAATTCATAATTGATTTTATAAATTAAAATTAAACCAATTCATGGTTCATTTTAATTTCCATAAAAAGAATAAATTTACTACAAATTTCTTTATAAATCTCTTTATATAAATTTCTTTATATATCAATTTATTTATCTATAATTTATAAAACAAATCGCGCTAGATTTATTTTATTAATTAAACCAATTAAATTGGTTTATCCCCTTTTAATGGCCGGCCACAACAAAGAGGTTTGGCACCCTCTTTGGCCGACCAAACCAACCCGAACCGATCGCGAATTAAACTCATTTAATTCGCCCAATAAGCCTAACGTGTAGATGCCATTGCACAAAGTTCCATTCCCATAAAGAACTCCATTTAAAGTTATGTAACAACAATTGTTACTAAAAGTTAAATGATAACCTTTTTCATTCAAACATGAAATAGATATAATGTTCTTTATTAATGAAGGAACAAAATAACAATTATCCAATTCTAAGATACGTCCGGTAGGGAGCTTTAGCAAATATGTTCCGATGGCAACAGCAGCAACCTTTGCTCCATTTCCAACTCTCAAATTCGCTTCTCCCTTGACGAGTCTTCTTCTATTCCTTAGCCCCTGTATGTCATTACATATATGTGAGCTACACCCAGTATCAAGTACCCAGGTATTTGAGGAAATAGTGTGACATTCAATAACGAAGATACCTGAAGAGGATGGGGCATCGGATGCCTTCTTCTTCATGGACTCAAGATAAATCTTACAGTTTCTTCGCCAGTGACCTTCCTTGCCACAATGATGGCAAGTTCCTTTTGGTTTCTTTTCAGTCTTTTTGGCCTTTTTCTTCTTCCCTTTGTTCTGTTCTTTGGCCTTCCTCTTAGAACCTTTCTTCGAAGAATCAACTAACAGTACTGCTTTTTGAACCGTCTTTACAGAAGGCTCCATAGTCTTCAGCAGGTTGAGCAACTCAGGAATGGTGGTCTCTAGTTTGTTCATCCGATAGTTCATCACAAATTGTGAATAACTCTTGGGCAAACAACTCAGAATTAAGTCAATACTTAGTTCATGATCCATTGCAAAACCGAGTGCGCTCAATCGCTCAATGTACCCCAACATCTTTAACACAAACTGCGAGGCAGAAGTGCCTTCCTACATCTTAGTGGTGAAGAGGAGTCTGGAGACTTCGAACCTTTCGGATCTCGCCTGCTCTTCAAACAACTCATGAAGATGGAAGATGGTGGTATAAACATCCATATGCTCATGCTGCTTTTCAGTGGCACCAGTCGACTGCCCTAGGGGCAGTCAACTGGTAGCGAGGGTTTCAACCCGAGTCCTATTTAAAGAGGACTTCATTGTTGCTGAGATTCTTGACGAATCTTGTCTTGGTTAAAGGCAAGATAGTAGTCTTTGTGCTCAGTGCCTTGTTTGAGTTTGTGTCGAGGTTTCTCCACCCACAAGGAGCGACAGAGTTAGCCGGAGGTTATCCGGGGCGTGATCCACCGACGGATTCTTGGATTAGTCACCCGTCCGGGGTGGATACCAAGTAAATTCCGGTGTTAGCATTGGTTAGTATTTGTTGTTTATTTTGTTTATTATTATTTCCGCTGTGCAACTAACCGTGTAGGAAGAAAGGGGTTCGAAAATCACTATTCACCCCCTCTAGGGAACGCTCTTCGATCTAACAATTGGTATCAGAGTGAAGGACTACTCTTAATCGGACTAACTGCCGAGGGAGCATACGCTAGAGGAAGAAGAATCATGGAAGACAAACTTAGGGAGGATATAAACTCACCACCATCATACGAGCACGAAGATTTTGATTATTGGAGAGCTAGAATGAAGATGTGGCTCGGCATGGATTGGGAGTGCGTAATGGTGCTAGAAGAGTCATTTGAGACCCCTAAGGACAAGCATGGGAAGAAGCTCCGACCTAGGTATTGGACCAAGGAGCAACAAGAGCAAGCAAGGGCCAATGAAAAGGTAAACAATATTTTGGTTAATATTTTGCCGACTAAGATTTTGAGTGTTATAGGAAATTATAAAAATGCCTATGAGTTATGGACAAAATTGGAAGAAGTACATAAGAACTCAACACAAGCCCTACTAGTAGAAGAGCCCAAAGAAATAAGCTCAAGTGTCCAAAATGACCGAAGAGAAGGAGAACTATCAAGTGAAGTGGAGGAGTTGAGTCAAAAAGGATCCACATCATCCGAAGAAGAGGAAGTATCAACATCAAGGGTTGAGGGGGAGGAGAGACCCTCATCCCCACAAGAGTAAGAAAAGGCTTCAACCTCCACCAAGGCTAAATCAAAAGAGCATATTATATGCTCTGGGTGCAACAAAAAGGGGCACTACAAGGACAAGTGGCCGAAAGGTAAAAAGGAGGTAAAATCTACACTCATTTCAAGTTTTTTTAAAATTAACATGAGTTGTAGGAATGGAGGAGCCCAAGAAAAGAAAAAGAAAATCCGATGCTTCACGTGTGGAGAGCTAAGGCACTACCACACCAAATGCCCTAGAAAAGGAGATTAAAGAAAATGGAGCATTTGAGAAGATGGGAGAAGGAGGAAAAGAAGAAGCAAAGATCACATCAAGGAGGGACTACAAGGGTAAGGGAGGTAATCCCTAACTCTAGATTTAAATGCACCTCAAATTCTAATTCCTCCATGAATGTTAAAAATAGAATCAATCACTCCGGAGGCAATCTGTGATTCGGAGTGACCAAGTGTTTTGATGTTTGGGCAAAGGGTTTAAGTTAGATTTACCCTTGTGTTCTTATATGTGTATGTTGAGAGTGTTGGTTGTACAGGTACACATATTGACTTGACTGTGTTAGTGATATGAGAGAAATGTCCTAAGGCAATCGCCTTATGATTGTAAACATTTATTTTAATAAATGATAATTCACTATTTGAGTATACATGTTTGTGTACTTGATTGGGATCTTAAACTCATCTACTGAATGTCCGCAATACAATTCACAGCATAAGAGAATTTGTGATGGGATCACAACTAGTGATTATCTCTAAATGTGCAAATGTGAAGTATTGGAAATATCCCTAGTCGATGAATTGATAAATACAGACATTATCAATTTGTTGAGACTAGCATGGTTATTCTCTAATCAGCTGATTCTCACTGGCTGGTGACATTGGGATGTCCGGAGATAAACATGGATGCTAGTTAAGGGAACTAGTTCATTGGAGTGACTAGCTGTAAAACTTCATATGGTAATCTACATAGATTTGTCAATGAAGCTCTTACTGCAGCTTAAGTGCGATGTTCCTTTGACTTGCGGTGTTCAAGTCATCTTGGTCATGGAGACTTATACTTTGACATCTTAAGCAAGCATCTCCAAGAAGGTGTGGACCCAGGATGATCGGGCATAAGCCGAAGTGCCCGAAGATGTTTGAACAGCCTACAAAGGATTCACCACTCCTTGCGAGAAGATGTATACCCAGGCCTATCGTCGGATTGTTACTCAAAGCCTTTGGCCAGAGCATATCATGTTTAGAGTATGAGTATCTAAAATACATGAGAGTAATTAGAAATCCAAAGGAGGAGAAAGACACTACTTGGGCTAGGTGTGACGTAGTCAGCCTAGTGGGGACTGACACATATAGACCGTGTCTGAACCAAGTGGGTATAGGATGGTGAAAGGAATGAGGCACGATTCAATAGAGCTGCTGAAGGGTTTCAGAATTTCTTCTGAGGTCAAACCGTTGATCTTTCGATTAATTGGGGATCATGATGTACTACTAGGTGCCACTCATGATCGTTTATAATTGGTTGATTATAGACGGCCAACATAAATCGAAAGCCTATTTAGTCACACGCACTACGAGTAATCCGAGGGATTTAAAATGAGTTGAAAATTGGATTTTCCGATCAAGAGAAATAAGTCGAATCTGAGTTAATCAGAGGCGCAACGGAAACTAAAATTTGCTAAGTCTTTTGAAGGCTTATTGGGCGAATTAAATGAGTTTAATTCGCGATGGGTGCGGCTTGCAGTGGCCGGCCAAAGAGGGTGCCCACCCTCTTTGGTTTGGCCGGCCACATTAAAGGGAGAAACCAATTTATTTGGTTTAATTAATAAAATAAATCTAGCACGATTTATTTTATAAATTATGGATAAATAAATTTGTATAAAGAAATTTATATAAATAAATTTATAAAATTTATTCTTTTTATGGAAGTTAAAATAATCTATGAATTGGTTTATTTTAATTTTATAAAATCAATTATGAATTGATTTTTTCATAATAAGAAAATTTATAAATTTCTTATAAAATTTATTCCATAATTTAAAGGAGAGAAAAGTTTGTTTTATTATAAATTAGTTATAATAAAACTTGGCTTAAACGGAATAATTCATAAGAGAATTTATAGGATAAATTTCTTATGTAAAATTCCGTTAAAGAGGAGACTTAGCAAGGGAGAAACAACTATATAACGAACCAAAGGCGAGCCTTGGATTCCTAATCACCTAATCGATTAATCAAGAGATTAATTGCTCCCTCTCTCTCTCTCTCTACACGCCTCTCTCTCTAGGGCCGGCACCCCTCTCTCTCTAGGGCCGGCTCTCTCTCATCCCACCTAGGGTCGGCGCCCCTAGCACACCCTAGGGTGGTTGCCGTGAGCCATCAAGAAGAAGGAGAAGCCAACCAAGAAGATGAAGAAGCGGATCACATCTCCTTCCTTCTCGGAATTTGGATTCCGTCTCTTGGTGGTTAGTTTCCTTTCTTCTCTCTTGATCTTCTAAGTTGTGCTTTAGAGAATCTAGTAGTTCTCGTCGGCGCAAAACTCGTGACTTTGCGAAGTCATCCCGAAGAGAACTCGGCGTGGATGCGAATAGAGGCGAAGCTTCCAAGGGACGCTACGGTTGGATCTCGTCCCTTATTTCGAATTATGAGAGGTATAAAGTAAATTAGTTTACTTTTCCGCAAAGTTTTAATTTATGATCATGTCGACACATCATAAGGTTGCATGCTAGATACGAGGTAAAAATAATATAGGAAATTATTTTATGCTAATTCTTCCGCTGCACGTAAAAATTTAAAATTTTACGAACCCGTATCCTTGTCAACATGCACCCGGTCCCAACAGTGGTATCAGAGTAGGTTAGTGTTCGACATAATCATATAATTGTTTTGCGGAACACTTTGTCATAATCTCAATTTTGGAAAAATTTTCAATTATGGAAACTTTCCAATTATAATAAATTTTATATTTAGGAATTTCAAAGTTTGGAAATCCTCATGAAATTTCGTAAACTTTTGAAATATCCTAGTTTCTGAAATTTTATGATAATTGTGAAAATTTCTTATTCTTGGAAACTTTCCAATTTTGGAAATTTCCTATCTTGGAAATTTTCCAACTTTGGAAAACCATAAGTTTTCTTTTTACCAGAAACTTACAATTATTCTGAAAACCTATTTTGAAATCTCGCAATTTTGGGCACTTTCTTTTGAGAAAGTCTAGACAAATTTATGGATAATTAGTTGACAATTTCAAATTTGAATTGACTTTAAATTATTAACAAAATTCTTTATTTTGGATTGAGCCTCGGGGAGCCGTCCAATTTAAAGTTAGTTGTTGTAATTTAATTTCCCAATTTCGAATGAAATTGTCATGTTTGATTTGGTTGCGTTTCCAAAATGGACCAAATTGAATTTACGACAAATTTCTTTTCTTTGGGTATCTGAGCCTCGGGGAGTCACCCTTAGAAAATAATTTGTTGTAATTAATTAAATCCATGAATAAAATATGTTTTAAGAGGTGATGCTCTTACATATTGTTGACTCCAAAATTAATTAGGAAATGGATTCCTATAGAGTTTTCTTAATTGAGATTTTCATGAAAATAATATGTCGTTGAATTAAGGGAATTGCCTCTTAATTTAATAAGATTTGATTTAGAGAAATCAAAGTCTTAAACATATTATTTCTGAAATTGATTATGACAATTTAGGAAATTGTTTCCCAAAACAAATCCTTTAATAAAGTATGAAATTAGAATTAGGAAATCCGGTTCCTAATTTAATTCATGAGACTTGATAAATTAAGTCACATACATACTTTATTAAGGAAATCGTTAGTCATAACATAATTATTTGTCATGAATGTGCTTAGAAAAGATGAGACCCAAAACCCCTTACAAAATATTAAGGTCAACACCTTCCATTAATATGGTTAGAATCGGAGTTTTGTTTCTTGTTTGGGTTGATGGACACATCCATGCCCGGCTTGAACCTCAACATGTTCAAACCATGGAATTAGTTTATGAATAATATAGTTGGAGTCAGAGGTCAATCCTTAGTTTTGGTTGTTGGACACATCCAAGCCTGACTAAGCGGTTGAATGAGATCCAACCATATTAAAACTATTTCTTGATTAATGGGTCAGCCTTAAGCTTGGAGCATCGATTTGTTGTGTCACAACCAAGGTCGATGTAAAGAGAGGTGCAGTTGGGTGCTATGTATATTGATACATACTTGTTAATGAGTTAACAACCGAATGATTTATGCAAACATTCAATTAGTTGATAGCATAAAGTGATAGTTACATATATGTGATGTGTAATCGGTATAATTACCTACATTCATAGCCAAGAAAAACTTGATGGCCACAGCCATGGTGGTTCTTATCTATGGTTGGATATCAACCTATTTGGAGATGTTCTTACGATCTCCCGAATTGATATAAGGGTGATTCAATTCGTAAAATAAATAGGATTTAATTTATGTATGTTGATACATTCTTTAATCATTCTTCTCACATAAGCTCAATTTGTATTTCTAGGTTAATCACTCGATCATGTCTTCTCTGAATTTGCGTTCCATTTTGGACACCAATAAACTGACCGGGCCGAACTTCATGAACTGGCTTCGAAACCTGAGGATAGTCTTCAAGTCAGAGAAGCTTGCCTATGTCCTTGAAAATCTACTTCCCAACCATCCTCCAGAAGGTGCAACTCCAGACCAGCTAGTGGCCTATCAAAAACATGTGACCGATTTTAAACTTGCAAGTTGCATCATGCTAGCCTCTATGGTACCTGAGCTGCAAAAGCAGCATGAGCATATGGATGCTTATACCATCATCTTTCATCTTCATGAGTTGTTTGAAGAGCAGGCGTGATCCGAAAGGTTCGAAGTCTCCAGACTCCTCTTCACCACTAAGATGTAGGAAGGCACTTCTGCCTCGCAGTTTGTGTTCGTAACCGAACCTTGATGGACATGGTTAGGTCTATGATGAATCATGCAACTCTTCCAAAATCCTTTTGGGGTTATGCACATAAGACAGCTGTTTACTTGTTAAACAGAGTCCCGACCAAGGTAGTCTCTTCTACTCCATATGAGACATGGAATAGTAAGAAACCTCACTTAACTCACATTAAGATATGGGGTTGTCCTGCTTATGTGAAGCGGACTATATCAGACAAATTGGATGCTAAGTCTGATAAATGTTTATTTATTGGATACCCTAAGGAAACGAAGGGTTACCAATTCTATCATCCCTTGGAACAAAAGGTGTTTGTTTCAAGGCATGCTGTATTTCTGGAAAGAGAATATCTTTTACAAGAAAATAGTGGGAGTGGCATTGAACTTGATGAAGTTCAAGAAACTCCAATAGACATTACAGAGACACCTAGTCTAGACCCACAACCGAGAACTCATGATGATGAGCTATCAGTTGAACCTAAAACTACACCACCTCTTCGTAGGTCTGATAGGGCACGCAACATTCCAGAGAGATACGGATTTCTCATAAGTGAATCGAATGACGTGTTACTCATATGCGATGATGAACCTATCAGTTATGAAGATGTTCTGAAAAGTTCAGAAATGGACAAATGGCTTGAAGCCATGAAGTCGGAAATGGATTCCATGTACGAAAATCAAGTATGGGACTTGGTTAACCCACCTGAAGGGATTAAGCCCATAGGGTGCAAGTGGGTTTTCAAGAAGAAAACCGACATGGAAGGTAATGTTGTTACCTTTAAGGCTAGATTAGTGGCAAAAGGATATTGTCAGAAACAAGGAATTGATTATGACGAAACCTATTCGCCAGTAGCTATGCTTAAATCCATTCGGATGCTCCTAGCCATAGCAGCTCATTATGATTATGAGATATGACAAATGGATGTGAAAACAACTTTCCTTAATGGAAACCTGCTTGAGGATGTATACATGATACAACCTGAAGGTTTCACATCGGTTGTTAAAACCAAAGTATGCAAGCTTCGACGATCCATATATGGACTGAAGCAAGCATCCAGGAGCTGGAACATCCGTTTTGATGAGACAATCAAAAAGTTTGATTTCTCACAAAATCCTGACGAACCTTGTGTGTACAAGAAGGTTAGTGGGAGTGCAGTCGTATTCCTAGTATTATATGTCGATGACATATTACTTATAGGAAACGATATATCAGTCTTACAGGCAGTTAAAATTTGGTTGTCCAAAACTTTCTCCATGAAAGACCTGGGAGAAGCAACCTATATCCTTGGGATTAGAATCTATAGAGATAGATCAAAATGGTTGCTTGGTCTTTCGCAGTCTACATATATAGACCGAGTGCAAAAAGGTTTAGCATGTCGGAATCCAAGAAAGGTTACCTTCCCATCAGGCATGGGATCAACCTTTCAAAGTCTATGTGTTCGCGCACAGAAGACGAGATGATTTGCATGAATAAGGTTCCTTATGCATCCGCGATAGGATATATCATGTATGCTATGTTATGTACAAGGCCTGATGTATTGTATGCTTTGAGCGTCACAAGCAGATACCAGTCGGATCCAGGAATGGATCATTGGGCGGCTGTCAAGACAATCCTTAAGTACTTAAGAAGAACTAAGGATGTGTTCCTAATATATGGAGAAGGAGATATGGTAATACGTGGGTATGCAGATGCCAGCTTCTAAACAGATAAGGATGACTCCAAATCTCAGTCTGGATACGCATTTACTTTGAATGGAGGTGCAATAAGTTGGAAGAGTTCCAAACAAGACACCGTAGCAGATTCTACCACGGAAGCGGAATATATCGCAGCTTCGGAAGCAGCAAAGGAATCAGTTTGGATCAAGAAGTTTGTCTCAGAACTTGGTGTGGTTCCAACCATTGATGAAGCAGTGCCGGTTTACTGCGACAACAATGGAGCTATTGCACAAGCGAAGGAACCAAGGTCTCATCAGCGATCCAAACACGTGCTTCGACGCTATCATCTGATCAGAGAGATTATAAGTAGGAATGACATACAAATTGAGAAAATTCCCACTGAAAGGAATTTAGCAGATCCTTTAACTAAGGCCTTGCCTCAGAACAAGTTTGAGGGTCATGTTAGAGCCTGTGGTATTGGATACCGTAGCGATTGGCATTAGGCTAAGTGGGAGTTTGTTAGTGATATGAGAGAAGTGTCCTAAGGCAATCGCCTTATGATTGTAAACATTTATTTTAATAAATGATAATTCACTATTTGAGTATACATGTTTGTGTACTTGATTGAGATCTTAAACTCATCTACTGAATGTCCGCAATACAATTCACAGCATAAGAGAATTTGTGATGGGATCACAACTAGTGATTATCTCTAAATGTGGAAATGTGAAGTATTGGAAATATCCCTAGTCGATGAATTGATAAATACGGACATTATCAATTCTGTTGAGACTAGCATGGGTTATTCTCTAATCAGTTGATTCTCACTGGCTGGTGACATTGGGATGCCCGGAGATAAACATGGATGCTAGTTAAGGGAACTAGTTCATTGGAGTGACTAGCTGTAAAACTTCATATGGTAATCTACATAGATTTGTCAATGAAGCTCTTACTGCAGCTTAAGTGCGATGTTCCTTTGACTTGCGGTGTTCAAGTCATCTTGGTCATGGAGACTTATACTTTGACATCTTAAGCAAGCATCTCCAAGAAGGTGTGGACCCAGGATGATCGGGCATAAACCGAAGTGCCCGAAGATGTTTGAACAGCCTACAAAGGATTCACCACTCCTTGCGAGAAGATGTATACCCAGGCCTATCGTCGGATTGTTACTCAAAGCCTTTAGCCAGAGCATGTCATGTTTAGAGTATGAGTATCTAAAATACATGAGAGTAATTAGAAATCCAAAGGACGAGAAAGACACTACTTGGGCTAGGTGTGACGTAGTCAGCCTAGTGGGGATTGACACATATAGACCGTGTCCTGAACCAAGTGGGTATAGGATGGTGAAAGGAATGAGTCACGATTCAATAGAGCTGCTGAAGGGTTTCAGAATTTCTTCTGAGGTCAAACCGTTGACCTTTCGATTAATTGGGGATCATGATGTACTACTAGGTGCCACTCATGATCGTTATATAATTGGTTGATTATAGACGGCCAACATAAATCGAAAGCCTATTTAGTCACACGCACTACGAGTAATCCGAGGGATTTAAAATGAGTTGAAAATTAGATTTTTCGATCAAGAGAAATAAGTCGAATCTGAGTTAATCAGAGGCGCAACGGAAACTAAAATTGGCTAAGTAGTCTTTTGAAGGCTTATTGGGCGAATTAAATGAGTTTAATTCGCGATGGGTGCGGCTTGTAGTGGCCGGCCAAAGAGGGTGCCCACCCTCTTTGGTTTGGCCGACCACATTAAAGGGAGAAACCAATTTATTTGGTTTAATTAATAAAATAAATCTAGCACGATTTATTTTATAAATTATGGATAAATAAATTTGTATAAAGAAATTTATACAAATAAATTTATAAAAATTTATTCTTTTTATGGAAGATAAAATAATCCTTGAATTGGTTTATTTTAATTTTATAAAATCAATTATGAATTGATTTTTTCATAATAAGAAAATTTATAAATTTCTTATAAAATTTATTCCATAATTTATAGGAGAGAAAAGTTTGTTTTATTATAAATTAGTTATAATAAAACTTGGCTTAAACGGAATAATTCATAAGAGAATTTATAGGATAAATTTCTTATGTAAAATTCCGTTAAAGAGGAGACTTAGCAAGGGAGAAACAACTATATAACGAACCAAAGGCGTGCCTTGGATTCCTAATCACCTAATTGATTAATCAAGAGATTAATTGCTCCCTCTCTCTCTCTCTACATGCCTCTCTCTCTCTAGGGCCGACTCTCTCTCATCCCACCTAGGGTCGGCGCCCCTAGCACACCCTAGGGTGGTTGCCGTGAGCCATCAAGAAGAAGGAGAAGCCAACCAAGAAGAAGAAGAAGCGGATCACATCTCCTTCCTTCTCGGAATTTGGATTCCGTCTCTTGGTGGTTAGTTTCCTTTTCTTCTCTCTTGATCTTCTAAGTTGTGCTTTAGAGAATCTAGTAGTTCTCGTCGGCGCAAAACTCGTGACTTTGCGAAGTCATCCCGAAGAGAACTCGGCGTGGATGCGAATAGAGGCGAAGCTTCCAAGGGACGCTACGGTTGGATCTCGTCCCTTATTTCGAATTACGAAGGTATAAAGTAAATTAGATTACTTTTTCGCAAAGTTTTAATTTATGATCATGTCCACACATCATAAGGTTGCATGCTAGATACGAGGTTAAAATAATTTAGGAAATTATTTTATGCTAATTCTTCCGCTGCACGTAAAAATTTAAAATTTTACGAACCCGTATCCTTGTCAACATGCACCCGGTCCCAACAGACTGAATGCCCTCGGTATGGTGAAGGGTGACATGGAGACAAGCTGGAGGCTTATGTGCACCCGAAGGACCTTGATGGAGCAGGGACGATGAGCTGAGGGCCGCGGACTTCGAGGCATGCGTGAAGGATGGCATGGAGACAAGCTAGAGGCTTGCGTGCATCCGAGGGACGGGAGCCGAAGATAAACAGGGCGCGAAGGCGATAGTCGAGGCTGCGGATGAGGAGTCAGTCGAATCATGAGGCTACGAGTGCTGTGTGATTGTACTCGGGAAATCCTAGGGTTTGAGTGCGGAGTGGAATGTACTGAGGAAGGGTAACCTTAGGTATGTGAGTAGACCAGTTGACTGGCCTGAGGGCAGTCGACTGATGAAACTCACAAAAGGGTCTCAGCCTGGGACCAGTCGACTACCCTGGGGGCAGTCAACTGGTAGGTGGCTGAGAATTCAAACGTTGGGGGTGCAACGGTCGAATTTCAGTGGCACCAGTCAACTGCCCTGGGGGCAGTCGACTGGTAGCGAGGGTTTCAGCCCGAGTCCTATTTAAAGAGGACTTCATTGTGGCTATGATTCTTGACGAATCTTGTCTTGGTTAAAGGCAAGATTGTAGTCTTTGTGCTCAATGCCTTGTTTGAGTGTTTGGCGAGGTTTCTCCACCCACAAGGAGCGACAAAGTTAGCGGGAGGTTATCCGGGGCATGATCCACCGACGGATTCTTGGATTAGTCACCCATCCGGGATGGATACCAAGTAAATTCCGATGTTAGCATTGGTTAATATTTGTTGTTTATTTTGTTTATTATTATTTTCGCTGTGCAACTAACCGTGTATGAAGAAAGGGGTTCGAAAATCGCTATTCACCCCGCCTCTAACGGACACGATCAATCTATCACCTCCCCCTAAACCTGACACAGTCCTAAGAAGCTTGTTGACTACAAGTGATCTTCCTCTAAGTCTTAGGGTTTGATTCAAAAGAAAAGAATTAAAAATTTTGAATTAATCAGTAATAATAAAGATAAATTAAGTTTATTTGATTAGGACTCCCCCTAAACCTGACACAATCTTAGTAATTCTTATAGATCTTTAAGAAAATTTCCAATGTGTTTTTAGAGTTTATCGAAATCAAAAGAGCATTTTTAAAATAATATGGTAGTTTTCAAGAAAATAAATTTTGAAAAATATTTTGAAATGACATAATAAGTTTTTGAAAAATATTTTTTGAAACGTATTTTGAAAGAAATAATTTTTAAAACGCAAACCAATTTGTAAGATATGAATTTTTGAAAAGAATGATTTTTGAAAAATAGTTTAAAAATAGGAATTCACAAAGATAAAACTCCCCCTAAACCTGACACCTTCTGGCTACGCTTGTTAACTACAAGGACCTCTACCTAAGTGTATTGACCTAAAAGGTTTGTGTCTATGTGTGTAGGTCAAACAATTTTCAAAAAGATATATAAATTTTTGAAAAAGTATTTTGTAGATAAGCAATTAGGCAAACATGAATTCATAAAAACATTATTATGTTTAAAGAGAATAGATTATAAGAAAATATCCTAAAGATTTTAAAAACATTTTGAGAAATATTTGTCAATTAATTAGTCCTTAACATCTCACCCATTCTATGTGTCGACATACAAGCAAGCACGGTTGCCTTATAGGTGTTTGTGAGATGCTTGAATAATTTTTCTCCATTTTAATTAATAGATTGCTTGACCTTGAGTTAGATTCGAGTTTAATCAACTAGTAGCTTAAAAGTATTTTTCAATAATGGGCTTCCAGGTCTTAGCGAGGCACAAAGGCCTTCTTTGGTCGTAGCCTTATTGGATCATCAACCCTTTCCTTAGACAAAACCTTTTTAAAAAGAATGCTTTTAATTTACTTTTTCATAAACTCTGGTCTAACTAGTCTAGGGTGCGGCGAGGTAGCATCGGCTAGTTTCCTAACGTACTATCATCTCGTCCTACCCTGGTACTAGGTTAGGCAAGTATCAATCAATCTTTTTCCTATCTAACCGTTCTAAGTAATGCAAAAAAATAAACATGGATGACATGATAGATATTTAATAAAAAATAAGTGAATGTATGGGCATGCCATTTATGCATGAATCAATAAAGTCAAGTAGTTTTATTAGGTTTCTAATAATATATCAAATTCTCGATTCGATACATACCGTGTGAACCCACGAATATGTCAACCCACTTTGACATATTTGTTGTTATTAAATTGGATGTTTCATTGAGTAGAATTTTTATTTTAATTTCATATCTGAAGGTAATTAATTGAAATTTAGTTCGTGAATTTTATTGAATTAAGAATTGAATTGTTAATTATGATTTAAGAATTAATTATGATTTTAAGTTGTTAAGTATTAAATGGTTAAGAATTAATTAAAGTTAAGTTATTAAAAATTATTTAAGGTTTAAATTAGTTTAATAATTAATTAAGGTTAAAACATTAAACAATTAATTAAGGTTTAATTATTTAAGAATTAATTAAGGTTTAATTATTTAAGGTTTAATTATTTACGAATTAATTAAGGTTTAATTATTTAAGAATTAAATATTTAGGAATTAATTAAGGTTTAATTATTTAAGAATTAATTAAGGATTAATTATTTAAGATTAAAATTATTAAGAAATAATTAGTATTAAAATTATTAAGAATTAATTAGGATTAAAATTATTAAGTAGTATTAAGATTAAAATTATTAAGAATTTAAGGTTAAAATTATTAAGTATTAATTAAGATTAAAATTATTAAGAATTAATTAAAGTTTGGCTTATTAAGGATTGAAGAAATTGTTACAAATTAATTGGAGTTAAAATTGTTGCGAATTAATTAGAGTTAGAATTAACTTATTAATATTGTTAAGAATTTTGTATCTAGTTGCATCATTTTTATTAATTTAACAATTTCTGATTCATCTAGTGTTTCTTTTGAATTAATTTTCAATTTTGCTTAATACTTCTATTTTATTTGATTTCTTGTAAGCCCTATTAAACAAAGCTTTAATTTTAATGAATTCTTCTTAATCTTCAGAATCATATTCTTCTTCATCTTCAGGGTAAATTCAGAATCTAAAGTTGTATCATTTCTTTATAGTAACTAGAATAATTTTCAGGACTATTAATTAAAGTTGTATTCCTGAATTGTTAATTAAGGGTAAACTATTATCTTCATTATTATTTTCAGAAATGGATTGAACATTAATTTCAGATAGATTGTAATTATTAACAATAATTTCGTCATTATCCTCAAAATTATCAGAATTATCAGTAATATTATTATCCTTAATATTTTTAGAATTATTAGTAATGTTATTATTATCATTATCAGCATTATCAGATAAAATATTAGAATTAACTCTGGTAACGTTATTATTATCATTATCAACATTATCAGATAAAATATTAGAATAAATTCTAAAAATTATTGCATTAATATTGTGGATTAATGAGTTAATGTTTGATATTTTAGTATTATCAATATTTGGTAATTTGTCATTCAATAACTTAAGTTGATTGTGCAAAAGATCTAGTTTATCAGAAAATTTGACAGAGTTATCTAAATTATTAGAATTACTGTATGACTGTGCATGAATTTGAAAATTATTGCCAAAATTAACTTTTTGTACCTTGGTCGGACACTGGTTCTTATAGTGTCCGTGCTATTGATATCTGAAGTAGCGTATGTGGCTCTTGTCCCCCCAGATTCCTGGCGCTGGTACCTCCTTTGTCGCCGGTGGTGACGAATGATTCTTACGAGTAGGAAGCTGGTTTTTGTAGTGTCCTCTCTCCCTGCACTTAAAACATATAATATGAAATTTGAAACTTGACATAATTAAAAAAAATAGATTCACCCTTGCTCCCCCTCAATTCCTGACGTCTTTGCTCCTTCAGCTGTTAGTCCGGTGAAGAGCTTCCAGGCTCTGATACCACTTGTAGGATTGGTGCCAGTCGATAGAGGGGGGGGTGAATATCGACTCGTCAAATTTCTTCGAAAAACTCATCATTGGTCTTTCTATCAGGGTTAGTATGCAATGGAAGTAATAATAAACTTAAAGAAAGACACAAGATAAATAACACGCGGGGTTTTACTTGGTTCCCAACCCCTAGGGTCAGTACATCCAAGGCGTAAGCACTTAATCGTGAGTCCACTAATGGTCTCCTTTTCGGACTTTTTGGAGGCGGAGAAACTCGTCTTACAGTTTGAATTTACAAGCAAAAAGATAGTAAATGAAATACAATTCATAAATAAAATGCAAACCAAAAAACAACTCGGCCAACTCTGGAAGTCTAAAGTGTCGCGCACTTTTTCCTGGAGCCTCCTTGGTCCTAGAGCTTCATCTTGAACGTGTTTGCTTGCACAGAATGACTTGGCAGATGTGGAAATTGGTGTTCTGCATTGAGGGGTCGAACCCCTTTACATAGTGCCTTCCCGGGCGCCCCTGATGTCTGGGGCGCCTTCCACGTGTCGGTCAAACTTCATCCATTGCACCGAAATCGTAGCAGGGATAAACACCCCTTCCCAGGCGCCTCATAGGACTCAGGCGCTTGTTATGGCTCAGGTGCCTGCCACATGGTCCAATCCTGACTGTAGATGCGATCTTCGACCGATAAGCTGAATCAGCCTTCCCAGGTTCCTTTATTTTGTGTTCTGCTCTCCATCTTGCACAACAAAACAAATAATCTTACGCTTAGTTTATTGGTTCTGACTTTGGATTTCACCTGAAACCCTAGGTCGAACCGATGCCTAATGTTCCCTTTCTCGGGGAGTGCGTCCTCACCTACTTCACACTGGAGAAGTAGCGTTTGCCAATCGGAACTTCCTATTGGACTTTCGCTCAACCTCCAAGAACCTGAATCTCGAGACGTCCAACCTCGACCCATCTCTACTTCTATTCGCGATTCCCGCTCGACTAAAGCTTTTGCCAACCGGGAACTCCGGCTGGACTTTTGCTCTGCCTCCGAGAACTTGGATCTCGAGACGTCTGACCTTGACCCGTCTCTACTTCTTTACGCCATCCTCGCTCGGCAAAGACTTCGTTGCCCGATTCCCGACTCGGACTTAGTGCTCAGTCCCCCGGATCAAGACTTCGTGCCCAGCTTCACTCACCAAGACATTGTCCACCTAGCTTCACACACTAGGACCTAGCTTCACTCACCATGATTTGTTTCACCTAGCTTCACTCACTATGATTTCCTTCACCTAGCTTCCCTTGCTAGGACCCGACTTCACTTACTAGGGTTTCTTTCACCTAGCTTCACTTGCTAGGACCCGATTTTACTCACTAGGATTTGTTTCACTATAATCACTCCTTTGCTAGTCATCATGATCCTAACTAGACTTCCTTCAGTTAAATATAATTTCACACCTCAAGTCTGGTGTGGTTTAATCCCTTGGTCAAACTAACAAACTCTGGGTTTTGGTTCACTCTGCCAAACATCAGATCCTGTTTGGCTAACCCTTTGTCAACCTGATCAAACCTGGGTTAACCCTACCAAACATAAGGTCCTGTTTGGTTTAACCCTTGATCACTTTGACTAACCTTTACATTGTCTAACATATATTGTTACTAACTTAAGGATATTGTTAAACATTGAAACCCTAGAGGATGAATGTTCATCATTGATGCATTTTGCACCAACACTAGCTTCACTCACTAGGATTTCATTCACCTAACTTCCCTTGCTAGGACCCAGTTTCACTCACCATGGTTTCTTTCACCTAGCTTCACTCACTAGGATTTCTTCCAACTTAATCACTTCATTGCTAGTCATCTTAATCCTGTCTAGACTTCTTCTAATCTTCAGGTAAGTATACCAAACCTCAAGTCTGGTTTGGTTCAATCCCTTGGTCAACCTGACCAACCCTGGGTTCTATTCACTCTGCAAAATATCAAATCCTGTTTGGCTATCCCTTTGTCAACCTAATCAAACCTGGGTTTGCCTTACCAAACATAAGGTCCTATTTGGTTTAACCCTTGATCACTGTGACTAAACCTAAGTATATTGTCACTTATAGTTCTGCCAAACATCAGGTCCTTTTTGGCAAACCCTTTGTCAAGCTTGATCAAACCTGGGTTTATCCTACCTAACATCAGGTCCTGTTTGGCTTAACCCATGATCACGTTGATTAACCTTTGTATATTGTCAAACATCGAAACCCTAGAGGATGACTGTTCATCACTGATGCTCTTTGCTGCAACATTTAGTTGTGCGCCTGCCCGGATGGAAGATCAGGTATGTCTTATTCGATTTTATGCTATGGATGCATTTTCTTTTATATGCTCCTGCTAGGATTGGTCGATATATTTTAGTTGAGTCCATGGAGGTCATATCTTGTAGGTGTGCGTATGAGTGTTTCATATTGATCGTTGTACAATGGAGATTCTGTACGATTATATATTAGACCAGCGGCTCATCTCTGGGGACATGACATCCTCTTTTATTGGCTAAAGACACGTCATCATTTTAGGTCTTCCTTGAGTGTAGGGCAATATTGCCCATCTTTTTATAATTACTTGTGCACCGAGACTTATGAAGTTCTAAAGTACAAAATAATTATTCAGGGGTACTTATCTCAAGGTTCTTGGATATATAATACGAATCTATTATCTAAGTTCACACTGGCATTCTTGGAAATACATTTAAAGCATACCTTTGCAAATCTCGGTTCGTTACCGATTCTTAGAGATTCATGAGTCTGGTGATTAATTCCTTTATCCTCGCATATAGTTGAGCCACCATCTCTCCTTCCATTTGGAGGTTGGTTAGTTGATTCCGAAGGATATCTCATCGTGTCAGCTTCGCTTCTAAGGTCCCTTCATGAAACACTAAGAATTTCTCCCAGAGGTCTTCCACTGACTTGTAGGTTCTGACGAGGTTGACTTCTTATGCCGGTAGAATGGTTTGCAGATGAAATTCTATTTTCCCATTTGACACAAAATCTGCTTGCTCTTTCTTTGTCTATAGTTATTCTTCTTTATCGTTCTCATCATCCTCTTTGGGAACTACAAACATTTTTTTCATTATTAAATGTAATTCAAAGTTAGTTTTAAAAAATATCTACATTTGAATTTTCCACATAGCCAATTTGCCCTCAAATTTTGGTGGGTAGCTAATTGCTCAGACCATTTTGTATTTGTTTTAGTTGGCAGTTAGTCCTTGGAGCATCCTTACTTTGATACCACTTGTTTGAATCAGATGACCGGCAAGAAAGGGGTGAATTGCCCTTGAAAAATAAATTTGATCTTTTGTCTTGCTTAACAAAGATAGAGATTACTTTATAAGAAATAACATTAACATAAAATAAATAACAAAAATGAAATGAGACACAACCAGTTACCTAGTTTGCAACCAAGAAGGTTGTTAATCCAAGGTAAATAAATGCTCGTTCTCCTGATGTACTTCATGGTGTGGAGAAGCCTCTTACACAAATTAAAACTCAGAGTAAAAGCTAAAGAACTGCTTACAAAAGTCGTGTACAATTGAAATGTTGAAATGAACTGAGTTCAGAAGTCTATTTATAGCCCCTATGAAAGTTTATTGAAATGCTGACATGGCACTTCTCGGGTGCCCCAGTGCACACGGGCGCTTGACATGTGGTCGATGCTTATCCACGTTGTAAATGGTCATAAACTGCTACTTTTGGATAGAGTATGAACTCTCGAGTTCTTGGGAATATGGGTGTCCGAGTTGGTCTAGTCAACAACTTGTTAACCAGTCTTCTGTCGGGTCTCCTGGGTGATTTCGGGTCATCCGGAGTTACGATCACCCAAACTCATCTCCAGCATTTCTCCTCAAACGAACTTCCTCCCAGCTTGTCGTCCCTCAGACATTGTGTGCATCCTTATTGCTCCACCAGTGTACTCTTCTACAGACCTCTACATCCCTCAGATACACCAAGCCCATCGACTCTCTTCCCGTGCTATCCTTCTCGTCTATTGCGTCTTCCGCTTGACTTGGTGTGCTTCTAAGCTATTACACACTTAGACACAAGGATCAGATAAGAACAGAACCTAACTTGTGTAACGACCCGGAAAATTCTCTTAATATTTTCTGAAATATTGAGTATGTCTAGATAATTTTTCCCGAAGGACCCAGAGGTATTAATACGAACTTTGGCCTAGAAAATCCATGTTTTCTCATTTAAATTGAGAAAACTAAGTATTAATGGGCCTTATGTGAGCTTTTTGGTACCCTAATTATAGGCGGATTTAGGTAATAATTAGTATAAATATAAATAGGATTTAATTAGGCATATTAGCATGATTACGGGTAAGTCTTAGCCTAATTTTCCTAGTTTAATGGAGAAATTAGGTACTAATGAGCTTTAAATGGGCTCCAAAAATGGGTATTAATTAGGTAAAATTAAAGAATTTTATTTAGGAATATTAGCATAATTATGGGTGATTTTAGGGGGATTTTCAGAATTTAGGAAAAATAAAAATAATAAAATAAATGAAATAAAAATAAAATAAAAATAAAGGTGCATGAGCCAAGGATTGAAGCTTGGACCTCTTGTACAACCAAGTATGCACTAACCAACTCACCTAGCAAGATATTGTTAGGAGGGAATGAAGTGGATATGGGTTAAGGCATAGAAGAAGATGAAGGGTCATGGAGAGACTCTTCATTTGCCTCCTTAATGGATGATAAATAGGGGGTTTGGGAGTTACCTATTCTTCCCATTTCCTTGCATTTTCGAAACTCTTCCTCCCCCATTCTAGCCGAACACCTCCAAGGGAATTCTCCCTTGGAAAAGCTTCCACCAAGGCTTCATCTCCTAGATCTAGAGTCTTTACAAGAGTACAAGGGCAAGGAGGGATCAAGGGTCAAGAGCTCTACAAGTTCTTTCTCTTTTAAGGTCTAAAAATCAAGAAATCCCAAGGTAAGACTCCCTCACCTGTGGTATAATAGTTCCTTATGATTTCCAAGATTTTTAGCATGATATATTGGTTGGTTTTGGATTTGATGTTGAAAGGAAAGAAAACCAAGAACCTTATGCTTAAGGGTTTCGGCCACCATGATTTTAAGACCTATAATTATGCTAAAAATCTGTATAATGCTATTTCATGTTCCCTTATGATGTTTAGAGGTTAAGTATAATTTTTGGGAAATTTTGGAGTACCCTAGGATACCCTAGGGTTTCGGCCAACATGGAAGAACCAAATCAAGCACCCTAGGACACCCTAGGGTTTCGGCCACAAGGTTTAAGGGTCCTTAATGATGCTAAAAACCTCCATAATGTTGTTTAATGTTTTCTCATGATGTTTAGAGGTTAAATACAATTTTTGAGAATTTTTGGGGTACCCTAGAGGCCCTATAGGTTTCGGCCAACCCCAAGGACCCAAGGGTTAGGGTTGAGTCTTTAACTTCAAGCATATGTTTTATGTGTTGCCATGATATAAGAGTGATGGAAGGTGATTATGTGAATTTTCACATGGCCTTAGGACTCTACAAGTTTCGGCCAAGAAGGGTTAATAGGGTAAAAGTTAAGATTTATTTCAAGTAAGGGCTCCAATGGCCCTATGGTAAGATGTGACTAGGGCTTCATGATTTATTGGGGATTTTAATGGAATTTTTCCATACCCCCAAGGCCTTATAAGTTTCGGCCAGCCCTAGGAAAGTGGCTTGAAGGTTAGGGTTAACCCTAATCATGAGCTTCAATGACTCCCTATGGTCTCCTAAATGATGTATGGTTGTTCATTTACCTTATGCTATGTTACACGTTTAGGGAAATGATGGAACTCCACCCTAGAGGTTTCGGCCAAGCTTTATTTCTAGGGCTTGGGGTGGAGTTAGGATTCAAAGTATGATAGGGTTATGTTCACAATAAGAATGATGCCATGATAAATATGTTATGTTTATGTTCATGATATGAATGATGCCATGATAAGTATGATAGGGTTATGTTCACAATAAGAATGATGTCATGATAAATATGTTATGTTTATGTTCATGATATGAATGATGCCATGATAAGTATGATAGGGTTATGTTCACAATAAGAATGATGCCATGATAAATATGTTATATTTACGTTCATGATAAGAATGATGCCATGATAAGTATGTTATGTTTATGTTCATAATAAGGATGATGCATGCCATGTTTTATGAATGATGATGTATGCCATGGTTTATGAAAGAAGATGCATGCCATGTTATGAATGAAAGATGATGCTTATGTCTTTAAGGCATAAATATGCTAAACGACACGGTCGATGGACGACGGTACGACGGTCGTGAGGACCGGTAAATGGGCCGGTAGACGGACCGAGCCGTAACAAGTTATGTTATGTTAAAGATGCCATGAATGTCCTATGAATGATGAAGCATGAAAAGTATTTTACTTTATGAATGGGCTTGTACCGGACCGAAGTATGGGTCCAAGGGATGGGTACCTTAAGAACGCTCCGGTTTTGGACTACCGAAGCTGTCCACGGTTCTGGCACTACCGGAGCTATGCAACAGGGATGGGCACCTTAAGAACGCCTCGGTTCGGGGACTACCGACTATGCTGTCCTTACCCTAGTAGGTTGGGGCTCGCGACCTCGGACTTGCTAGGGATGCGCGCTATGATGTATGTATGTGGTACAAGCCGGGGACCCCAAATGATGTTATGATGATGATGTTTAAGCATTTAAAAGTATGTTTTAAAAGTTAAGCATCCCTTATGTATATGCATTCCACTCATGCATCCATTCATGTTATGCATTATGCTATGATGATAAGATTCTATGCTTACGGTTCATGTTAAGAAGTATGCATGAGAAAGAATGATCTATGCCATGATTATGTTAAGAAGATGTTCACCATGCTTATGTTTATGCCATGTATGATGCCATGCTTAGAATGTTCACCATGCTTATGTTTATGCCATGTATGATGCCATGCTTAGAATGTTCACCATGCTTATGTTTATGCCATGTATGATGTCATGCTTAGAATGTTCACTATGTTTATGTTTATGCCATGTGTCATGCCATGATTAGAATGTTTACTATGTTTATGTTCATGCCATGCTATATATACGATAAGTGATTTAAGATGTTATGTTCTAAGTAGAGCACCAAGTATGATAATGTTTTCATGTGCTCATTATGAGATGATGAATGATGAATGGTTTTGTGAGTAGAAAAGAGTCTTACTAAGCCTGTGTGCTTACAGTCTTATTTCCTTATACCGCAGATCATTCAAAGGGACAATGATGGAAGCAGCAGGAGAGCAAGAACGCATGTGTGTAGTACTGACTTGGCCCAGGAAACTCTATGTTTACTGTTTATGCTAGAACTTCACCTTGGTTACTTATATGTCTGAATAATGACCTATGGAACCTTATGATATGACGTTACGCATGACAAGATATGATATGATGCTTAAGTTCAAAATTAATTTGCTAAGGTTCCTATGTCATTAAGTTAAGAATGGTAACAGGGCATGTATAAGTTAAAGTCATTCCGCTGCCTTATGATGTCTACATGCCCTAAGCATGTTAATGTAACGCCGCTTATGGAGAGAAAAAAAAAGCGGGCGTTACAACTTGACTCGGTTGACCACATCAAAACTCACCTGGGGTACATAAATAAAAGAATTCATTACCCAACATAGTTCGTAAGAGTTTAGTTGCATTCACGTATTGGTGTTGGTCTTCCAACAGTGATCTATCCTAGTCGAGTCGTAGTAGGGTCGTAGCATGAAACAAAGAAGAAGAATGTTCGCTTGAGCTTGAATAAGAGTTATACCAAAAAGGCTGCTCTCGATCACCTTATAAAGACCATTCAGGGCGCCTCAATTCCCAACTATGGCATCTCAAATCTGAGTCTTTGTCTAATCTAAAGCCTTCATAGCTTATCCACTAGAGGGTGCCTTCAATGCAACCTAAGATGCCTTGGATCCAAGTTGAGGTGCCTTCAACGTAGAAAACTCTATATTCAGCGTGAACTGCTTGGAGGTTGCCTTAGCTATTAAGTGCCACCAGTCACAACTGAGGCCCTTCCAATCAACATGGAGGCACCTCAGGTACTAATCATCCTAGGTAATTTTTATAATTTAGACCCTGCCAAAATAACGTTAATCCAGAAATAAAATATTCCCTACAAAATAGAGTTAGCATATTTGAAATAGGGGATACAATTAGTATTAATTATACCCTATCTTTTCAAGATTAGGATCTAATCTGTTGAGGCAATCTGTGGTCCGGAGTGACCAAGTATTTCAAAGTTTGGGCAAAGGGTTTAAGTTAGGGTTTGTTGTTGGACTAATATGTGTACATAAGTGTGCAAGTGGATAGGTACACATGGACATGGTTGATGTCTTCAGGTGAAGGATGGCATGGAGGCAAGATGGAGGCTTGCGTGCGCATCCGAGGAACCGTGAATAGCAGGGATGATGAGTTGAGGGACACAGACTTCGATGTGTACGTGAAGGATGACACAGAGGCAAGCTGGAGGTTTGTTTGCACATCCGAGGGACGAGGGCCGAAGATGAAGAGGGAGTGAAGGCAATAGTCGAGGCTGTTGGTGCAGAGTCGATCAGGTTGTGAGGGTCCTAGTGTGAGTCGTTGTACTCGGGAACTATGTTGGGAGGGTTCGAGTGCGGAGTGAAATGTACTCGGGGAGTGTAACCCTAGGCTTATTAAAGGACCAGTCGATTGCCCTGGGAGCAGTCGACTGGTAGCACTCAAAATTCAAACGTTGGGTGTCAACTATCGAATTTGGGTGGGGGCAGTCAACTGCCTGGGAGCAGTCGACTGCCAGCGGGTTTCCAGCTCGAGTTCTATTTAAAGTGAACTCAGTTTGGGCTGGGGTTTTGACGAGTTTGGCTTTGGGTAAGAGCCAAACAGTAGTCTTGGTGCTCAGGTCGTGTCAAGGTGTTGTGGTGAGGTTTCTCCACCCACAAGGAGCGACAAGGGCTAGCCGAAGGTTATCCGCGGAGTGATCTACCGACGGATTCTTTGATTAGTCACCCTTAGGGGTGGAGACCAAGTAAAACTGGTTTGTTAGCATTGTTTCTCGTTGTTAGTTTTATTATTTTGTATTTCCGCTCACAACTAACAACGTAGAACGAACGAGTTTGAGAAGATTCGAAAGATTTGCTATTCACCCCACTCTAGCAACGTACAAGATCCAACAAGTGGTATCAGAGCTAGGACCGCTCTTGATTGGACTAATCGCCAAAGGAGCAAAAGCTAGAGGAGAAGAACCATGGAAGACAAATTTGGGGATGACATCTACACCCCGCCACCCTACGATCATGAAGACGTCGACTATTGGAGGATGCGAATGATGACGTGGCTTGGAATGGAGTGGGGATGTAGGATGGCAATAGAAGAGCCCTTCAAAGTTCCAAAGGTCATGCACGGAAAGAAGTTTCGCCCTAGATATTGGGACAAAGAGCAACAAGAACAATTTACGGCAAATCAGAAGGTAATTGATATATTGGTAAATCTTTTGCCTAATAATGTGTTAAGTTGTATAGGTAAATATGAGAATGCGTATGAGTTGTGGGATAAGTTTGAAAAATATCACGAGAAATCTACACAAAATCAATTGATTGAAGAACCCGAAGAGACAAGCAAAATGGTCCAAGGAGAGGAAAAAGAAAAAGAATTGATCATCTCATCAAGTGAAGTTGAAGAAGAAGAAGTATCAGTTTCAAGAATTGAGGGGGAGGAGAGACCCTCAACCATGTCAGAACAAGAGGAAGCATCCACTTCATCCATGGTTGAAGAAGAAGTCAACCTAGCCTCCTTCTCCACCAAAGCAAGACTAAAGATCACATCGTATGCTTTGGGTGCAACGAAAAGGAACACTACAAAGATAAGTATCCAAAAGGTAAAAAGGAGGTAAAATCTAAACCCATTTCAAGTTCCTTTAAATCTAACGTGGGTTGTAGGATTGGAGAAGCATAAGAAAAGAAAAAGAAGATTAGATGCTTCACATGTGGAAAATTAAGGCACTACCACACCAAGTGCCCAAAGAAAAGTGAAATCAAGAAAATGGAGCATCTAAGAAGATGGGAGGAGGAAAGAAAGAAGAGAAGAAGCTCACAACAAGGAGAGACTGCAACGGTAACGGAGGTAATTCCTAACCCTAAGTTAAAATGTAATTCTAATTTAAGTTCCTCCATCCATATTAAAAATAGAGTTAATGATCCATCCATGCATGCTAGAATTAATGAAAAATGTTTGATGGTGTATAATTTTGGTTTTAGATATAATGATAGGACTAGGGTTAACAAGGTAGATCAAAACCCTAGGAAAAACATGCATCATGATAGACCTAAGACATTTGTACCTAAGGATCAAAGCATTAACCCCAAGAAGGGGAGATACATGCTTAAGAGAATGGGTAGGTCTAGGAATGTCTAAAGTGGACATATAGACTCTAAGGTTAGAAACATGGAAAGGGAAAATCAAGCCTTGAGGGCAAGGCTTGATAAATTAGAAAAGACCCTAGAAATATTCAAGGTTGGATCTAAGGATCTAGATATGGTGTTGAGTAGTTTAAAACCCAACTATGACAGATTGGGGTTGGGCTACCGGTCTAAGACCTCCAATTCCAACAAAAAGAAATATGCTGGGAAGGCATATGATCATGGCAAGAAGGAGAAGTCCAAGGATGGAAAGGGGGTGCCATCCAAAGGGAAAGCAAATGACATAACCAAAGACAAGGTGTCTAAAGTTAAGAGAGTTCATATTGTAGGCCGAGAATCACTGGCGGCACACCGGTGTGGCCTAGTGTGGATTGAGCCACCTAGGGAGGTGACAAAGGCCAAGGGCTCAAGAGGGAGCTCTAGGAGCCTTTGGGGTCCATGGTAAATGGATCTCAAGAGGTGGTCTTTCTAGGAAGTCCAAGTGGGCTAGAAAATGTGCCAAAAGGGTTGGAAACTTGGGTAAGTCTTAATCCTAGAGAATTGGCGCATTAAAAGGAGTTTTAGTGAGAAAAATATAAAAATAGGGTTATATTCTGTAAAATTAAGGTTTAATAGGGTTTTACCATATAATTCAGTGCTAGAAATGAATTATGATCAAGAATGAGAAGATACATTGAGGAGAAGTCACAATTAAGACTTTTAGAACAAGGTTAAATGATACAATTTAGAAAGAGTTGAGTTTTGTGCCAATCTTAGGATTTAGAGTACATCTATTTAGACACATATTTTTCCCAAGTAGGCATAGGCTCCACAAATCTCCCCATGAAATTTCAGATTTTTCGGAGATTTATGGAATTATTTAGGCATTACTGAAATTGGACTGAAAAATCTGAAATTCAGGTATCAGTCGACTGCCCCAAGGGCAGTCGACTGGTCAGAGCCCAAAAATATTCTGTGAGTTTTCGCAATCGACTGCTCTAGGGGCAGTCGACTGATCCATAGTTGTTAAGATGAAAAGGCTATTGGATGATAGAAAATTACCTTAAAATTAAAATCCTTGATTATACTCTTTAAACAAAGGTTTGCCTCAAGGTTTAATGGTGATTATATGAAATGAGGCTATATGGATATCATGAAATTCAAGGAGAACTAATGAGTGCTTAAGATTCAATGGATGATATTGAATGATGAGTTCTTGATAAATGAAAGAATATGGAAAAAGGAAGAATTGAGGACAATTCCTTGTGTAAATTGATAATAGTTAGGATTGGTAAACACAAGGAATCATGAATAAGGTTCAAAGTTGATACAAATGCCAAATCTTTTAGGAAAATCAAGGATGTACCAAAAGTCAAGCATATTTATGGTTTTCATGAAATCATATTTTTCTAGGATAGGGTATATCCTAGCATATGTGCTTGCAAACTCTTAGATTGTTTAAGGTTGTGTTGAGTTCTTGATTGGCACTAGGGATAAGGTTGCTTGGGGCAATCCTTAATTGTGTCTAAAGGGGGAAAGAACTTGGAAGTTGAGTTGGGTAGAACTTGACTTGGTGTCATGATGTTAAGTTGGGTGGAACTTCACCTAGGTAAGATGAAAATTGGGAGAAGGAATAGGTTAAGGGGGAGGTTGCCTCCTTGTTTGCCTTGATTTTCATAGAAATTTATTTTTAGATTTTGTGTCAAACTTGAGAATGGTGATAGATATATTGTGGAATGTATTTTTCCCAAGTAGGTATGAGTACCACAAAGTTCTCCACAAAATTTGAAATTTTTTGGAGATTTGTGGAATTAGTTATGCATTTTTAAATTTGGAGTCAGAAATGTTGAAAATCTGATATTCATAGTATCAGTCGACTGCCCTGGGGGGAAGTCGACTGGTCAGGGCTGATTTGTGTATCAGCAGCTGGTTTGGTGTCCAAGTGATGAAAAACAAGTATATGGGGGGTTAGTACACTGTGTTTAGGATCATTGGGAATTAAAAGATCCAATAATTGGGATATTGTTGGAGTCTTTTTGATGTATGGCAAAGGAGGAGAAGTGTTAGGTTTAATTTGGGAAACCAAACACACCTTTGCTAGAAACCCTAAGTTTAGGGGGAGTTGAGATTGAGGGGGAGCATGGTTGCTCCATTCTTAGCGTAAGGGGAACCTTGTGTTGGGGCAATCAACCCTGATATGATCTGGAGGATAATAGGGTTTTGATGTGTGTGGTCAATATAGTTAAGTTAGGATTTGTTGTTGGACTAATATATGTACAAGCGTGTGCAGGTGTACAGGTACACATGAACTTAGTTGATGTCTTCAGGTGAAAGATGACATAGAGGCAAGCTGGAGGCTTGCATGCACATTCGAGGGACCGTTGGATAGCAGGGACGATGAGCCAAGGGATGCGGACTTCGAGGCGTATGTGAAGGGTGGCATGGAGGCAAGCTGGAGGCTTGCGTGCGCTTCCGAGGGATGAGGGCAAAAGATGAAGAGGGCGTGAAGACAACAGTCGAGACTGTTGGTGAAGAGTCAACCGAGTTGTGAGGGTCTGAGTATTAGTGTTTGTACTCAGGGGCTAAGTCGGGAGGGTTCGAGTGCGGAGTGAAATGTACTCAGGAGTGTAACCCTAGGCTTAGGTTCGGACCAGTCGACTGCCCCATGGGCAGTCGACTGGTGCCGGCTGGAACTGTTGGTATGGCTTGGCAGTTTCCAAGACAACCACGTGGTCGTATCTGAGAGACGTCTCTATGCCCTCGGATTAAATATTTAATCCTAATAGAGACCTGTCTCTATAACGACCGATTCGTCGTCGTGTTAGTTAGTCCAAGTTACAACTTAGCCACAAAGGCTTTGTATCTTTCCGGATTCACTAACTGCAGAAAAGACGACGATTTGGATCGCCATTTTTTGTGTTTATCTTCGGGATCCAGTTAATTATTATTATCTAAGATATCAAATCAAAATAATAATTCAACACACATGAAATGACAAGGTAAAGCATAATGGCACAATCAAAGCATAGCGTAAGTAAATTGGAGCTCGGGAGAAATATACCTCGCCGTTAACCTCGCAGTCTTCTATCTTATGATCCGACCCTCTTGGACGTCGTGTGGGCGATGATCTCCCAAGATGTGGAGTCACCAAGGCACACGTGTCAATCCTTCTTCTTCTCCTTCCCTTGCGCCAAGAGACAAAACCCTAGTGCTAGGGTTTTGCTTCTCCACTCGGCGACCTTTCAAGGAGAAGATGATGAAGTCAAGAGGATGAGCTCCTCTCCATCATCATCACCACACCAACCTCTCTATCTTCTTCCTTCTCACAGCAACAACACCACAAAGGAAGAAGAGTTCCTCCACCTTCTCCCTTTTCCAGCGACAAACACCAAAAGGAGAACTAACCTCACCGGCGAGCCACCCTTCCTCCTCCTTTCTCCCGCGCACCACAAAAGGATAAGAGAGCTTCTCCTTTGTCTTGTGAATGTCCGCAACAAGAAGTGCCGAAGAAGGGAAGAGAAGAAACCGAGAACCAAGTATTCTCTTCTCCTCCACCACCGTCGCCGACCTCCACACCTTGCACCACCAAGTTCTTCCTTCACCCTCCTTGCCGCACGCCACCAAGGCCAAGAGGCAACTCCTCCCTTGCTTCGTGACCAAATGTGTCCTCGAGGATGAGAAGAAACCAAGAGAAGAAGAGGAAGAGGTCCTCTTTCTCCTTCTACTGTTGGCGCACAAGGGATTTGAGGAGAGGAGAGATCAATTGAGAGAGGGAGAGGGTTGGAGTTTATATAGGGGTTTAGTAAGTTTTAATTGGAAAAAATTTTCCAATTAAAATTAGATTGATTATATAAAAAGTTATATAGAATAATTCTATAATTAATCCATGATTAATTCCTTTAATTATTCCATCCAAATTTTTATATAGAATAATTCCATAATTATTCTATGATTAATTCCTTAATTAATTTCGAGATTAATAATTAAATTAATCCCAAATTAATTCCTTAATTAATTCGGCCTTTTATCATGACTCTAATGGGGCTTTATTGGGCTAAGATAGGGACCATGAGGAGGAGTTGATTCTTGGCCCTCTAATCGATCCAAACCCAATCCATTAAATAGAGATTCATTCCACTAAAGGATCTCATTGTACTTCCTCACCAACACCCATATTTTCATATGGGATCCACCTATTACGAGTCGTCCATCTCCCCGTGTTTAAGATATCGCATGCCCGATAATTAATTCAATTTACTGATAATTAAATTAATTATCTTCTTAATCCTTTATTAGTACCACTCAACCTTTTCGACATGCCTTTCGACATGCCGAACCATGGTCCACTTGCAAGATTTGGCATGAGGATCCTTTTGAGCTCACTAAGGGGGCATCATCATCCTGACTCACCAGGACATGGATTCCATCAATAATTCAATGACACATCATATTATTAATATTATTTCCCAACTTACCGGGTCTTTCGATCTAACATAATAGATCTCGCCCATGGGTAAATCAAAGAAACAATAGTTAATAATATACGCCCGCCATTATTTCGGGATTCAGAGATCTTACTCCATTATAGCATCCGAGGTCTAATCCAATTTACTAGGTCAGTACAAAAATTGGATGCCCTCTCTTTTGGTCCAACTCAATGTACACAAAGTACACTACTGTAATCCTATGGTTAAGATAAACCACACTTGATTACACTACAACCATTCTGATTGGTTTGTCCAACTCTATCTCGGTTGTGAGCATCTTTCTTATGCTTCGGTAAGGAACCTGATAACATGATCTTCTATGCGGCACCACACACCATGTTATCTACAATACCAAGCATTAGACGTTTAGTGCACATACTAATGTAAACATAAACGTGCATTGTGTGATTTCTGATTCTCTTTAAAATGTAGATGTATCTTTATACCAAAAAGCAAAGCTTTTAGTATACATCCTAACAGGAACAGGCTGGCAGATTCGAACGTTGTACTGTAACGGTCGAATCTGAGTGGGACTAGTCGATTGCCCCAGGGGCAGTCGACTGGTAGCGACCTCAACATATTTGAGCCCTATTTAAAGGAGCTCATTTCAGGCCTTTCTCTCTTGACGAAACAAGCTTGGTTAAGGCTTGTTTGTAGTATCTTTGTGCTCAGAGTGTGCTTGGTGCTGTGGCGAGGTTTCTCCACCCACAAGGAGCGACAAGTACTAGCCGGAGGTTATCCGGGGATTGATCCACCGACGGATTCTTGGATTAGTCACCCGTTCGGGTGGATACCAAGTAAAATCTGGTATGCTAGCATTGTTCTTGTTGTTAGCTTATTGTTTTATTGTATTTCCGCTTGCGCAACTAACAACATAGGAAGAAGAAGCAAAAAAATGCAATTCACCCCCTCCTCTAGCGTACGGAATCAATCTAACAATTGATATCAGAGCGAAGGGCTGCTCTCAATTGGACTAACCACCGAGGGAGCACACTCTAGAGGAGAAAATAATGGAAGACAAGTTCGGTGAAGATATCTACACTCCACCACCCTATGACCATGAGGATTTCGGCTATTGGAAAGCAGTTGGCTTAGCATGGATTGGGTGTGTAGGATAATCATAGAAGAGTCGTTCGAGATTCCAAAGGATAAGCACGGGAAGAGGCTTAGACCTAGATATTGGAATCAAGAACAACAAGATCAAGCAAAAGCAAATGAAAAGGTAATTACTATTTTAGTAAATCTTTTGCCTAACAATGTATTGAGTAATGTAGGGGCATATAAAAATGCTTATGAGTTGTGGAACAATTTAGAAAAGTGTCATGATAACCCTACACCAACTCAAAAAGTGGAAGAGCTCGAAGAAAGAATTTTTAGTGACCAAGAATTGATCATATCATCAAGTGAGGAGGAAGTACTAAGTGAAAGAACATCCACCTCATCCGAAGAAGAAGAAGTATCAACATCAAGGGTTGAGGGGGAGGAGAGACCCTCATCCACACAAGAGCAAGAGAAAGCTCCAACCTCCGCCAAAGCAAAGTTAAAGGAGCATATCATATTCTTTGGTTGCAACAAAAAGGGGTACTACAAGGATAAGTGCCAACTAGGTGAAAAGGAGGTAATTCCTAAGCCCAAGTCAATTCAATTAAATTCTAATATGGGTTGTAGGAATTGGGAAGCTCAAAAGGAGAAAAGAAAGAAAACATTCCATGTTTCATGATAAACCTAGGACTACAAAACCTAAGGACTAAGGCATAAATCCTAAGAAAGGGAGACATATGCCTAAAAAAATGGGTAGACCTAGGAATGATCAAGTTAGGTTTAATGATAATTCTAAGGTTAGGAAGTAAGAAAAGGAAAATCAAGTTTTGAGAGCAAAACTTGATAAGATAGAGAAAAACCTAGATAGAGTCATTAGAGGGTCCAAGGGGTCAAGCATGATACAAAAAGATCAACCTCTTAGGAATGGTAGGTCGGGTGTAGGATACCACCCTAGGAGGGCAAGTGTTACTAAAATATCATATTTAAGGATGCCTATAACTATGATGGAGAAAAGATCAAAAATGGCAAAGAAAGGTCATTCAAAGGAAAAGAAAAAGAATTGACCAAGAAAAAGGTCTATAGGGTTAAAAGAGTAGTAGTGGAAGGTCAAGAAGCACCGGAGGAGTACCGATATGGTCTTGCATTTGTAGATGAGTTACCTAGGGAGGTAACTAGGGCTAGGAGCTCAAGGGAGAGCTCTAGAAGCCAAAATGGGATCCATGGTCAATGGATCTCAGGAGGTTTTCTTCTAGGAGACTAGATGGGCTATGAAGTGTGCCAAAGGTTTTAAAAGGCTAAGGTTAGCCTTAATCCTAGGGAATTGGCACTCTAAAAGAGAGATTAATGGAGGAAAAGGGATTATAATTGAGAGAAATTGATTTTAATATGAAAATGTCATATAACTTGATGTTATTATTGTAGTATGAATAAGTATGGGAGAAAGCATCAAGAAGAGGTCCAAATTAGAACTTCTAGTTGAGCATAAATGACTCAATTTGGATAGTTTTGAAATTTATACCAATCATGGGATCCGGAGGGAATTTGATTGAAAACATATTTTTCCCAAGTAGATATAGGATCCACAAATCTCTCCACGAAATTTCAGATTTTTTGGAGATTTGTGCAATTAGTTAGACATTTCTGAAGTTAGGACTGGAAGACTGGTTTTTCAATATCAGTCGGCTGCCCTCATGACAATCGACTGGTCTAGAGTGAGAAAGGTTCTGAGTGTTTTACCAGTCGACTGCCCCAGGGGTAGTCGACTGGTCCAAGAGTGAGAAACCCTCTATATGTTTTCACAGTCGACTGCCCTTGGGGCAGTCGACTGGTCTGCGGGTTTTAAGTTGAATCGGGCCGCGCGGGGGTGGCCAAACCTAGGGTTTTGGCATACCACCCCCGGCGATTTCTTCCTCCTCTCGACTCCTCTCTCGTCCTAAGCCTCTTCTAAGCTCTAAAATCTCTCCCTAAGCCTTCCTCTACCTCGGACCCACTCCTAGGGCTAGTAAAAACTCATCTTTTCAAACCGATCTCCTCTCACTGTCATCATGAAGCGATTAGCAAAGAGGTAACGGTGTTTCCAGTTGATTTTGTCCATTTAAACTATGTTTTGAGACTATTGTGACAATTTGTGCATGTTTTCTGTGTTTTCTTTCCTTTGGGGGGTGTTTGGTATGCATGCATGTGTCTATTACACATTAGGGTTGTTTCTGTTGGATCGAGAGAAACGATAGAGGGGGGGGTGAATATCGTTAAACGTTCGGATTTAAGAGTTAGAGAAATTATGCAGCGGAAATTAAAATAAACACACGCAAACACCAAGTTTTTTACTTGGTTCGGAGTCGCGGTCGGCTCCTACTCCAAGGCCCACGGTCGTTGACCGTTTATTGGCAATTCTATATGTGCGCAAAATGGTTTACAAATAATTGTTACAATTGCAGTATAGTAAACACAAAAAGAGAACAACTATTCGTTACCGACGTCCGGTGCGGAATGTTTCTCGGAGCGAAGGGACGTCGTCGGCGCTTGTGTCTCGAGTCGGGAGGTTTCTGGAGCAGAGCGCGAGAGCAGAAGAGCGTGGATGCGTTGAATGAATTGAGTGTTGGAAGCCATGGGATCGAGGGCCTATTTATAGCCCCTGGGGGCGCCCGGGATGTCGGGGGCGCCCCCCCCCCCACGTGTCAGCTGATCTGAGTTCTTCTCGATCAGCTCTGATCCCTTCAAACTCGGGATCAAATCTTGACTGGGGCGCCCGGGACGCTGGGGGCGCCCAAGTTGACTGGGTCAGTCTCTTATCCTATTGACTTTTCGCTAGCTTGAGCTAGGGGCGCCCGGGACGCTGGGGGCGCCCAGGAGCATGGGGGGCGCCCGGGAGCACGGGGGCGCCCCGCCCATAAGCTGTCGAAGCACTCCTTTTGCTTCGTGTGTTTTGTGTTCACCTTGGGGGCGCCCGGGACACTCCGGGCGCCCTGGTCAGCTGCTGCCTCACTCCTTTGAGGCTCTCTGAGCTGCAGACACTCGTTCCTTCGGTCCTGCATCCAGGGTTAGTCCAAAGCAAGTACAAAGCAATAATGTATTAGTTTATACAGCCTTAGCTGTCTTGATTCTGACTTTGGGCCTCCCAAAATGGAGCCCTAGGTCGAACCGACGCCTACTGTTCCCTCGACGGGGAACGCGTCCTCACCTACTCCTCTCGGGAGAATGTACCTGATGCCAACCGGCTCCTCCGGTTGGACTTTTGCCCGACAGTCCTTCGCTGGGTGCCTAGCTGTCCTTCGCCAGGACTTCATTCCCAAGCTGTCCTTCGCCTGGTGCCTAGCTGTCCTTTGCTAGGGCTTTACATCCTGGCATTCCTTCGTCAGGTGCCTAGCAGTCCTTCGCTAGGGTTTTGTATCCTGGCATTCCTTCGCCAGGTGCCTAGCAGTCCTTTGCTAGGTCTTTGTATCTTGGCATTCCATTGCCAGGTGCCTAGCAGTCCTTTGCTAGGGCTTTGCCTGCACACATGAGTAACATGTTAGATAAACATTATACCTTAACTTTTGAACCCTTTTGCCATTATCAAAACATAGGTTCGACTTGGGTGCATTCTGCACCAACAATCTCCCACTTTTTGATTTATGGCAACCCTGGTTCAAAAAGTTAAGTAAATCAGAACAAGTAAAATGAAATTTTATTCCCTCCCCCTGGAAGGAATCTCTCCCTAGATTTTTCAAAAGTACGTAGGGTTTTTGAAAATACGTTCTAAGTCTAAAGATGGATTTCATTTTACTTTAGAACAATTTTCAATAGAATTTTAAGGTCATATTTTCTAAAACAAGTTTTTATTGTGCACTTTGGAAAATTTATACTTATGTTTAAATACTTAGATAAATTTGAAAAACATAATTTAAGTACTAAGAAAAAAATTTGAAAACTTAAGTTTTGGAGTACTTAGAAAAATTTTGCAAACTTAAGTTTTGAAGTACTTAACAAAAATTTGAAAACTTGAGTACTTAAAAAAATTTCAAAACTTGAGTTTTGTAGTACTTAGAAAAAATTTGAAAACTTGAGTTTTGTAATACTTAAAAAAATTTCAAAACTTGAGTTTTGTAGTACTTAGAAAAATTTCAAAACTTGAGTTTTGTAGTACTTAGAAAACTTTAGAACACTTAAGTTTTGAAGTGCTTGGAAATTTTGCAAAAGTTTTTGAAATACTTAGAAATTTTGCAAAAGTTTTTGAAGTAAAAAAAATTTACAACTTAAAAAAACTTTAAAAACTTAGTATTTTTGAAAATGAATTAAGTACTTTTTGAATAAAGGATAGAGTTTGAAATTTTGGAAAAGAAATTTTAGAAAGAATAAAGAATTTTAAACAAATTTTAGCTTTTTGAATAAAGGATAGAGTTTGAAATTTTGGAAAAGAAATTTTAGAAAGAATAAAGAATTTTAAACAAATTTTAGCTTTTTGAATAAAGGGTAGAGTTTGAAATTTTGGAAAAGAAATTTAGAAAGAATAAAGAATTTTAAATAAATTTTAGAAAGAATAAAGAATTTTAAACTCTCCTTTCCTATCTCTCTCCCTTTGCCATATATCAAAAACAAATAAATACAGCAGAAACAGGATAATTAAATTGCATAAAAGCAAATGATAACTTTCATGATTTGCTGTACTAACCCAATTCAGGATCTAAACTAGACCAAATTAGTTTCTTTTAGGGTCCTGTCTAACCCAGTTAGCTACTTACTAACTGTTATAAACAGTAGTTTTCGCTAGGGTTAGTCAAGTTAAGTGTTCAGTTCAAGTTAGATTTTCTAAACTTGACACTTAACTTGATTACTGTGTAGGTTGTATTTAGTGCCCCAATTACTGCAGATGTACTGACTTAATGTTGGATCGAGAAAGACCGATTGAGGGGGGGTGAATATCGGAAAATGTTCGGATTTAAAAGAAAGAGTAAGTGCGCGGCGGAATAAAATCAAACAACGCAAACACCAAGGTTTTACTTGGTTCGGAGCCTGGGTCGACTCCTACTCCAAGGCCCACGGTCGTTGATCATTTACTTTGGGCAATTCTATAGTGCGCAAAATGGTTACAGAGTGAGATTACAAAATTACTGTAAATAGAAATATACACTTTGTTTTACCAACTCCCGGTGTAGATCGAGTTTCGGTGCAGTGGGAGGTTGACGACGCTTCGTTCTTGAGTCGGGAAGTTTCCGGAGCAGAGCGCGGTCGTCAGAGCGTTTGGATGCGTTGAATGAAAGCAGTGTACTGAAGAGGAGGGTCTAGGGCCCTTTTTATAGTGCCTGGGGGCGCCCTGGTCGACGGGGTCGCCCCCCCACGTGGCTTTTGATCCGCAAGAGGCTCGGTCAAGGTCTTAGCCCTTAATCCTCGGGATAAGGCCTTGACGGGGGCACCCTGGACGCTGGGGGCGCCCTGGTTGACACGGCCAAACCTTATCTGCAGCGCTGAGCTCTCCTTGGTAAGGCTGGGGGCGCCCTGGGAGCTGGGGGCGCCCGGGACAGCGGGGGCGCCCTGGGTGCGCAGTGTAGACGCGGCAGCAGCTTAACTCTTCAGTTTGTTTGCCATGGGGGCGCCCGGGACAGCGGGGGCGCCCTCAGAATGTACTTTCGAGGTTCATTTGCTTTCTTTGTGTTTTGTGTTCACCTTGGGGGCGCCCGGGACACTCCGGGCGCCCTGTTCAGCAGTTGCCTCTTTCCTTTGAGGCATTCTGAGCTGCAGACACACGTTCCTTCGGTCCTGCTTCCAGGGTTAGTCCAAAACACAATAAAACAAATATTTAATTTAATTTATACAGCCTTAGCTGTCTTGGTTCTGACTTTGGTCTCCAAAATGGAGCCCTAGGTCGAACCGACGCCTAATGTTCCCTCAAGGGGAACGCGTCCTCACCTACTCCTCTCGGGAGAATTTACCTGGTGCCAACCGGCTCCTCCAGTTGGACTTTTGCCCGGCAGCCCTTCGCCAGGTCTTGAGTACCACGCAGCCCTTCGCTTGGTGCCTAGCATCCCTTCGCTAGGTCTTTTCTTCTAGCAGCCCTTTGCCAGTGCCTAGCATTCCTTCGCTAGGGTTTGTCCATTCTGGCAGTCCTTCGCCAAAGCCTAGCAGTCCTTCGCTAGTTGCCTAGCAGTCCTTTGCTAGGGCTTGATACTGGCAGTCCTTCGCCAGTTGCCTAGCAGTCCTTCGCTAGGGCTTGGGATACTGGCAGTCCTTTGCCAGTTGCCTAGCAGTCCTTCGCTAGGGCTTGGGATACTGGCAGTCCTTCGCCAGTTGCCTAGCAGTCCTTCGCTAGGGCTTGGGATACTGGCAGTCCTTCGCCAGTTGCCTAGCAGTCCTTCGCTAGGGCTTGGACACTGGCAGTCCTTCGCCAGGTGCCTAGCAGTCCTTCGCTAGGGCTTTATATCCTGGCAATCCTTCGCCAGGTGCCTAGCATTCCTTCGCTAGGACTTTATCTCTGGACACTTGAGTAACAACATTAGATCACAAATAAACTTAACTTTGAATCCTTTGCCAATATCAAAACAAGGTTCGATATGGTGCTTCCTGCACCAACACTTATAGCATCTTGAATTAAGGCAAAGACATAAGCATCTCAACCCATTCTAGGTTATCAATCAAAAGTATCCTAAGTTGCCTGTGAGATGCTGGCTTCTAAATCTATAGGTGCATGCAGTTCTAGGGTTAGGGCCTAGGCTAAGTCCGTTTGTGAAAAAGGCCCTAGTTTTGAAGGGGGTAATTTTTTTTTCAATAAAACTAAGTCGAAAAATTTATTTTTCAAACCTTTTCAAAACTAAGTAAAAGCTGATTTTGAAAGCATTTAAAAACTACTTTAAAAACTGATGAGTAAAGTCGTAAGAAAATCAGCAGTCAGAGTAAACCTATTCTACCAAGCATAATCCTAACTGAGATCAGATAAAGATTAGTCAACTACTTAAATCAGCTGATAAAAAGAACCAGCACCAAGGTCAAACTTGAGTCAACCCTAACAAGTAGGGATAGTCAAGTAGTCACTAGTACAATGCATTTACTGAAATAGTCTAACTATGAAGACGGGCCAGGGTGGTCGGATGAGCCAGGCTGCCATGCTCTGAGAAGTGACATCATCTCAATGTATTGTGCATCGGCCACCTCTCGATCGGCTCTACGGGCGTCCATCTGCTCAGCGTGGTAGGCCTCGGCCTCCTCTCGGAGACTTTGGACCTGTGTCTCCATCCGTGTCACTCTCTCATAGAGTGTCGGTGGAGGGGGCTCGTCCATGTGCTCACGGACCTCGGCTGCCCAATCTCCGACGTCGACCTCAATATCCTCGTCAGGGTCGATCTGAGCTCCGGCTTGCTGTCATCTCCAAGTCAAAACCCTGGTGGCCGATACATCTATACCAGCTAAGGAGAAGTTCTTAAACCCTATTTCGTCAAAGTCGGTCATCGCGGTTTTTTCACCTACGGTAATGTCACGGCCGTGGTGATGAAGGATGTGGCAGAAGGGTGTGCGTACCCGACCCTGTGTCGTGACAGTGGAGGCATGTAAGATAGCGTGGAATATGTGAAGGCCAATGTCAATGTCTAGATGATGGATCAGGGCATACAGGAGGAAGGCATGAAAAGGTCGCATGGTCGCGACATCCCTAGTAGATAGTGGTACTATGCAACGGACCAGGACTCTATACAGGGCGTAGTCCTGGACCTGAAGTTCAACGGACTGAAATCGTCTAGCTACGGGGAGTCTAGCTTTCCTATAGAAATAGGAGTGGATAGTATCTAGAGTAATGTGAGAGTAGGGAGCATCAAATGGAGGATCCCTAGGAGGATAGCAACAAAAGGTGGACTGGGAAGGTTGTAGTCCAAGAAATCGATTTAGTAAGGTAGGGGTGATTGACAAGGGTATCCCTTGAACAGTAGTGACAAACATGAGATCATTCTGTCTAACTATGTTATTATAGAATTCTGCACATAAAGATGTGTTAATTGAATGAGTGCAGAATACTAGATTGTCTAGTTGATAAAAGTTTATGACATTCATGGCTAAAGGACATGATTGGGTGAAGAAGTGTCTATTTAGATAGCTAGTTTTGATAGGCTGATAGGTTGTTCGAGCAAATAGGTTGTTCGAGCATACTTGTTACAAAGTTCTAGAGTTGGGAACCTAGGGTCGGGACTCGATTCGGTACCGGGGTTCGCTTGGTTTGCTCGGCGTTTTCTATGTTAAGAGACATGCATTTATAAGAAACGATTTAAGAAAATAATTCTAAATGCACAAAATCATACCGGGGAGGCATGGTTGAGATTGAGGAAGCACAAGTGTCACTTGATCTCCTTGGAAGGATGGAAGTGAGGAAGGAGGATGGTATTTGGTGTGGGAAGAAGAAAGGGTTCGGATGCCTTTTTATAGGCAGGTTATTGGGGGCGCCTGGGAGCTCCTGGGCGCCCGGGATAGTGCCTACTACCTTTGGCAGTGACTTAGGCTGGTTGGGGGCGCCCACGAGGTTCGGGGTGCCCCGGTCAAGGGACAAGGGCAACTTTTTACTTTGAGAGAAGTGAAAGTAATGGGGGGGCGCCCGAGGAGTCACGGGCGCCCGGATGGAGTATTGATTGGAATTTTTGTTGTCTTGTCATCATTTGACCATGGTTTGAAATGATTTGACTATGGTTTGACTACTTTGACCATGGTTTGACTGCTTTGACCATAGTTTAACTACTTTGACCATAGTTTGACTACTTTGACCATGGTTTGACTGTTTTGACCATAGTTTGACTGCTCTGACCATGGTTTGACTTATTGTTAGGTCAATACCTTTCTAAACTAAAACAATAATGCAGTTATGAATTCTGATTAAGTTAAGTTTACTATCTCACCCAATCTAGGGTTATAAATCATGTTAGCCTTACAGGTTTTGTGAGACAGGTTTTGATAAGTAAAGTTATTTTGAAAAATGATGATTTATTTTGAAAAACTTAAATTAATTTTGAAAACAATTGAATTTATTTTGAAAAGAATGTTTAAATCTACAACTAACTGAACATTTGTGTTAGATTCGAATTTGATAAAAAATAATTTGAATTTGATTTTCAAAAATTAGCTTCCAGGTCTTGGCGAGGCACTAGGCCTTCTTTGGCCGTAGCCTTATTAGATCATCAACTCTTTCCTTGACAAAGCCCTTTAATGAAATTTCATTTTCAAGATTATTTTTTGAAATATTCTGGTATAACTAGTTTGGGTCTTGGATCGGTAGCTTCGGCTAGTTTCACCAGTCTAAAGAGACCAAGTATACTTGACCTTATTAGAATTGGTTTCCCTAACGTACTATCATCTCACCTCCTCCCAATACAATGTTGTCAATTTTCAGTTAAGTTGGTTTGGTCCTTAAACTAACCATTCCTAAGTCTAAGCATGGTAAATTGCAAAAATTAAACAAACAATCAATCATGCAAATTGCAAGCAAGAATTGAATTTTATCTAATAATAAATATTGTTTTCAATTTGACTCCCCTGGACTAAAGCCACAATAATGGTCTGGCAAGATGTGAATCTTGTCCTTGGGGATCCAATATTGATTCAATCCAGTTTGTTTGTTCAGGCATAGTTTTGGTACCCATGCCTGAACTTAAGATCTGGACTGGTTCAGTACAGCAAAGTAGGATCTTTGTCGAGGCTTGGTTCTATAGCCTAGTCCGGATCGATTTAGAACCGATTTCTGTTTTCCAAGGATCATATCAAGACCCTTGTAACTAGAGGTAAATCGTTCTAAAGCTAATCTAAGGTCCTTAACCTGAGTTTTCAGGGAGGAGTTCTCTTTCTCAAGTTTTTCAACTTGAGTGGAAGTTCCTTCCTGAACATTCTCGGTTAAGGGTCTAGAGTCGGCTCCCTCTTTCAGGAGTTTTACTTCCTGTCAGAGGGATTCGACTTGGAGTTTGGCTTTCGCCAAATCTCGAGAGAGATAAGAGATTAATTCATTTAATTGACTTCTAGTAAAACCACTTACCTTAATTTCGCCGTCTTCTGAAAATGTCAGTCTGTCGTCGTCATGTTCTGATTCTGGCTCGGACTCGACTTCTTCTGAAGCGGTTAGTGCGAGTAGGTTTGATTGTGGGACCTCTTCTTCTTCTTCGGAGGAGGACTCGTCCCACGTTGCTTGAAGTGCCTTTTTCCTTCTATTCTTCTTAGTCTCCTTTAGGTTCGGACACTCCGTCTTGTACTGACCCTTTTTCTTGCACTCGTAGCAGGTCACATTGGGCTTGTTCTTTTCATTTGCTGGTTCAGCTGGTTCATCCTTTCTTCGGCTGGCTTTCCTTCTGTTGGTTTGGTTGTTTAATTCCTTGTAGTAGTTTCATGCCAGTCGGACCAGCTTTGGTCGATCTCCTTCGTCTTCAGAGTCTGAGTCTGATTCAGACTCAGGTGTTGGTTGAGGTTTCTTCTTGGATTACTTTTCATATTTTTCTGCAATAAAGGCAATGCCTTTCTCGGCCAGGGTGCAGTTTGGTCCTTAAACTAACCATTCCTAAGTCTAAGCATGGTAAATTATAAAAATTAAACAAACAATCAATCATGCAAATTGCAAGCAAGAATTGAATTTTATCTAATAATAAATATTGTTTTCAATTTGGCTCCCCCTGGACTAAAGCCACGATAATGGTCTGACAAGATGTGAATCTTGTCCTTGGGGATCCAATATTGATTCAATCCAGTTTGTTTGTTCAGGCATAGTTTTGGTACCCATGCCTGAACTTAAGATCTGGACTGGTTCAGTACAGCAAAGTAGGATCTTTGTCGAGACTTGGTTCTATAGCCTAGTCCGGATCGATTTAGAACCGATTTCTGTTTTCCAAGGATCATGTCAAGACCCTTGTAACCAGAGGTAAATCGTTCTAAAGCTAATCTAAGGTCCTTAACCTGAGTTTTCAGGGAGGAGTTCTCTTTCTCAAGTTTTTCAACTTGAGTGGATGTTCCTTCCTGAACATTCTCGGTTAAGGGTCTAGAGTCGGCTCCCTCTTTCAGGAGTTTTACTTCCTGTCAGAGGGATTCGACTCGGAGTTTGGCTTTCGCCAAATCTCGAGAGAGATAAGAGATTAATTCATTTAATTGACTTCTAGTAAAACCACTTACCTTAATTTCGCCGTCTTCGGAAAATGTCAGTGTGTCGTCGTCATGTTCTGATTCTGGCTCGGACTCGACTTCTTTTGAAGCGGTTAGTGCGAGTAGGTTTGATTGTGGGACCTCTTCTTCTTCTTCGGAGGAGGACTCGTCCAACGTTGCTTGAAGTGCCTTTTTCCTTCTATTCTTCTTAGTCTCCTTTAGGTTCGGACACTCCGTCTTGTACTGACCCTTTTTCTTGCACTAGTAGCAGGTCACATTGGGCTTGTTCTTTTCATTTGCTGGTTCAGCTGGTTCATCCTTTCTTCAGCTGGCTTTCCTTCTGTTGGTTTGGTTGTTTAATTCCTTGTAGTAGTTTCATGCCAGTCGGACCAACTTTGGTCGATCTCCTTCGTCTTCAGAGTCTGAGTCTGATTCAGACTCAGGTGTTGGTTGAGGTTTCTTCTTGGATTACTTTTCATATTTTTCTGCAATAAAGGCAATGCCTTTCTCGGCCAGGGTGCAGTTTGGTCCTTAAACTAACCATTCCTAAGTCTAAGCATGGTAAATTGCAAAAATTAAACAAACAATCAATCATGCAAATTGCAAGCAAGAATTGAATTTTATCTAATAATAAATATTGTTTTCAATTTGGCTCCCCTGGACTAAAGCCACGATAATGGTCTGGCAAGATGTGAATCTTGTCCTTGGGGATCCAATATTGATTCAATCCAGTTTGTTTGATCAGGCCTAGTTTTGGTACCCATGCCTGAACATAAGATCTGGACTGGTTCAGTACAGCAAAGTAGGATCTTTGTCGAGACTTGGTTCTATAGCCTAGTCCGGATCGATTTAGAACCGATTTCTGTTTTCTAAGGATCATGTCAAGACCCTTGTAACCAGAGGTAAATCGTTCTAAAGCTAATCTAAGGTCCTTAACTTGAGTTTTCAGGGAGGAGTTCTCTTTCTCAAGTTTTTCAACTTGAGTGGAAGTTCCTTCCTGAACATTCTCGGTTAAGGGTCCAGAGTCGGCTCCCTCTTTCAGGAGTTTTACTTCCTGTCAGAGGGATTCGACTCGGAGTTTGGCTTTCGTCAAATCTCGAGAGAGATAAGAGATTAATTCATTTAATTGACTTCTAGTAAAACCACTTACCTTAATTTCGCCGTCTTCTGAAAATATCAGTCTGTCGTCGTCATGTTCTGATTCTGACTCGGACTCGACTTCTTCTAAAGCGGTTAGTGCGAGTAGGTTTGATTGTGGGACCTCTTCTTCTTCGGAGGAGGAGGACTCGTCCCACGTTGCTTGAAGTGCCTTTTTCCTTCTATTCTTCATAGTCTCCTTTAGGTTCGGACACTCCGTCTTGTACTGACCCTTTTTCTTGCACTCGTAGCAGGTCACGTTGGGCTTGTTCTTTTCCTTTGCTGGTTCAGCTGGTTCATCCTTTCTTCGGCTGGCTTTCCTTCTGTTGGTTTGGTTGTTTAATTCCTTGTAGTAGTTTCATGCCAGTCGGACCAGCTTTGGTCGATCTCCTTCGTCTTCAGAGTCTGAGTCTGATTCAGACTCAGGTGTTGGTTGAGGTTTCTTCTTGGATTACTTTTCATATTTTTCTGCAATAAAGGCAATGCCTTTCTCGGCCAGGGTGCAGTTTGGTCCTTAAACTAACCATTCCTAAGTCTAAGCATGGTAAATTACAAAAATTAAACAAACAATCAATCATGCAAATTGCAAGCAAGAATTGAATTTTATCTAATAATAAATATTGTTTTCAATTTGGCTCCCCCTGGACTAAAGCCACGATAATGGTCTGACAAGATGTGAATCTTGTCCTTGGGGATCCAATATTGATTCAATCCAGTTTGTTTGTTCAGGCATAGTTTTGGTACCCATGCCTGAACTTAAGATCTGGACTGGTTCAGTACAGCAAAGTAGGATCTTTGTCGAGACTTGGTTCTATAGCCTAGTCCGGATCGATTTAGAACCGATTTCTGTTTTCCAAGGATCATGTCAAGACCCTTGTAACCAGAGGTAAATCGTTCTAAAGCTAATCTAAGGTCCTTAACCTGAGTTTTCAGGGAGGAGTTCTCTTTCTCAAGTTTTTCAACTTGAGTGGATGTTCCTTCCTGAACATTCTCGGTTAAGGGTCTAGAGTCGGCTCCCTCTTTCAGGAGTTTTACTTCCTGTCAGAGGGATTCGACTCGGAGTTTGGCTTTCGCCAAATCTCGAGAGAGATAAGAGATTAATTCATTTAATTGACTTCTAGTAAAACCACTTACCTTAATTTCGCCGTCTTCTGAAAATGTCAGTGTGTCGTCGTCATGTTCTGATTCTGACTCGGACTCGACTTCTTCTGAAGCGGTTAGTGCGAGTAGGTTTGATTGTGGGACCTCTTCTTCTTCTTCGGAGGAGGACTCATCCTACGTTGCTTGAAGTGCCTTTTTCCTTCTATTCTTCTTAGTCTCCTTTAGGTTCGGACACTCCGTCTTGTACTGACCCTTTTTCTTGCACTCGTAGCAGGTCACGTTGGGCTTGTTCTTTTCATTTGCTGGTCAGCTGGTTCATCCTTTCTTCGGTTGGCTTTCCTTCTATTGGTTTGGTTTTTTAATTCCTTGTAGTAGTTTCATGCCAGTCGGACCAGCTTTGGTCGATCTCCTTCGTCTTCAGAGTCTGAGTCTGATTCAGACTCAGGTGTTGGTTGAGGTTTCTTCTTGGATTTCTTTTCATATTTTTCTGCAATAAAGGCAATGCCTTTCTCGGCCAGGGTGCAGTTAGTCTGCTCATGTAATTCTAATTCAGAGAACAATTCATCTAATTTAATTTTTGAAAGGTCCCTTGAAACCTTGTATGCATCAACCATAGATGCCCACAAGGTATTTCTCGGGAAAGCATTTAAAGCATACCTTATTTGGTCACGGTTTTCTACCTAGAGACCGATGGTGTGTAGTCCATTCATTAATTCTTGAATTCAGGCGTGAAGTTGAGTTGCTATTTCGTTGTCGGTCATTTTGATCGTATACAGCTTGTTCAGGAGCAGATCTCTTTTGCTGATCCGAGTGTCTGATGTTCCTTCGTGCAACTCGATCAGTTTCCCTCACAGCTCCTTGGCACTGTTGAAAGGACCCACCCGGTTCAGCTCTTCTTTTGTTAAGCCACATTGGAGGGTCTGGGTTGCCTTTGCATCAACTTCAATTTTCCGTTTTAGAGCGGTGTCCCACTCCGTGTAGGTTTGAGGTACTCCTTCAGCATTTTTCGGAATCTTCAGTCTGGACTGGATGATTATCCACATGTCCACCTGAGTTTTCAGGTGGACCTCCATTCTGCTCTTCCAGTAGGAGAAGTCCTCCCCACTGAAGAGAGGTGGTCTTGTAGTGCTGAAGCCTTCTTGGATGACCATTTATTTGAAATTAAGAAAGTGAGAGAGAAATATCCCAAGACTTGGTCTTGGATTAGTAATGCGGGATAAAGGAAAAAATATTTGTCAAGGGGTGTTGCACCAACCTCGATTAACGGAAAAAATTTTGAAAAAAAATATTAAAAAGATTTCAAAAAAAAAAATCCGAAAAAATTCTCAAATTGGTGGTTGCACCAAATTTGTGCTTCCCCGCTCAGATACCACTTGTTAGATCGAGAGAAACGATAGAGGGGGGGGGTGAATATCGTTAAACATTCGGATTTAAGAGTTAGAGAAATTATGAAGCAGAAATTAAAACAAACACATGCAAACACCAAGTTTTTTACTTGGTTCGGAGTCGTGGTCGTCTCCTACTCCAAGGCCCACGGTCGTTGACCGTTTACTGCGGGCAATTCTATATGTGCGCAAAATGGTTTACAAATAATTGTTACAATTGCAGTATAGTAAACACAAAAAGAGAACAACTCTTCGTTACCGACGTCCGGTGCGGAATGTTTCTCGGAGCGAAGGGACGTCGTCGGCGCTTGTGTCTCAAGTCGGGAGGTTTCTGGAGCAGAGCCCGAGAGCAAAAGAGCATGGATGCGTTGAATGAATTGAGTGTTGGAAGCCTTGGGGTCGAGGGCCTATTTATAGCCCCTGGGGGCGCCCGGGACGTCGGGGGCGCCCGGGACATCGGGGGCGCCCCCCTACGTGTCAGCTGATCCGAGTTCTTCTCGGTCAGCTTTGATCCCTTCAAACTCGGGATCAGATCTTGACTGGGGCGCCCGGGACGCTAGGGGCGCCCGCGTTGACCGGGTCAGGCTCTTATCCTATTGTCTTTTCGCTGGCTTGCTTCGCTAGCTTGAGCTAGGGGCGCCCGGGACGCTAGGGGCGCCCAGGAGCATGGGGGCACCCAGGAGCACGGGGGCGCCCCACCCATAAGCTGTCGAATCACTCTTTTTGCTTCGTGTGTTTTGTGTTCACCTTGGGGGCGCCCGGCAGTCCTTCCCCGGGTGCCTAGCTGTCCTTCGCCAGGTCTTCATTCCCATGCTGTTCTTCGCCTGGTGCCTAGCTGTCCTTTGCTAGGGCTTTGCATCCTGGCATTCCTTCGCCAGGTGCCTAATAGTTTTCGCTAGGGCTTTGTATCCTGGCATTCCTTCGCCAGGTGCCTAGCAGTCCTTTGCTAGGTCTTTGTATCCTGGCATTCCTTCGCCAGGTGCCTAGCAGTCCTTTGCTAGGGCTTTGCCTGCACACTTGAGTAACATGTTAGATAAACATTATACCTTAACTTTTGAACCCTTTTGCCATTATCAAAACACAGGTTCGACTTGGGTGCATTCTGCACCAACAGTTTCTAAGAGGCCAAGGGGTGAGGGTTCATCCCACCAAGGTCGACAAGACCCGGGAGAGTCTGGGTTTAGGTCATTAGAGTGTAAGAAAAGATTTGAGAAAAATGAATTTGTGCCAATGAATTGTCGTTATTTGAACAAAGCCTTCTTTCAAGAAAAATCCCCAAAAAAATCGAGATGGTTACACATTTTGGGATAGAACAACTAGTTTATTGTCAACACAACATGAACATTTACCTGTGCCAAGAGTTTTACGCAAACTTGACTTGCGTTGATTCTGATTCTAACATTTATGAGTCCAGGGTAGCCGGAGTGCCCATTCCTTTCTCAGCCATGGTTTTGGCTAGTTTTTTGGAGTGTAGAGCATCGAATAATGCATCCGTCTATTTCCCTACGGTTGTTGAGCCTCTTGAGTTTCCAGATGTCTCCATAGATCAAATTCATTTGCATTACTTTAGGAGGCATAGGCATGAGTCAGAGCGCATCTTTGATGCCAAGCCTATGAGTCCCTTCAGTCATGTGTTGTATAAAATTGTTTTAGAGTGTCTTCTACCCATCGTCACCAAGAGAAGGGCTAGGATCCGATTGCCTCATCTATTGATGATGTATGCCCTAGAGAGGAGGTTAGATATAGACGTCTCCCTACATGTGTTCACCTCCATTTGCCATTTTTCCCAGAGTGTTAATGGGAAAATCTACATGCCTTTCTGCCACGTCTTGACCGAGTTCTTCCAGTTATGGTTTGGTATCCGTTTGACTAGAGGTCAGGTCAGGCACCTATCCAAGGACTACGACCAGATTGGCACACGCCAACTGTCCTTGGCAGGTATTGAGTGTCGGTAGGGGCAGTTTGTGTGGAGACAGCGTCCAGAGGCCTCCAGCTCGGATCAGGAGCCTGCAGGGATGGTTACACACGCGGAGTTCACTCAGCTCCGATCATGTTCACAAGCTCCAGGAGGACATTCACGACATCCGAAGGAGATCCACGGATTTCAGCAACCCAGACGGCGATCCTGGGGGAGGTGCATAGTCTCACAAGGTTGTGCCAGGGATTCCGGAACCAGCAGGACATGATGTACGAGATGCTTCGACAGCTGCATCTGGCTTCTCAGGCCCCACCTTCCCCTCCTCCTCCAAGCGACGACGACATGATGTGATGGGATGGCACAGGATTTAGAGCGACTTAGTGTTGAGAGTGTTTATATTTGCTGTATTCTTATATCTCTCAAACACTCCTAATTCTGGAATTGTATTATTTTGGTGATTTCGGGGCTACGACCCTTGTGATACTATTATGATCCTTTCTTATTTTTATTTCTTTTAGCATCATGTATGATATATTTCTGTTTATGATATGTTATGGGGTTTTATGACATAAGTTGATTTTGGCTTGCATTATTTTATCTATGCTTTAATACATGATTTGAGTATTGTTTGAAACTAGTAAATTGTATTGATAATATGCTATGGTTTTTAAGTAAAGATGTTTATCTATGCTTTCATGATGTGTTTTGAAATTTCATATTGATTGTTTTGCCTAAATTTATTGATTGTATTGAATGAACAAGGTTTCTATAGATAAGGGCATGAGAAAGGATTTTTCATGATCATCTAGGGTTAAGAGATAAAGAGAGGGAGCTTTTGTCAAAATAAAAATATCTATATGAAAAAGGGAGGTTTAAGAACCATTCTATATGTAAAACTAAGGTGAATGGAATTGGCAAACATAAGGTATGAAATTCAAAGTTGATTCAAAAGTACCAATTTTTAAGGTTTTTAGGTTTGTACCAAAAGTCAAGCACATTTATTATTTTTCATGAAAATATATTTTTCTAGGGTAGGATATATTCTAACAAATGTGTTTGCAAAATTTCACATTTTTCTGAATTTTCTGGAATTTTATACGCGTTTTTGAAATTCGGCTGAAAAATTAGAAAATGGTGTATCAGTCGACTGCTCTGGGGGCAGTCAATTGGTAGTTAGGATAGAATGTTATTTGATGATTTCGGAGGGGTTTTTCAAAAATCTGGTAAGTTCTATTTGGCACCAGGGGTAGGATTGCTTGAGGCAATCTTTTTTATGGTGTCAAAGGGGGAGAACTTGGGTGTTAGGTTAGGTTTGGGTTGGAACTTAACTTTGGTTTGTGGAACTTGGTTGTTAAGTTGGGAGAACTTAACTTGTGTTAAGTGTTAAGTTGGGAATAACTTAACGTGGTGTTGGCAATGAGAATTGAAAAATGGGAGAAAGCATAGGTTAAGGGGGAGGTTGTCTCTTGTTTGTTATGCTTTGTTTTTCAATTGCTATTGTTTTTTTTTCTATTATTGTTATGTTTACCTAACATAACATATTGCCACACATCAAAAAGGGGGAGATTGTTGGGGCAATCGACCCTGATATGATCTGGAGGATCATAGGATTTTGATGTGTGTGATCAATATGGTTAAGTTAGGATTTGTTGTTGGACTAATATGTGTGTACATGAGTGTGCAGTTGTACAGGTACACATGGACTTGGTTGATGTCTTCAGGTGAAGGATGACATGGAGGCAAGCTGGAGGCTTGCGTGCGGATCCGAGGAACCGTTGGATTGTAGGGACGATGAGCTGAGGGACGCAGACTTCGAGGCATACGTGATGGGTGGCATGGAGGCAAGCTGGAGGCTTGCGTGCGCATCCAAGGGACGAGGGCCGAAGATGAAGAGGGCGTGAAGGCAACAGTCGAGGCTGCTGGTGAAGAGTCAACCGGGTTATGAGGGTCTGAGTATGAGTGTTTGTATTCAGGGGCTAAGCCGAGAGGGTTCGCGTGCCGAGTGAAATGTACTCGGGAGTGTAACCCTAGGCTTAGGTTCGGACTAGTCGACTGCCCCATGGGCAGTTGATAGGTGCCGGCTGGAACAAGCTGGCAGATTCGAATGTTGTACTGTAATGGTCGAATCTAAGTGGGACAAGTCGACTGCTCCAGGGGCAGCTGACTGGTAGCGGCCTGAACAGATTCGAGCCCTATTTAAAGGAGCTCATTTCGGGCCTTTCTCTCTTGACGAAACAAGCTTGGTTAAATCTTGTTAGTAGTCTCTTTGAGCTTAGAGTGTGCTTTGTGCTGTGGCGAGGTTTCTCCATCCACAAGGAGCGACAAGAGCTAGCCGGAGGTTATCCGGGGAGTGATCCACCGACGGATTCTTGGATTAGTCACCCGTCCGGGGTGGATACCTAGTAAAATCTGATTTGTTAGCGTTGTTCTTGTTGTTAGTTTAATTGTTTTATTGTATTTCCTCTTACGCAACTAACAACATAGGAAGAAGAAGTCGAAAAATGCTATTCACACCCTTTAGCGTACTGAATCGATCTAACACCTTGGAGAGGTTCTTAAAAATTCTTTGTAAGTCCAATGTAGGAGGAGCTTGGGAGAAGCTTTAAAAAGCCCGTTTTGTGTGAAAAGTCCTAACTTGGAGGGTTAGGTGTGGAAATTCCTAACTTTGGGAAGTTAGGTGTGGGAAAATCGTAACTTAGAGGGTTAGGTGTGGAAAATTCCTAACTTGGAGGGTTAGGTGTGGAAATTCCTAACTTGGAGGGTTGGGTGTGAGATGCTATGGGATAGGATCCTTGTTTGCATATGCATTGGCTGTGTAAGTCCAAGATGAAGTCTTGGCAACGTAAGTCCAGTTGTTTGTTTAGCATTGTTTTGCTACTTATCACTATTTGTTTCCCGAACTTAAACGTATTGCCAAACATTAAAAAGGGGGAGATTGTTGAGGCAATCTGTGGTCCGGAGTGACCAAGTGTTTTGAAGTTTGGGCAAAGGGTTTAAGTTACGGTTTGTTGTTGGACTAATATGTGTACATGAGTGTGCAGGTGTACAGGTACACATGGACTTGGTTGATGTCTTTAGGTGAAGGATGGCATGGAGGCAAGCTGGAGGCTTGCGTGCGCATCCGAGGGACCGTGGATAGCAGGGACGATGAGCCGAGGGACGCGGACTTCGAGGCATACGTGAAGGATGGCATGGAGGCAAGCTGGAGGTTTGCGTGCGTATCCGAGGGACGAGGGTCGAAGATGATGAAGCGTGAAGGCAACAGTCGAGGCTGCTGGTGAAGAGTCGATCAGGTTGTGAGGGTCCTAGTGTGAGTCGTTGTACTCGGGAACTAAGCTGGAAGGGTTCGAGTGCGGAGTGAAATGTACTCGGGGAGTGTAACCATAGGCTTAGTAAAGGACCAGTCGACTACCCTGGGAGCAGTCGAGCAGTCGACTGGTAGCACCCAGACTTCGAACGTTGGGTGTCAACGGTCGAATTTGGGTGGGGGCAGTCGACAGCCCTGGGAGCAATCGACTGCCGTCGGGTTTCCAGCCCAAGTTATATTTTTAGAGAACTCGGTTTAGGCCGGGGTTTTGACGATTTTGGCTTTGGGTAAGAGCCAAACAGTAGTCTTGGTGCTCAGGTCGTGTCAAGGTGCTGTGGTGAGGTTTCTCCACACACAAGGAGCGACAAGGGCTAGCCGGAGGTTATCCGGGGAGTGATCCACCGACGGATTCATGGATTAGTCACCCTTAGGGGTGGATACCAAGTAAAACTGGTTTGTTAGCATTGTTTCTCGTTGTTAGTTTTATTATTTTGTATTTCCGCTTGCACAACTAACAACGTAGGAAGAACGAGTTCGAGAGGATTCGAGAGATTTGCTATTCACCCCCCCCCCTCTAGCAACATACAAGATCCAACATAATCAAGATCTCAACTTAAAGCTCCAAAATAGTTCTAAGCTGGATCACACCTATGGTCCCACCGGGGACATGTCCTCATCAGATCTCTTTCCTCCAATGGCTTACTTTACTTACCTTATACAGACTTACTCAACTTCTTGACCCACCAAATCTTCCTGCCAGATACCCTATCTGGACTTCATCCAACTTTCAGGTCTCGCAGACCTAGCTGGACTTAATGTCAGGACTCAACTAACCAAGACTTCAGTCAGTTGTCAGGTCGGACAGACCTAACTACACTTCCTTCAAGTCTCAACCAACCTAGGCTTCAGTCTAGTGTCAGGTCATAAGTCATTCAATCCTTCCCACTTGGTTACAAATTAAGCAAAAAAAACACATCTAACTTTGACCTTTTGTCATACATCAAAACTTGAGTTTGACCATTAATGTACACTACACCAACAATCTTTTCCTTTTTTATGTAATGACAACCCAGGTTAAAGTTTGAAAAAATAATATGCAAAACAATAAGAGAAAAATGTAATAGATGCTATGATGCTCATTCTCTTATGGTTTTGGTTCATTTCTAAGCATAAAATAAAATATAAAATTTTTTATGTTTACCCTTATCCTCCCCTTTGTCACACATAAAAAAAAAATGCAAACAGAAAGACAATCAATTTATACCACCAAACTTTAGATAATCAATAGAATTAAGTTTAGGGTGCCAATTCTTGGTTATGGAGATGCACAATTTTTCCAAAACATTTTCAAGGCATTGCTTTTATGGAAATTAAAAAAATTTAAGGCACTTCCAAAAATGAAATGAAGGCATTTTTTTTAAAAATAAATTTACAAAATTGATATCTTTCTAGAGTATTTTCAAAAATATGATTTTCTAGGAAAAATATTTTCAAAAGATTTCAATAATAAATATAAGGTATTTTCAAGATCACAAATTTATGTCATATATTCAAAAAATATTTTCAAGACTAAATTCCAAAATATTTTTTCAAATTTTTTTAAATTAAATTTTGGAACGATATTTTCAAAAATTATTTTTCAAACGTATTTTCAACAGATATTTATAAAAGATATCAAGGATATTTTCAAAAAAAATTCAAAGAAATAATAATTTGTAAAAATTTTGATGTTACAATTAGCACTCCCCTTAACTTAACACGTACTTAGGATTCCTTGTTAATCAAAAGGTAAACTTCCTATTGTGTCTTAAGGATAGATCCAAAACTAGAAGAGCAATTAAGTTTTCTATTCAAAATATTTTTCAAAATTTCAAAGAATTATTTTCAAGGAATTTTTCAAAAATTTAAATCTTTTGAATGCTTGATTTTGAAAACCATAAGCTAACAGGTTTAACTCTATTTCAAGATAATACTTTCAAAATAGTTTAATTTTTGAATTTTCTAAATGTGCTTTTCAATGAAATCTCCCCTTGAACCTGATACTTCCCTAGGAAATCCTAACCACAAGAAAAGCTACCTATGTGTCTGAAAGATGATTGAATAATCAAAAGAACAATTGAATATTTAAAAGTTTTCAAAAATATTTTTGAAAGACATATTTAAGAATTTTTAAAATATTTTTCAAGGATGTTTTCAAAAGTACTTTCGAAAACATGTTTATGAATTTTAAAAATATTTTACAATAAATTTTTGGGAAAAAATTATTTTCTAAGGCATATTATAAAAGACTCTTTTCTAATGTATTTTTCAAAGATATTATTAAGACATTTCAAAGGTAAGGCATTTTCAAAGGATATTTTCAAAATGACATTTTCAAAAATATTTTCTACCTATTTTTCAAAAGATTTTTGATATTTTCAAGATAATTTTGCAAATCAATTTTACAAAAATAATAAGCATAAAGGACTTTTCAAAGATAATTTTTAAAATATTTTCAAAGTACTTCAAACCCATCCTGCTTAACCTGACACCTCCTGTTAACTCATATTAGCCACATGGAACTTTACCTAAGTGCCTAAAGGATTTAATGTTGGTAACAATTATTTTTAGAAAATATATCATTTTGAAAACATATAGATAATTGCATTTGATTAATTAACCATGAATGTGTTAATTAGATTCTAAATTAAGTTAAATTATTAATTGGGTTAAATTAATGTTAAAGTTAAGTTTGAGATTATCAATTGAGTAACAAAAATGTGTAAGAAAAGGATTGAAGGAAATGAAGTTGTTTGAAAAACAAAGTTTTCTTTTTCAAAAAACTAAGTTTTTAAAGAAATGAGGTTTTTGAAAAATTGTACTTGGATTTTGATTAAGGTTGAGTTTGAATTATGTTAAATTTTAGTTAAGGTTTAGTTAATATTGAGTTTGAATTAGGTTGAATATTAGTTAAGGTTAAGGATTGAATTAGATCAAATTTTAGTTAAGATTGAGTTTGAATTAGGTTGAATTTTAGTTAAGGTTAAGGATTCATATTAAATTGTCCTCATTCATCTCACCCTGTCTAGATTTTTCAACCAAAGTAATCCTACAGTTTTGTGAGATGAGTCAGTTTATTATTCAAGGGTTTTCTTGGCCTGATTTGGATTAAGTATAACTTTGGATCCCCAAGCAAGATTCCTTGGATAAGTTCCCAGACCATGGTGAGTCACCTAGATGTCATTGAAATAATCACGTGCCTTAGAAAAAACTTTCCAATTGGTCTCACTCAGAAGACTTAATACTTGTCCTTAATCATTATCAAGTTAAGATTATGCTCTGATTTATCTAACCCATGGTACCTTGACGGGTAAGGTTCACTTTTGAGATGCCAACTATTTTGGTGTCTCCCCTAAATCATATATTTTGTAAAATACCGCGATTTGAAAATCCGGACCAGAAAATTTTTCGAGATTTTTCGGATTGAGTCTAGGGTTTTCGACCCTACGGGTGGAGCCCAAGGGGCTTTAGTGTAAAAATCTAAAATTTATCAAGGGTTTAGGGTAAACTCTTAAATTACAAGAGAGTAATTAATTTAACCCTAAAGATTTTTGAGATGGATGGTACCAAATAGGAGAGTAAATTGATCAAAACTCTTACCTAAGGGTAGGGTTTAAATTAATGAAAGTTCGAGGACTTTTCTACAAAAGACCTCTTTTATTAAAACCTAAATTTCCGCTCGGCCGCAGCCAAGACCCGCAGACGCGCCGACTTCCCCCCTTCGCGTCTCCTCCCCTCGAGCCCTAGCCGTCGCCAAAACCACGCCGACCCGCTCCTTCTCTTCCTCTCCCCTTCACGTGACCTAGCCGCCGGTGAAGCCCTCTCCTTCGCGTGCCCTAGCTACAGCGCCGACTTTTCAATCGCCGCAGCTAAGCAACCGAGCGTTGGATCGCTGGATTTGAGCCAGGAAGGAGCAGTGATTTCCGATCTCAGGTAAGGTTCATAAGACATTGATCTTGTTCTTTTTTTTTAGAGAACTAACTCCTGTCGGATTTGTTCTTTGGGAGTTTTCCAGTGTTGAGGAATAGGGTAGGGATCAGAGAAGGTTGCCGAGGGGTCTATTTTGTTGGTGGAAGCCGAATCCTTTGATCTTGGTAAGAATCGATTCTTTAGTTTTGATCTTGGGTGATATTGTGAAGTTGTTTTGGTTTGGCTCTGTTCTTGAGTTTGCTATCTCGTGGTTCTACCTGGGTTTTGATTTAGTTCCATGGTGTAATTGAGTTTGGGATGGTTAATGGATTGCTTACAGATCTTGTTTGGAGTGGGAGTGGTGAATTGCTTTTGTTGATATTTGGATCTATTTCGGATTTAGGTTTTTGTGATAACTTAGTTGAGTAGTTCTAAATCTTGAATTGTTTCAGATTTGTGTATGAGGGTTTAATTAGAATTGGTGTGATCTGTGTTTTTGGTTTTTGATTTTCACCATGTGAAATAAGTATGGATTAGAGGTGTTGTTTTGAAACCATGATGTGGAAGGGATTTGTTCGAGACTTTGAGGGTCTAGTTCTTGGATTTGTCGTACTCAGTTTGGTGTCTAGATCATTTATGAGGATCGATTAGGCTAAGGTTTAACTACCTTATGAACTTTAGGTGTTGGTGTGGCTACCGTGAGCTGTGTGGTGGCTTGTGTTTTGGATTAGATCAGAGGAAGCAATTTCCTTGATGGTATTATGATGAGTATGGTTGATTGGTTGACTCTGTCTTGGATGGATTATGGTAGCTTTGCATTCGTGATTTTTGTTGTGGATTAAGAGATATGTTGGTCTATATTGGATCTTGTAAATGTGGCAATGTGATACCATGTATCGTAATTGAAGTGTGAAGGTGATAACAATTCTGTTCAGGGAGTCTAATGCTATGTATAGCCGAGGAATTGAGTTTTGCTTTAAGTTTGGGTTAATCCTTGATCTTGATATCTCTCTTAGCTGTGGGCTATGGTATTGTGATTTTGATTGGTACTAATGTTGAGTTGGGTTGGATTAAACCTAAGTTTTACCCCAATCACGAAAACTTATGCTAATCATCTAATTTGGAATAATTAAATGATTATGCTAATTAGGTTAACCCTGATACGGCTTAAGGATCTGTTTAGCTACTTGATAATTGTTGTGATAGCTAAAATTGTATCTGTTGATACAGGACACTGATCGCTTTTGGACTTCTGGACAGAAGGTTCCTATTTGATACGAACTACTCCTATTTTGAGGCGGGTACCCTTTGACTTATCTTTTAGATATTGTCATATTGCTATGCATGGTTAGTTATAGATAGCAGTAAGATTATACGCTAGCCTTGTTTATTATGCATCTTCTGGATACTTGTTAGTTATCCCTGAGTTATTATGTCTCTTCTGGATACTTGTTAGTTATCCTTGAGTTTTTATGCTCGTCCTGGATAGTTGATAGTTATCCCTGAGTTGTTATGCCTGTCCTGGATACTTGTTAGTTATCCCTGGGTTGATATGCCTGTTTTGGATACTTGTTAGTTATCCCTGAGTTATTATGCATGTCCTGGATACTCGTTAGTTATCCCTGAGTTATTATGCCTGTCTTGGATACTTGTTAGTTATCCCTGAGTTATCATGCCTGTTCTGGATACTTGTTAGTTATCCCTGAGTTATTATGTCTGTCCTGGATACTTGTTAGTTATCCCTGAGTTATTATGCCTGTCCTGGATACTTGTTAGTTATCCCTGGGTTGATATGCCTGTCCTGGATACTCGTTAGTTATCCCTGAGTTATTATGCCTGTCTTGGATACTTGTTAGTTATCCCTGAGTTATCATGCCTGTTCTGGATACTTGTTAGTTATCCCTGAGTTATTATGCCTGTCCTGGATACTTGTTAGTTATCCCTGAGTTATTATGCTCTCCTGGATACTTGTTAGTTATCCCTGGGTTGATATGCCTGTTCTGGATACTTGTTAGTTATCCCTGAGTTATTATGCATGTCCTGGATACTTGTTAGTTATCCCTGAGTTATTATGCCTGTCTTGGATACTTGTTAGTTATCCCTGAGTTATTATGCATGTTCTGGATACTTGTTAGTTATCCCTAAGTTATTATGTCTGTCCTGGATACTTGTTAGTTATCCCTGGTTATCATGCCTGTTCTGGATACTTGTTAGTTATCCCTGAGTTATTATGCCTGTCCTGGATACTTGTTAGTTATCCCTGAGTTATTATGCCTGTCTTGGATACTTGTTAGTTATCCCTGAGTTATTATGCTTATTCTGGATATTTGTTGGTTATCCCTGAGTTATTATGCAGTTAGTTCTATACAGTCTCAAGTATTGTTATATCTATATGTATGATTAGATATAGTGAGGTATCTCTTACGTTTGACATTTAGAGATCTGTAGATTTCGGCCAGTATACCTTGTAGGGTACCTGTATTTCCTGTTATAGGATTTCAGACTGAGACTTAGTATACTGAGGACTTGGGGAGGGAGGTATGTGTATCTATCATACACCATCCTTGCATTGTTGCATGCCGGCGATCAGCGACTCTCTTGTGGTTGAGCCTAATCGTCTTCCGGCACATGATATGCACACACGGCCACTCATGGGTTAGTGGATACCGCTGGGTGTGTGCATTTGCTCTGTATTGCTCCGCTCGTCCGCTCAGGGGTAGTGGTTTTGGGGCGTGGTAGCAAGCAGGGATCCCTTCTCTACCCATAGACCAGAGAAGATGAGAGAGATATCTCCCCCATATATACATGGGACGGAGTGTTTACTCCACCAGCATCCTGTCCTCTCGGTCACTCATGGAGCAGTGATGGCAGAGTGCGGACAGTGTCACAACTCTACCCACTGGGCCGAGACAGTATCGCTTGTCTCGGTGGCTTGACTGGAGCTAGGGGTGACCATGACATTGCACCATGTGCATATTTTGCATCGTGCATTGATTACTGCATTTATTTGTTGTACTTGTTTGACATGCATATACTGGAGACTTGTTATTTGAGATTATATGTCTATTGGTGTTCCATGAGTATTTCTTACCCTCTGTTCAGGTTAGATGGACTCTGGTATGTATCTTGATTCAGTATCTTCAGTATACCCTTTCATATTGTTCATATGAGACTATATCAGTGTAGACTCCTATTGTTATTATAACATACTATGCATATCTGCTGGGTATTCGCTGAGTTTATGGACACACACCGTTGCCATTATGATTTTATTTCAGGTTGAGATACTTGGAGTCGCCAGAAGAGCCCAGCAGCCAGTCCCTACCCATCGCGTCGACATACTTTTGTTTTGTACTTGTAGTACATTTGTTTTATATTTCTGTTAGTGATTTGTATATGTCATATGAGTGTGTCATGTGCCCTAAGGGGTTTTTGTATTGGTTGTTTCGTCGTAAGTCGGACCGGTCCGCAGTCAGGTATGATTTACTTAGTTGTCTTATACTTTTATGTGGTGTTTACCTATTTTGGAGGCCTGAGGCCAAATTAAACTGCGTGGTGATGTCTATTATGTTGTATGTATGTGTAAATTGTCCGCCGAACAGGGGAGGTGCTATCCGATTTTCTATTGGATCAGCGGTTCCTGGGTCTCGGGGCGTGACAATTTATTTTGGTATCAGAGCTCAGGTTTTCGGATACCTTCGGGACTTGTGGATTACGTTGTCTAATGGTTTTACGAGTCTTTTCGGATTTGTTCGGAATAGTTTTCTCGATGTGGTTGACTGGGACTTAGCGCGATGGGACTTCTTCAGGCGACAGGTATTTCTTCTGATCTCTTGTATACCTTATCCTAGTTAGGATGGATAGAAATTCTTTCATGTCATTGGATCAGGTTGTTATTCCTGTATAGTTATGTATAGATAGAAATTCTCGTATGTTATGAGACCATGTTACTATTCTTGTATTTAGATATGGTTAAGAATTATCTTATGTCATGGGATTATGTTTTCATTCTGATATTTAGGTATGGCTAGGAATTCTCTCATGTTATCAGATCATGTTACCATTCATATATATTTAGGTATGGTTAGAAATTCTCATGTTATTGGACCATGTTACTATTCCCGTATTTAGATATGGTTAGAAATTCTCTTATGTCATGGATTATGTTATTATTCCTGTATATTTAGGTATAGTTAGAAATTCTTCCATATTATTGGATCATGTGACTATTCCTGTATGTTAAAGTATGGTTAGGAATTCTCTTATGTCATGGGATTATGTTTCCATTCATGTATATTTAGGTATGGTTAAAATTCCTCTCATGTTATCGGATAATGTTATTATTCTTATACCCATCTAGTAACTTGGTTAAACTATCCCAGCTTGGTGGGATCTTATATACATACTTGATGGATAGATGTTCGTGGACTTGGTTTTAGTTGGATTGACATGTTGTCAATCTATTTTATTCATGATCGTTCATGTGAGCGATTAGTGACAGGTTTTGGATGAGATATTGGATTGGGGAATGTTAATTCTCTAGTAGCACCGATTGTTCAGTCGGAAAGCAAGGGTCGAATTTGTCGACAACCTATTGGAGGTTTAGGATTTTTGTTTTTCCTAGACCTTACTATTCATAGTACGTGTATTAGCTATTATTAGCTAAGCGAGAACTAGGGTTGGTTATCGTAGTTGGCTCAATCAGTGTAGGATCAACTTACCCTAGTTCAAGGAGTTTCAGACCGTTGGATCGTCCGTGCCTAGTTAGGTGACCTGGATGGCACGTGTATGGTACATGACTTATTTTAATGTCGAATGCTAGCATGAGCTACTTATTATCATCGTTATTGGATTGATATATTTTATTCCAGGGGGACTTTGATCAAGGATCACCTGTACCTGGTTGATGATCTAGAAGGTACAGTTTGATAGGTGGCTTACGTCGAGGTGAAGAAGTGTGGAGCTAAGTTGCTGGACACTTATGAGTTACTGCTTTTACTTGGTCTGAATAACTAAGAAGGTACTTACGGACTTATGATTTGCGTGGAGGCAAATCACTGACACAACTAGGCGAACTCTAGTTAAATGATATCAAGAATGACCCGCGGGGAAATAAAGGAATTTTTTTCATGAGTATGTTTAGATACTCCCGAGAGATAGCATGTCTCTATCTTCTTGTTATTGAGTGGACCTCATAGGGTTTTGACCATGAAGTGGAGGAATTGGACTGTACTGGATTATGAGGCATTGGTCTGTGTAACTTGTTAGTTGTTACGCTATCCTATGAGGGGTTTTGACTCATAGATTGGGTGTATATGGTTAGATAATCTCGATGGTGCATCGGGATGTACGACTCGCTAGGGGGCGGAGGATGTGGAGTTTGCTGTAGCCTTATCTTCCGATGAGATATTGGACACTAATCAGGAGGTCAAAAACGACCATTGGTTTTTAGTTATTATACTCCCATCTTGGACCTATTAGTTGACCGGATGATAAGGTTGTTATCACCGTGGACTTTCTTGTTGGTGATGAGAGGTTGATTGAGATTGACGAAACTCTATACTATGTTGTATTTTGAGGATTCTATTAGTGGATATGGACATGCTGGATTTTTAGCTTTTTGATGGATCATTTGGTGGATATATGATCTTTTTGTGGTTGATTGGTTGGAAGTTTGTTATTGATAGCAACATATGGTACGACATATTGGAACAATCTTTAAATTATATGATATCCTTGACGGTTTATTGAAGGATATATATATAAATATATATGACTTGTGATATTTTGGAGGATGTTATTGACTTGGAGATACTAGGTGATACTCATGGATTTCACGTTTTACATTTGAGGATCGAAGTATAGACTTGGCGTGAGTAATCATAGGATTGAGTATCCTGGACAGTTGTGATGATTGAATGATTGTTCTGGTGTACTTAGTTATCGGATGATAATCTCTGGATTGATATTTCCAGTGCTTCGTAACAGTGTAGCCTTAGGGTACCCGCCCCTAAGCCTACAATGAACTTTAGTATGGGAATTGGGAGCTTGGATGGAAGATTCAAGCACAACATCCCCACGTATTCCCGTAGGTTGCTTGCAGGTTCATTCAGTTGTTGAGCTGATTGAACAGGGTAGTAGGTTACCTACTGCATACGAGATGTTGGCAGTTGCTGTGTGAGGAAAGATGAAATTTGGGGACCAAATTTTTATTAGTGGGGGAGAATGTAAAATACCGCGATTTAAAAATCTAAAATTTATCAAGGGTTTAGGGTAAACTCTTAAATTACAAGAGAGTAATTAATTTAACCCTAAAGATTTTTGAGATGGATGGTACCAAATAGGAGAGTAAATTGATCAAAACTCTTACCTAAGGGTAGGGTTTAAATAAATGAAAGTTCGAGGACTTTTCTACAAAAGACCTCTTTTATTAAAACCTAAATTTCCGCCCGGCCAAAGCCAAGACCCGCAGACGCGCCGACTTCCCCCCTTCGCGTCTCCTCCCCTCGAGCCCTAGCCGTCGCCAAAGCCACGCCGACCCGCTCCTTCTCTTCCTCTCCCCTTCACGTGACCTAGCCGCCGGTGAAGCCCTCTCCTTCGCGTGCCCTAGCTACAGCGCCGACTTTTCAATCGTCGCAGCTAAGCAAACGAGCGTTGGATCGCTGGATTTGAGCCAGGAAGGAGCAGTGATTTCCGATCTCAGGTAAGGTTCATAAGACATTGATCTTGTTCTTTTTTTTTAGAGAACTAACTCCTGTCGGATTTGTTCTTTGGGAGTTTTCCAGTGTTGAGGAATAGGGTAGGGATCAGAGAAGGTTGCCGAGGGGTCTATTTTGTTGGTGGAAGCCGAATCCTTTGATCTTGGTAAGAATCGATTCTTTAGTTTTGATCTTGGGTGATATTGTGAAGTTGTTTTGGTTTGGCTCTGTTCTTGAGTTTGCTATCTCGTGGTTCTACCTGGGTTTTGATTTAGTTCCATGGTGTAATTGAGTTTGGGATGGTTAATGGATTGCTTACAGATCTTGTTTGGAGTGGGAGTGGTGAATTGCTTTTGTTGATATTTGGATCTATTTCGGATTTAGGTTTTTGTGATAACTTAGTTGAGTAGTTCTAAATCTTGAATTGTTTCAGATTTGTGTATGAGGGTTTAATTAGAATTGGTGTGATCTGTGTTTTTGGTTTTTGATTTTCACCATGTGAAATAAGTATGGATTAGAGGTGTTGTTTTGAAACCATGATGTGGAAGGGATTTGTTCGAGACTTTGAGGGTCTAGTTCTTGGATTTGTCGTACTCAGTTTGGTGTCTAGATCATTTATGAGGATCGATTGGGCTAAGGTTTAACTACCTTATGAACTTTAGGTGTTGGTGTGGCTACCGTGAGCTGTGTGGTGGCTTGTGTTTTGGATTAGATCAGAGGAAGCAATTTCCTTGATGGTATTATAATGAGTATGGTTGATTGGTTGACTCTGTCATGGATGGATTATGGTAGCTTTTCATTCGTGATTTTTGTTGTGGATTAAGAGTTATGTTGGTCTATATTGGATCTTGTAAATGTGGCAATGTGATACCATGTATCGTAATTGAAGTGTGAAGGTGATAACAATTCTGTTCTGGGAGTCTAATGCTATGTATAGCCGAGGAATTGAGTTTTGCTTTAAGTTTGGGTTAATCCTTGATCTTGATATCTCTCTTAGCTGTGGGCTATGACATTGTGATTTTGATTGGTACTAATGTTGAGTTGGGTTGGATTAAACCTAAGTTTTACCCCAATCACGAAAACTTATGCTAATCATCTAATTTGGAATAATTAAATGATTATGCTAATTAGGTTAACCCTGATACGGCTTAAGGATCTGTTTAGCTACTTGATAATTGTTGTGATAGCTAAAATTGTATCTGTTGATACAGGACACTGATCGCTTTTGGACTTCTAGACGGAAGGTTCCTATTTGATACAAACTACTCCTATTTTGAGGTGGGTACCCTTTGACTTATCTTTTAGATATTGTCATATTGCTATGCATGGTTAGTTATAGATAGCAGTAAGATTATACGCTAGCCTTGTTTATTATACCTCTTCTGGATACTTGTCAGTTATCCCTGAGTTATTATGTCTCTTCTAGATACTTGTTAGTTATCCTTGAGTTTTTATGCCCGTTCTGGATACTTGATAGTTATCCCTGAGTTGTTATGCCTGTCCTGGATACTTGTTAGTTATCCCTGGGTTGATATGCCTGTTCTGGATACTTGTTAGTTATCCCTGAGTTATTATGCATGTCCTGGATACTCGTTAGTTATCCCTGAGTTATTATGCCTGTCTTGGATACTTGTTAGTTATCCCTGAGTTATCATGCCTGTTCTGGATACTTGTTAGTTATCCCTGAGTTATTATGCCTCTCCTGGATACTTGTTAGTTATCCCTGAGTTATTATGCATGTCCTGGATACTTGTTAGTTATCCCTGGGTTGATATGCCTGTCCTGGATACTCGTTAGTTATCCCTGAGTTATTATGCCTGTCTTGGATACTTGTTAGTTATCCCTGAGTTATCATGCCTGTTCTGGATACTTGTTAGTTATCCCTGAGTTATTATGTCTGTCCTGGATACTTGTTAGTTATCCCTGAGTTATTATGCCTGTCCTGGATACTTGTTAGTTATCCCTGGGTTGATATGCCTGTTCTGGATACTTGTTAGTTATCCCTGAGTTATTATGCATGTTCTGGATACTTGTTAGTTATCCCTAAGTTATTATGCCTGTCCTGGATACTTGTTAGTTATCCCTGGTTATCATGCCTGTTCTGGATGCTTGTTAGTTATCCCTGAGTTATTATGCCTGTCCTGGATACTTGTTAGTTATCCCTGAGTTATTATGCCTGTCTTGGATACTTGTTAGTTATCCCTGAGTTATTATGCTTATTCTGGATATTTGTTGGTTATCCCTGAGTTATTATGCAGTTAGTTCTATACAATCTCAAGTATTGTTATATCTATATGTATGATTAGATATCGTGAGGTATCTCTTGCGTTTGACATTTAGAGATCTGTAGATTTCGGCCAGTATACCTTGTAGGCTACCTGTATTTCCTGTTATAGGATTTCAGACTGAGACTTAGTATACTGAGGACTTGGGGAGGGAGGTATGTGTATCTATCATACACCATCATTGCATTGTTGCATGTCGGCGATCAGCGACTCCCTTGTGGTTGAGCCTAATCGTCTTCCGGAACATGATATGCACACACGGCCACTCATGGGTTAGTGGATACCGCTGGGTGTGTGCATTTGCTCTGTATTGCTCCGCTCGTCCGCTCAGGGGTAGTGGTTTTGGAGCGTGGTAGCAAGCAGGGATCCCTTCTCTACCCATAGACCAGAGAAGATGAGAGAGATATCTCCCCCATATATACATGGGGCGGAGTGTTTACTCCACCAGCATCCTGTCCTCTCGGTCACTCATGGAGCAGTGATGGCAGAGTGCGGACAGTGTCACAGCTCTACCCACTGGGCCGACACAGTATCGCCTGTCTCGGTGGCTTGACTGGAGCTAGGGGGTGACCATGACATTGCACCATGTGCATATTTTGCATCGTGCATTGATTGCTGCATTTATTTGTTGCACTTGTTTGACATGCATATACTGGAGACTTGTTATTTGAGATTATATGTCTATTGGTGTTCCATGAGTATTTCTTACCCTCTGTTCAGGTTAGATGGACTCTGGTATGTATCTTGATTCAGTATCTTCAGTATACCCTTTCATATTGTTCATATGAGACTATATCAGTGTAGACTCCTATTGTTATTATAACATACTATACATATCTGCTGGGTATTCGCTGAGTTTATGGACTCACACCGTTGCCATTATGATTTTATTTCAGGTTGAGATACTTGGAGTCGCCAGAAGAGCCCAGTAGCCAGTCCCTACCCATCGCGTCGACATACTTTTGTTTTGTACTTGTAGTACATTTGTTTTATATTTCTGTTAGTGATTTGTATATGTCATATGAGTGTGTCATGTGCCCTAAGGGGTTTTTGTATTGGTTGTTTCGTCGTAAGTCGGACCGGTCCGCAGTCAGGTATGATTTACTTAGTTGTCTTATACTTTTATGTGGTGTTTACCTATTTTGGAGGCCTGAGGCCAAATTAAACTGCGTGGTGATGTCTATTATGTTGTATGTATGTGTAAATTGTCCGCCGGACAGGGGAGGTGCTGTCCGATTTTCTATTGGATCAGCGGTTCCTGGGTCTCGGGGCGTGACATATTTTGTGTTTACGGTTTATATAATAGATTTCCTTTTTTAGGTATGTAACATTAATTCTGTCCTACTTGCTTTGTTAAGTAAGCTTTCAGAACCCATGCATTCTTTCAATTTCTTCATTGGTTAACAAGTAAAATAAATGATTTGTTGGTTGACTTGGGTTTGTATCAAAGTCCGGATTTATTGTAAATAACTTTTTGTAATCGAAGAATTAAGTCAAGGATTTTGAATCTCATTATAAATGTTCCTAGAAATTTTTTAAGTTTCTTAATTTCATTTTTCAATGAAAAGTTTTCTTCTTCAAGTTTAGTGACTTGAGTTATGTTTTCATTTTGGGGTTGCTCAGTTAAAGTGTTTGTATTAATTTGCTCCTTAAAGTCATTATTTTTCTTAACAAGCAGGTTGACCTTATTTTCAAAAGTAGATAGTTTTTTTATCTAAGCATGCAATTATTTTAAAGAACTTAGCATTTTAATAATGGTTATACCTCATTGAAACCTTCAGACTCGTGGCTTGATTCATACTTAGGCTCAACTTCTAAATCTGAGCTAAATAAGATTAGTATTAATTAAACCCCGTCTTCCTAAGACCAAGATCTAGTCAAGGCCTCAGCGTTGAGCTCCAAAATGGTTATAAACTATATTGTGCCTATGGTCCCATGGTGGACTAGCTCTCACTGGATCACTCTCCTCTAGTGACTTACCTTACATACTTTATGTAGACTACTCAACTTCTTGACCCACCAGACCTTCCTGTCATATGTTTATCTGGACTTCAGTCAACTGTTAGGTCTCGCGGACCTAGCTGGACTTCATACAAGGTCTCAATCAACACTGGATACAACTGATAATGAGACCTCGTCATGTAGAGGAGTGCTCATGCCCATACATATAGTAGTTGTGTATTGGTGGGGGAGCTGCTTGCTGTTGACATGAAGATGTCTAAGTCTTCTGGCGCCCTCTCTGTGTATCCATCTATTGAGAGTGAACCCCTTAGGCGATGACCTCAACAGACTCATGATGTGTCTTCAAAGCACACTCACGACTCTTATGCCCCGAAAGTTTGCAGTAGAAAGACACAACATATCTAAGGGGGCACTCTAGCTTACCAAGCTCTGTAGACTCGCAGTGGAAACAATGGAACCTATGAAAGATCTTCCAATTCATCCGAGAGTGATGGGAAGATACTACTAGTGAACGTCAAGTCTTTTGTGGTCGAGAATCTGGCCCAGGAGCACCCAATGAACCCTGGCTCCTCTTACCTCTCTTCTGTCCTGCACTCTGCTGCTCCTGGTCTGACAATGAGTCCTGAGCTGATTGTTTTTCATTCTTCCTATCACCATACACTCATTGTTGAGTCATCTCAATAAGTAGTACTCAGTCCAATGCCTCCTGATACATAGTCGTGAAAAATCCCAACATCCGAATCTGAATATAGCCCGCCAGGTCTTGCGTGAACTGAAATATTCGCTTACTATTGTCGGCCACCAATTGTAGACAGAACTCCGCCAGGCGATTAAACTATGCATCATACTCCATCATTGTGCACTCTTGCTGCTGGAGGCTCAAGAACTCCTAGTGAGTGTCACACAGAAAGCAACCGAGAAATTTTCTTCTCGAAAGCCTCTCGGAATATAGCCCAAGTAATATGTTGCTCTCTGATAAGTCCTTTGTATGCTCCACCAGGTGATGACCTGATCAGACAGATGATACGCTGCTAACTCGGCCTTCTCTTCCTACGTTCAGGTCATGTAATTGAGTGTGCCCTCCAATGTGTCCAACAAAGAATTGGCAATGCACGGATCAGGTCCTCCATGGAACAATGTGAAGCGACACTTCACGGATGCAACTAATATTGGGATCTGAGCTCTATCCAAAATCAATCACGCAGGGGTGGTGGGTACCACTGGTGGCACTGCTGGAACGACTGTCGGAAAGGGTGAGGGAACTCTTTGTGGTTGAACTCTCCTACAACCCTGTAGGTCATGATGGGTTTATTGCTGACTATCCGATCCTACATCTGTAGGTTTCTCTGGAGATTCTGCCACATGACTAGTAGTCTCAAATCTCATCGACTCCACCATCTCCTTCCATGGTCATCTTGGACCACATATAGGTGCAGAAGCTGGTCTATCATGAGTCATACATGTTAAAATATCTTCCATGAATCACTAAAGGCATATATCTACAAAAACCTTACCTACTTACTCATCTAGAAAAGTCCTATCGTGCCAAGTCCTAAAACAAGACCATGTTGAGAAAATGACTCCACGAAAAACTTAAAATACCCAGGTAGACCTCCTAGACCCGGGCTGTGATACCAAATAAAATTGTTATACCATAGAGAGTCACATGCCTGATGGAAAATGGGCAACATCTCTCTTGTACATCAGACATATGTATCTTATATACAAAGCCAACACGACCACCACAATACTGCATCCAACACGGCTGGCAAACATAGCAAATAAGAATATATAATGACACAGCACCATCACAAGACATACCTATGTTGTCCGCTGGCATGACTTACAATTACAGAGCAACACCACGAGCCCATCCGAGGTACACAAACATACTATCCACACAATCCATAAATACAAATTCATGAGATGAAAAAGAAAGATAAGTGTACCACAAGTATACAAATCCAAACCAAAATCCATCTTGACAGGTAGGGATGTTAGTGTTATCCTTATAGCCAATTATAAGATGATTATATAGGGAATATTGTATATCATATTCTATCTAATAAATACAACGTTTGATTATTATATTTATTTCAAGATTATGCCCAATGAATAAGTATAATAATGTCCTTAAGTAATAAGTTCTGATTTATATTATATCAATTAGTTGAATTGATAGTGAGATAATGTACAAAATACTACCCTTAACTATTCCTAGTCAAATATTAATATTTAAAGACAATATAAATACGTTAAGACTAGCATGTAGATCAATTGATGACTTGATCTCACAAGTCATGGATATTGGATATCAAGTTGACACATGGGTATACATTAGAGAATGCGTACTGAATTGACCCGCCATGAGAAAGTTTCATGAATCGTTATATGAGTGTCATAAACTTTCTCATGTGACTATTAGTATGAATAGTCCTTAGATATGAATTCATAACGGTTCCCTACATAAGGAGTTATGTACTTTAGTATTGTCAAATGTCACCCGTAACAGGGTGGACTATAAAGGTAATCACTGGGTATGTAACAAATTATGCGGAGGGATGTGAGTGAAGTAGATGGGATCTATCCCTCCTATATGACGGGAGTGATATCTGTGAGCCCCTTGATCGAGTAGGACTACTAAAATGCATGGTAACGCTCAAATGAGTCAATATAAGATATTGGGCTCATTTACTTGAGTGAGTCTACTTGGGGATCAAGAAATAAAAAGATTGATAAAGGGATGACATAGTTTATACTTCATTGACCAATCTAGATATCAAAGATAGAATAACAAAATCATACATTATAATAGTCATGGAAAGATTATGTCGGATCTTGATATTATCGTCACTTGGGTAGCAATGATGCATTGCTAGATGTCTCTCATTGTTTATGTATTTAAAGTAGTTTAAAGACATTGCCAATGTAAATGTTACGAGAACCTATTGTGTCACACACAAAGGACACGATGTCTCGGAGATAAGATGATATTAGTTTGACTAAAATGTGATCCAAAATTGGATTAATTAAGTTAGACTCAAATGAATCCAATTAAATTATGGGATTGAGTCTAATTTAAGTTAGACTCATTTAGATTAGACTCAACTACTTAATTATGGATAATATTCATTAAAAGGTTTAATAAACTATTATTTAAGAGGAAGACAAAGGGGCATTCTATTAATTGGATGAATAGAATATTAAGAGTCTCAAGTGATACCAAGAGACTTGGTATTTATTGGTTTTATTAGCATTAAAATGAACCCCAAGAAGATATACTCGGTCTGATGAACCCTCTGTCTAGTAACACTTGGAGTTGGATCTTTAGCTCGTCCAACTCTTTCGATGGCATACGATAAGGAGCTTTAGATGTCGACGCAGTCCCCAGAATTAGCTCAATGGTGAACTCTATCTATCTCCTGGGAGGAAGACCCGGTAGCTCCTCTGGAAAAACGTCCGAAAACTCCCGAACCACTAGAATATCCGAAAGTGAGGTGCTACTACTATCGTCTACGCTGATCATCGATAATAAGAAACCCTGGCAGCCCTATGACAGCAATCTATGTGCCTGGAGCGCAAAAATAACAGATATGTCGTCATCTCGGATGCCGGTGAAATCCCTCAAGGGTTGGTTCGTAGGCCGAAAAGTGACCACCGTTGTCAGGCAATCCACGGTGGCATGGTACTCTGTAAGCCAATCCATGCTGAGAATGACGTCGAATTCCACCATCTCGAGTACCAACAAGTCATAGAGATTCATCAATCTCAATCCAACTCTCAACACCCATAAGCAAGAGGTGATATCAACTCTATCATTTCGAAAACTAGTGAATCCATGGTGAGGGTATAACCACTGAAAACCGGTGGACGTTCTTTAACCTTTTGTTTAATGTTCAATACCTCTCCGGAAGGTAAGGACACAGCTAACTCCACATCCTCCGCACCCTAGCTAGTCGTACATCTCAATGTACCATCGAGATCATCCAACCACATACATTTAATCTATAAGTCAAAATCCCTCATAAAATAGCGTAGCAACGAGCGAGTTGATCAACCATCACCTCGAAACCCCAAACTCTTCAATTCCTCCACTCAAGGTTCAAAAAACTCTGAGGTCTAACACTATAGCAAGGCAATAGAGATACACTACCTCACAGGAGTATCTCAACATACTCATGAAGTGATTCTTTATTTCTTGAATGTCATCTTCGATATCCTCCGACCAGAGGTGATCTAGTCTCACAATTGATTTGTATCAACGCAAATCATGAGTCCAATAGTATCTACTTGGTTATCCAAAACCAAGTACATACGATAACACGTAAGTATTAAGCAATTAGCTCCACACTTTTTCGTACCAGCTCAAGTCATCCATCAATATGTACTTTCCTGGTCATCAACCAAGTACAAGTGATCCATGGTCAAAATCCCCATGGAATATGATGTATCACTTCTCTACTAACGATGGTAGTATATAGTTAATGCTACCCTTCTACATCAATATAGGTTACGTATCCAAAACGTGCCTTCCAGATCACCTAACCAGGCATGAGTGGCCTAAAGGTATGAAACTCCTAGAACCAGGGTAGGTTGATCCTATACTGATCGAGCCAACTACAGTAGACAACCCTAGTTCCCACCCACCTAATAGTAGCTAGTACATGTACTATGAATAGTAAGGTCCAAACAAAATCAAAATCCTTAACCTCCAATAGGTCGTCGACAACTTTAACCTCGACTTTCCGACTCAATAGTTGGTGCTACTAGAGAATTAATATTTTCCGCTCCAAGGTCTCATCTGTAACGTGTCGACTAATCGCTCACAGGTACGATCACGAATAAGATTGACCGACTACATGTCAATCCAACTAAAATCAAGTCTAAGAATACTTATCCATTCAGTATGAACATACGATCCCACCAAGCTGGGAAAATCTAACCTATCCTAAATTTAATACTGAATACTAAAGATAAGATAGTTCCAAAAAGATATACCTCTTGCTACCTGGAGATGTCCCATCGCCGCCAAGTCTTAGAGTACAAATCACTTCACAAAAATCGACAATTTACCAAAGGGCGTACGTAACAATACGAAATTACCAAAGGGCGTCCCATGATTTCTATTTTACCAAAGGGCGCAGTCCTTTAAGTGAACTTCCTATTATACCCTTGGCGCCACAATACACCTTTTCCATTCCCATTTTCGAGACATACGAACCACTTTTGCAGTAAAATAAGAATATGTGGTTCGGATGGCAAGGTAGTGGAAATATTCTCAGCCTATATATATAATACTAACTTGCAAAAGTCGAATCATCACGAGGGTACGTATATATTTCGACTTTGCACAACTCAATTGATCAAGACAGCTGAGGAAGATAGGTGTTGAAGGAGAAAAAGCAAGCAACAGATTGGTAACAAATACAAATAGTAATGTACGTATGATTGTCATCTTTGATATTGTATCAGACCTGGTTTTATACTTATCAACTCTTGCTCGAATTTGTATGTTTGGAGGAGTCTAAGGGTGATATGATTACATAATAAGGCTCTGTGAAATTTGTTAAAATGAAGATGAAAAAATGCTTGAATTCGACCTAGGGATGATATATTAACCTTTCAGGCCCTAGAAGGGCCAGAATTTAAAGGAGTTAAATCCCTAGGAGTGCATGATATCATTAGATTTCATGCCCTAGGAGTGAATCAAATATGTTGTTTTCAGGCATTGGCAGGGGCTGAAAAAAATGAATTCAGGTCCACCTAGGGCCTGAAAAAAAAGGAATTCAGGTCCTCCCAGGGCCTGAAATGAAAAGATTTCAGGTCCTTACAGGAGCTGAAATCATTGGATTTGAGGGCCTGGGAGGGCCTGAAACAATATAATTCAGGCCCTGTGATTTCAGGCCCTGGGAGGCACAAGGGGGTGGCCCTGAAATAAAATGATTTTAGGCCCACGGTGGGCCTGAAATAAATCATTTCAGGCCCACCGTGGGCCTGAAATAAAAACATTTCAGGCCCAATGGAGGGCCTGAAATAAAAAATTGGCAGGGCCAGGGTGGGCCTGAAATCATTTCAATTCAGGCCCAGTTTGGGCCTGAATACCTCCATTTCAGGCCGAGGGTGGGCCTTAAGTAGGAAAATATCCGGGTTTTTCAGCAAGGTTAGAGGTTTGGGCCTTCCTAGGTCCTTGATTATGTTTTTCAAAGTTTGCTAAATGTAATTGTAATTTATTTTTCAGGGATGATAATGATGTTGATGAAATAATCTCCGAAATATGGAATACTCTTGATGATAATGCTGTCACGGGGAATGGATCAGAAATTATAAGGAATTTGACAATTGATCTAAATGAAGAAGCAACTAATATAGAAGGTGAGGGTTTGAATTCTTCTTCAAGAGTTGTTGAATTCTTTGAGGCAACTTGGAGTGGGGAGGAAGGAATTGAAATCCGGAATGCAAATGAATTAGAACCCATTACAAGTGTACTAGAATTCCAAGCCGATGATATGCAGATTGAGGAATATGATTTCCCCCTAGATGAGTACAGTGACTTAGAGGAGGAGTTTCCATTAGCTGAAGATCCATATATTTTAAATTCTCGATTGCTTGCTGGGCCAATTGGAGAGTTAGAGGCAAGAGATGGGCATGAATTTTTTGTGGGGCAGATATTCCCATCTAGAGAAGAATTCAAGAATGCACTTGTCAAACATGTCATGATTAAGCATATGAGATATAACCCAGTTGACACCCTAAAAAATAGAGTTAAAGCAGTGTGCTTCAACCAACCATGTACATGGAGGGTAGTAGCAAGGGGGGAAGTAGAGTTCACTGTTACAAAATATATAAAGGAACACCAATGCGGAACTGTTAGGGAAAGTGCTGATCATCATGCATGCTCTTCATCATTTGTTGCTTCTTTTGTTGAAGAGCAATTTCTTCATAATGAACAATACAAACCAAGTATGATTATATCAGATATTAAAGCTAGATTTGGAGTGACCATATCATACAGAAAAGCGTACATAGCTAGGGAGAAAGCATTGAAAAAGGTTGTTGGAGATTATGATGAGGCTTACAGAGATCTTCCACAATATCTGCGTGAGTTAAGAGCTAGAGATCCTGAAACGTATGTGACACTATGCACGAATGGTGACAATCAGTTCCAGCGGTGTTTTTGGGGTTTTGGTGCTTGCCGAAGGGTTTTCAGGTCTTATTTGCGTAGACTTATCGGAATTGATGCCCACACCTAAGAGGAAAGTTTCCGGGAGTAATGTTGATTGCAACGACGATTGATGGTAATGACAATGTTCTTCCAGTTGCCTTCGCAATAGCTGAAGTTGAATGTGGGTCTGCATGGGAGTGGTTTTTGGAGCATACAAAGAGGTTCTTTGGTGTCGATGATCACTCAATCACCATAGTATCAGATAGACATCGGGGCATTATATCAGCTATTAGAAAAGTCTACTCAAACGCGCATCATGCCTTTTGTTGCCACCACATGTGTTGTAATATGGTAACTGATACTGGAAGTAGAGCTGCTGTAGGTTTGTTTTGGGCAGCAGCACGAGCCAACACAACACTCCAATATGATATGATAATGCAGACAATGTTTGAAAAACATCCAGTTGCCCATAAGTGGCTTCACAACATTGACCCTAAAAGGTGGGCAAATGCACACTTTACAGGGAGAAGGTACAGAATGCTTACCACGAATTGTGTGGAGAGCTTAAATGCTTTGTTCAAGTCTACACGTGAGCTTCCCATAAACAAGTTAATTGATAATACAAGAAGAAAAGTTGCTCAATGGTTCTATAACCGTAGAGAGCAAGTATCCAAATGGCAGCTTGCTTTGACACCTTATGCTACAAAAGAAATTGATTCAAGGAGAGAGAAAGCAAGAGCTTATAAGGTTCACCCTTACTCTCAATCAAAATGGAAGTAGAAACATGGGGCACTTCATACATTGTTGATTTGGAAAAAAAAGTTTTGTCATTGTGGGGAGTTTCAAATTTCAGGACTTCCTTGCTCACATGCTATTGCCGTAATCATTCACAGGAACATGGATACACTTCCTTATTGTGAGCAATTTTTTTATTCTGAAACTTGGAAGTGGGTTTACATGGATCGTATTTTCCCTTGTAGAAGCAAGCAGTTTTGGCCTACTGGAGTAAACGACATTACAGTTCTATGTCCCCGTAGCCTTGTGCAGCCTGGTAGACGAAAGAAGGCACGGATAGAGTCCAGACACAATGGCAAGGTCAAACTAAAATGCAGCCGGTGCAAACAACTTGGTCATAATAAAATGACATGTAGAATGCCGCTAGCCCCGAGGTCTTGAGTTAATTGGTATATGTAGTGACCCAATATTCTGAGTGAAGTGTATATTTTGTATGGAGGATAACTGAATGTAAAGATTTTGTATATTTTACAGCTATAGTATTGTCAAAAAACTAGTTGTTGTTAATGTTGTGACTTGAAGAAGTATTTCAATATTATGATACATTTCTTCTTGTGTAAAGTGATGTAAGCAGAATTGAGCAGTTGTGAAGTTTTCGGATTTTGAAACCCACCAAAATGTAATTTCTGGTCTTGAAGTCCTGAAGTCCTATGGTTTGTGAATATATGTCCTTTGTTTGTTTGTTTGCTTTGGTGAATCATTGTTTTGTGCCAACTGATACTGTATTAACACGTAATTGATAATCATTAGGACTATGTTTGGAGACCAAAAATACCATCTCCTAGCTATCTAAACTTTAACTACTGGTAATGAGCTTTGAGAATTCAAAATATCATAGGTCCATGAAACTCACCTCCTGCTGTGCCAAATTATGAAAAAATTAGGTAATGATGTGGATGGAATTAAATTGTGGTATGCAATGTTTATGTAGGTACTCTTTTTTGTGTTTAATATTAAAAATAATCTCACAACATGTATATTTATAAAAAATATTTAATCATTCTAATATTGAATTATTTGAAATCTGAAATGAGATTATTTGAATTCTGAACATTTTTGTGTCAGGCCCAACCTGGGCCTGAAATGAGATGATTTCAGGCCCACTCTGGGCCTGAATAATATCATTTCAGGCCCGCTGGGCCTGAATGAATATTTCAGGCCAGCGTGGCCTGAAATATCTCATTCAGGCCCACGCTGGGCCTGAAATAATTAATCAGGCCAGCGTGGGCCTGAAATCATCTCATTTCAGGCCCAGCGTGGGCTGTGATTTAAAATTAGGGTAGAGGAAAAGTAAGGTTCAATATTGCTTATAGTATCGACAAGAGGACAGATTATAGATTACAGTTTTAGACAATAACAAGGATCGAAAGCAATGCTCCAGTGGAGTATCAAAATGGTTTACATACATTTTAACTACAAACATATATTGTTTGTCATTAAACTTACATTATACAACTGAACTGAATCATTTTGTTTCAGGCACTGACTGGGTTTCCTAAAATGATTTTGTTTCAGGCCCAATGTTGTCCTCATTTTAAATGATTCTAGCAAAAACAAGGTTCAATATTACTGAAAAAATTCGACAACATTTACATATTACAGATCATATATGAGACAAAAACAATGATCCGAAGCAAAGTTTCATTGATTTGAGAAGGAGTACATGGATTGTATAATTACAAATACAATGTTTGTGCTGACAATTACATATGCATAGTATGAACAAAAACTCTAGTTACAGATTTAGCTTCCAACACTTGTCTCTCATTATTTTATAGCCCACTTGAAATCGATAATTTTTCATATCCTTTTGGCTAAAATCTGTAGATCTTTGGAAAACTAGACTTTCTGCATACCGCATCATGAAAAAGGCACAATCCGACCTGAAAAACCAATATTGACATTGTTGTCATCTTATAAAATCAACTATGAAATGTATTGTTATTTTTAACAAAAATAAACATCCTCTTACGATCTGGATTGGGTGGGTCCTTGTACAACAATTTTAGTAAACTCTGTCCCAAATATGGCAGGCAATCCTTTATTCCATGTCTTGTAATAAGACCAGGTCATATTTTTGAAAAACGCCACCTACACAGATATAACATTAGTAACAATTATATTGGTATGAACCTTTTTGTTGAGGTATATCTATGAAGTAGAAAACTTACAGTTTTTTCAAATTTAGCAGTGTACCCTTCTGTGGCGCCGAGAGAATTATAATGATGGATACAACCTTCCACGAGGTCAATAACCATTAGATGCCAATGATCGTCTGCATTATTTAGAGGACATATGATATATCTAATCGGCTTATCCGTATCAGTAGCAATAGTTTGTTCAAAAGCCTGAGCGTGAATCGCCTCAAAAAGATCCTATGGTTATTAAAAAGTGTCAGTGGACTAAATCATAGAAAAAAACAATAATGATTTAGTAGCTAATTAACTTACATCAAACCCCACCCCACAAAATATGGAGGGCTGGTATGGTGAGTTACACACTTTTGCTTCTTTTCCAAGAATAGTCCAGTATGCATTGATGCAATCCCCCGTGGTGTAGTCATTCCAATCAAATATTGTCAAAAAAGATAGCATATCTAATGTAAAGGTCCCATTGGACCATACTGGATTTAACTGATACCTACATGCAAATAAGATAAGCAACTTAATGAAATTTTGAAGATTCAATTTTATTAATGAATGTAAATAATCATCATTGTTTTACAATAATTTTCCAAATGCAATAGCAACTAACTCACTTTAATTTACTAAGCTTTAATAATGTTTCAGCAATCTCTGCATCTTTAGGCTTCTTCTTAAAAATTGCCCTGGAATTCCTCAATATTTTGCTTTTGACCTTTTGAAATTCTTTAGCTTTAGCTATGTGATGTTCAGATATGTTTGTTTGGAAGGAGGTCTCAGATTTATTTGTTTGCGTTGTAGTATCTGAGATTGATGGGGCAGGAGCCGCGTCATCTTCATCATCATCTTCATCCTCATCCTCATCCTCATCCTCATCCTCATCCTCATCCTGAACAACTTGTTTGCCCTTGCCTTTGGGCTGGTAGTCTTGTGTGACCTGAGTTATTTTTAATTTTTTGGCAAGTGGCTCATCTTCATCTGACCCTTTGCTTTGCAATTGTTCATACAGCTTCTTGATTCTTTGGTTAGACTGAAGTATGATCTTCTCTCTTGCAGCTAGTCTTTTTTCATGACGCTCCTCTTGTACTTTAAGCTGCGAAACTTTATCATCAATTATTATATCCTTATCAACAATGATGTCATCCTTTTGTTTAAGTTGCGACTCCTTCTCTGCAATGATTGTTTCTTTCTGAGCAATAATTTGATCCTTGGCACTGATGGCTGTTGCTGTCTCACTTGTGGCTTCCTCCAAAGTTTTAAGTGCTATATTTAAATCGTGCTGTAAGGTCTCAATTTGTTCTTGTTTTTGTATACATATATTGCAGGCTTCCGTTTGTAAGGCCTGTTGCCTTCCTTGTGGTGCCTGGCTTCCTTCTGGTGCCTGCTGTAATTCCTCAGAGTGTACCTCAAGTGGTTGAGTTGGAGGATAGTAGTCAGGTACCAAATCATGCTCTATATCAAACGGAATTAAATCAACAATAATTGAATCTGTGGCCACACGGTCTATCATCCTCTTGATACTCTCAACGTGGGCTTTAGGCCAAGTCCAGCGAAGTATTCTTGGCAATTTATGAGGATGTTGAGGAGCAGCAATACTAATATGTTCAGTAACCCATACCTGCAACATCATTATAATCAGTAAATTATATCCATCATCAAATTATATCAGCAGGTATAAGTAACTATAACTTACAGCCAAAATATTTGGAAATCCCTTGAGCAAGGGAGCCTTGGCCGGTTGGGTTGAATCACCTACATGTCTTCTATGCCTCAATGTCACCTCCTTTCCAATGGCTCCCAACTGAGGAGCCATGAAATTGTACACAGCATTGCACCAATTATAGTTTCGTAGATTGTCAAAATCATCTACACAATCAATAAGTGACACGGCAGGAATGGCAAGTATGCTGCTAGTACCACAAAATAGCACTGTACTGAAAAAATAGAGTATATACAACTGACAGTACAGCTTGTCATTGGATGTAGACTTTATTAGCAGTTTCTCCAAATGTCGGGCAGAACAACTGGAATCTTCAAAATACTCCTTGTACAGTGGCGTGGAGGCCTCATGTAAATCAAGTTGGACTATCTCTCCATGGTCAGGTAGCCCTAGAATAGTGATATATCAACCTTTGTGAAATTCAGATTTTCCCATGGATTACAAAGCTCTGTTCTTCTCATCCCAATTATCAAACATGTTCTGAACTTGGGGTCTTACACAAGAACTAGTAGGAAGGTCGAGGACCCAAGAAAAGGTGTGTCTCGAAGCAACTGTTCTTGTGCTGGTGTGGGTGGAACAGAATCAATAAAATTTTTGAAATGGGATAGGCTACTTTTCCAGTTCATTCGTTTGCTTCGACCTCTGTTGGCAAAACTTGAATACTGGGTAGGCAATTTGATTTTTCGTTTTGGCAGCTGTTTTTTCTCATGACTTCCCCCAGAGACTTGCTGTTTCTTAGATTTGGTGGGAGCAGCTTTCTTTGAAGCTGATCTTTTTTGACCCATACCGAACTTTGCAACCATCAAAATTATTTGACACAAACAAAAATGACACTTAGTATTCGTTCATAAAAGGGCCTCCTCAAATTCAGTCTTTTACTGAAAACTATCGCTAACCCTAGGTGAAAGCAAGAACTGAAATGACAAACTAAAAATTAGGGTACGTACAAGTCGACTAGTGCGATGACGATGATGTCGCCCACAACTTCTCCAATCAAGACAAGCCCGCAACCTTCAAATCGCAACAAATCTGGAGCTAAACAAATCAGTGACTGCTATACAAATGAGTGACTGCTGGGCCTGATATAAAGGGTTTCAGGCCCTAGGAGGCGCTTTTTATATGTATTATAAATA
>JAGFNQ010003012.1:244146-493167 GCA_024364735.1 Boesenbergia rotunda | reverse complement strand
GAGATTGTGAATGAAAACATTTGTAAAATTATTGTACTATATGTATATTTTGTCGGATTATGAAAGTCAATTGTTTGCTCATGAATTTTTTTCTTTTTAAGAAAAAAAATCATTTCATTCTGTGCTGACTTTATTTATCGAACTATCAAATAAGAAATCATTTACTCAAAAATTATGTTTTTTTTAAATTACATATTTGTTGTATCTCATAAAAATAATTACCCAACAAATAAAATAATCAATATCTAATTAAATTTTTAAATATGATTTAATTATTTATTTAAATAAAGTGAATTATATGTTTAAATCCTTTTTAATTATTATACCTTTGTACAAATTTGCAAACTATTGGATGTCAAAATAATTTCTGTGAAATTCATTGGAAAAATTTAGTAATTAGGCATAAAAAAAACTAGTGTTCGAGATATTTAAAAAAATCAATAAACCAAATAGTTATTTAACAAAAACACAACCTAATTGGCAATAACATTGATAATAACAATTATGAGTAGAGAAGAGGAATATAATGATTCTCGACAATGAAAGATAAGTTGGGGAATAATATCCAAACACGAACCCAAACTATTGTAAGAAAAACACAAGATCTAGTAAAGAATGTAGCAAAACTACTGCAAGTCTTTGATTTTATCAACTTTTTCCATTGAATTTGTCTCGATCAGTTGCAATGACAATTGTAGTAACCTATAGTTATCACAATCACCATAATACTCAAAATGCTCATAGAATTGAGGAATGAAACTACACAGCCAGCTTTAATCTTCAAAGGATCGGAAAAGGCAAAAATAAAGCCCCATGAATGACTCCATCCACGCCAACCAACACATAAGTCCTAGCTAAACATTCCATATCGAATAAGCATTCTTTGATTTCAATAAAAAAAAATAATTTACAATGAAAATTTTGAAGGATTAAGTCCGTATTAGTGGGTTTACATCTCTATAATATATGTTTACACTTGATTAACACACACAATTAATTATCATTAAGTAAACTAAACTCAGTTAAGTGATATATACTTTATGCATGAAGAACGTTTAAGATATTGAATATGAATTCAATGTGTAAATTCATTAATCCGGTTCATTAATATTAATGCACTATTAATGATGTATAAACTTTATAGGAATGATCCCTATAGGATGAGACTAGGTATATAAGAGAAGAAACTCATTGGTTTGAACATATTTTTAATCTTGGATTAAAGAGAACTTCTTTTTCCTCGTATTATAGTACAATAGGATAAATTAATTCTAACAGAGAAAGAATCACTAAAGGGCGGGAAAGGAAGAAAATGAGAGGCTTGGTATAGAATTGACTATGAACCATACTAAGAGCCATAATGCACGAGAATTAACAAAATTTGTCTAATGTATAAATTTTCATTCTAGTGTAAATCACTATATAAGCCAAAAAATAATAGATAAAAAAAATACAAAGAGATATAACCGCAATTTACCAAAGGCCGTACCTAAGAATTAGAAATTATCAATTCGCGTACCATGGTTTCTAATTTACCAAAGGGCGCAAGCCCTTAAGTGAACGTCCTATTATACCCCTCCCATCACAAAATACCTTTTTTGATTCACATTTTCGAGACATCCGAACCACTTTTGTAGTAAAATAATAATTTATGGTTCGGATGGCCAGGTAGTGGAAATTTTCTCAGCCTATATATATATTACTACCTTGCACAAGTCGAATCATCACGAGGGTACGTATATATTTCGACCTTGCACAACTCAATTCATCACCAAGGCAGCTGAGGAAGATAGGTGTTGAAGGAGAAAAAGCAAGCAACAGATTGGTAACAAATACAAATAGTAATGTACGTATGATTATCATCTTTGATATGATATCAGACCTAGTTTTATACTTATCAACTCTTTCTATAATTTTTATATTTGGAGGAGTCTAAGGGTGATATGCATTACATAATAAGGGCTCTCTAAAATTTATTAAATTTAAGATAAATAAATGCTTGAATTTGACCTAGGGTGATATCTTACCATATTAGGCCCTAGGAGGGCCTGAAATTAAAGGATTTCAGTCTCTGGGAGTGCATGATATCATTAGATTTCAGGCCCTAGGAGAGACTGAAATATGTTGTTTTCAGACACTGGGAGGGCATGAAATAAAAGGAATTCAGGTCCTCCCAGGGCCTGAAATGAAAAGATTTCAAGCACTTCCAAGGGCTGAAATCATTGGATTTGAGGGCCTGGGAGAGCCTGAATCAAAGGATTTTAGGCCCTCCAAGGGCCTGAAATATACTGATTTTAGGTCCTACGAGGGCCTAATATATAATGATTTCAGGTCCTACGAGGGCCTGAAATCATTTACAGGGCCTAAAATATAATGATTTCAGGCCCTGTGAGGGCCTGGTATATAATGATTTCAGGCCCTACGAGGGCCTGAAATCTTTTACAGGGCCTAAAATATAATGATTTCAGGCCCTGTGAGGGCCTGAAATCAAAATATTTTTATATTTTAGGCCCTGTGAGGCCTGAAATAAAAGGAATTCAGGACCTCCCAGGGTCTGAAATGAAAAGATTTCAAGCCCTTCCAGAGGCTGAAATCATTGGATTTGAGGGCCTGGGAGGGCCTGAATCAAAGGATTTTAGGCCCTCCAAGGGCCTGAAATATACTGATTTCAGGCCCTCCAAGGGCCTGATATATAATGATTTCAGGCCCTACGAGGGCCTGAAATCTTTTACAGAGCCTGAAATATAATGATTTCAGGCCCTGTGAGGTCCTAAAATCAAAATATTTCAGGCCCTCAGGCCTTCCTAGGTCCTTGATTATGATTTTCAAAGTTTGCAAAATGTAATTGTAATTTATTTTTCAGGGATGATAATGTTTTTGACGAAATTCTATCCGAGATATAGAATACTCTTGGTGATAATGCTGTCATGGGGAATGGATCAGAAATTACAAGGAATTTGACAATTGATCAAATGAAGAAGCAACTAATCAAGAAGGTGAGGGTTTGAATTCTTCTACAAGAGTTGTTAAATTCTTTGAGCCAACCTGGAGTGGGGAGGAAGGAATTGAAATTCGGAATGCAGATGAATTAGAACCCATTACAAGTGTACTAGAATTCCAAGCTGATGATATGCAGATTGAGCAATATGAATTCCCCCCAGATCAGTACAGTGACTTAGAGGAGGAGTTTTCATTAGCTGAAGATCCTTATATTTTAAATTCTCGATTGCTTACTGGGTCAATTGGAGAGGTAGAGACAAGAGATGAGCATGAATTTTTTATGGGGCAGATATTTCCATTTAGAGAAGAATTCAAGAATGCACTTGTGGTTAAGCATATGAGATATAACCCAGTTGACACCCGAAAAAATAGAGTTAAAGCAGTGTGCTTCAACCAACCATGTACATGGAGAGTAGTAGCAAGGGGGGAAGTAGAGTTCACTGTTACAAAATATATAAAGGAACACCAATGTGGAACTGTTAAGGAAAGTGCTGATCATCATGCATGCTCTTCATCATTTGTTGCTTCTTTTGTTGAAGAGCAATTTCTTCATAATGAACAATACAAACCAAATATGATTATATCAAATATTAAAGTTAGATTTGGAGTGACCATATCATACAAAAAAGCATACATAGCTAGGGAGAAAGCATTGAAAAAGGTTGTTGGAGATTATGATGAGGCTTACAGAGATCTTCCATAATATCTGCGTGAGTTAAGAGCTAGAGATCCTGAAACGTATGTGGCACTATGCAGGAATGGTGGCAATCAGTTCCAGCGATGTTTTTGGGCTTTTGGTGCTTGCCGAAGGGTGTTCAGGTCTTATTTGCGTAGACTTATCGGAATTGATGCCACACACCTAAGAGGAAAGTATCCGGGAGTAATGTTGATTGCAACGACGATTGATGGTAATGACAATGTTCTCCCAGTTGCCTTCGCAATAGCTGAAGTTGAATGTGGGTCTGCATGGGAGTGGTTTTTGGAGCATACAAAGAGGTTCTTTGCTGTCGATGATCACTCAATCACCATAGTATCATATAGACATCGAGGCATTATATCAGCAGTTAGAAAAGTCTACCCAAACGCGCATCATGCCTTTTGTTGCCACCACATGTGTTGTAATATGGTAACTGATACTGGCAGTAGAGCTGCTGTAGGTTTGTTTTGGGCAGCAACACGAGCCAACACAACACTCCAATATGATATGATAATGCAGACAATGCTTGAAAACATCTAGTTGCCCATAAGTGGCTTCAGAACATTGACTCTAAAAGGTGGGCAAATGCACACTTTACAGGGAGAAGGTACAGAATACTTACCACGAATTGTGTGGAGAGCTTAAATGCTTTGTTCAAGTCTACATGTGAGCTTCCCATAAACAGGTTAATTGATAATACAAGAAGAAAAGTTGCTCAATGGTTCTATAACCATAGAGAGGAAGTCTCCAAATGACATGTTGCTTTGACACCTTATGCTACAAAAGAAATGGATTCAAGGAGAGAGAAAGCAAGAGCTTATAAGGTTCACCCTTACTCTCAATCAAAAATGGAAGTAGAAACATGGGGTACTTCATATATTGTTGATTTGAAAAAAAATGTTTTGTCATTGTGGGGAGTTTCAAATTTCAGGACTTCCTTGCTCACATGCTATTGTCGTAATTATTCACAAGAACATAGATACACTCCCATATTGTGAGCATTATTTTTATTCTGAAACTTGGAAGTGGGTTTACATGGATCGTATTTTCCCTTGTAGAGCAAGCAGTTTTGGCCTACTGGAGTAAACGACATTACAGTTCTATGTCCCCGTAGCCTTGTGCAGCCTGGTAGACGAAAGAAGGCACTGATAGAGTCCAGACACAATGGCAAGGTCAAACTAAAATGCAGCAGGTGCAAACAACTTGGTCATAATAAAAGGACATGTAGAATGCCGCTAGCCCCAAGGTCTTGAGTTAATTGGTATATGTAGTGACCCAATATTCTGATTGAAATGGATATTTTATACGGAGGAGAACTGAATGTATATATTTTGTATATTATACAACCATAGTATTGTCAAAAAACTAGTTGTTGTTAATGTTGTGACTTGAAGAAGTATTTCAATATTATGATACATTTATTCTTGTGTAATTTTATGTAAGCATAAAAGATCAGGTGTGAAGCCCTCTAATTTTTAAACCCACAATAATGTTATTTCAAATCTTGAAGTCCTGAAGTCCTATGGTTTGTGAATATCTGTCATTCGAGGCCCTCTGTTTATTTGCTTTGTTGATTCATGGTTCTGTGCCAACTGATACTGTATTAACATGTAATTGATAATCATTAGGACTATGTTTGGAGACCAAAAATACCATCTCCTAGCTAGCTAAACTCTAACTACTGGTGATGAGTTTTGAGAAATCAAAATATCATAGGTCCATGCAATAATCCTCCTGCTATGCCAAATTCTGAAAATATGAGGTAATGATGTGGATGGAATTAAATTGTGGTATGCAATGTCTATTTAGGTGCTCTCCTTCTTGTTTAATATTAAAAATATTTTCACAACATGTATATTTATATAAAATATTTAATCATTTTTTTATTGAATTATTTGAAATCTGAAATGAGATTATTGTTTTAGGCCCTGCGTGGGCCTGAACATTATTGTTTCAGGCCCAGCTTGGGCCTGAAATGGGATTATTTCAGGCCCAGCGTGGGTTTGAAATGAGATTATTTCAGGCCCACACTAGGCTTGAATGCGATTATTTCAGACCCACGCTGGGCCTGAAATAATCTCATTTCAGGTCCAGCATGGGCTGTGAATTCAAATTAGGGTAGAGGAAAAGTAAGGTTCAATATTACTTATAGTATCGACAAGAGGACAGATTATAGATTAGAGATTACACAATAACAAGGATTGAAAGCAATACTCCATTGGAGTATCAAAATGGTTTACATACATTGTAACTACAAACATATATTGTTTGCCATTACACTTACATTATACAACTGAATCATTTTGTTTCAGGCTCTGAGTGGGTTTCCTAAAATGCTTTTGTTTCAGGCCCACCGTGGTCCTGAATTCAAATGATTCTAGCAAAAGCAAGGTTCAATATTACTGATGGGTTTGACAATAATTACAAATTACAGATCATATATGAGACAAAAACAATGATCCAAAGCAAAGTTTGATTGATTTGAAAAGGAGTACATAGATTGTATAATTACAAATATACAATGTTTGTGATCACAATTACATATGCATAGTATCAACAAAAACAATATTTACAGATTTAGTTTCCAGCACTTGTCTCTCATTATTTTATATCCCACCTGAAATCGATAAATTTTCATTTGTTTTTGGCTAAAATCTGTAGATATTTGAAAAACCAGACTTTCAGCATACCGCATCATGTAAAATGCATAATCCAACCTGAAAAACCAATATTCACATTGTTGTCATCTTATAAATCCAACCATGAAATCAATTGTTATTTTTAACAAAAATAAACATCCTCTTACGATCTGCTTTGGGTGGGTCCTTCTACAACAATTTTATTAAACTCTGTCACAACTATGGAAGGCAATCCTTTATTCCATATCTTGTAATATGACCAACTCAAATTTTTGAAAAATGCCACCTACACAGATATTACATTAGTAACAATTATATTGGTCTGAAACTTTTTGTTGAGGTATATATATGAAATAGAAAACTTACAGTTTTTTCAAATTTGACAGTGTACCCTTCTGTGGCGTTGAGAGAATATAATGATGGATACTACCTTCCTTGAGGTCAATAATCATTAGATGCCAATGATCATCTGCATTATTTAGAGGACAGATGATATATCTAATTGGCTTATCCGTATCAGTAGCAATAGTTTGTTCAAATGCCTGAGCGTGAATCACATCAAAAAGTTCCTATGTTTATTAAAAAGGAAGTGTCAGTGGACTAAATCATAGAAAAAAACAACAAAACAAGTAGCTAATTGACTTACATCAAACCCTACCCCACAGAATATGGAGGGCTGGTATGGTGAGTTACACGTTTTTGCTTCATTTCCAAGAATTATCCAGTATGTATTTATGCAATCCCCGGTGGTGTAGTCATTCCAATCAAATATTGTCAAAAAAAATTGCATATCTAATGTAAAGGTCCCATTGGACCATATTGGATTCAACTTATACCTACATGCAAATAAGATAAGCAACTTAATAACAATGTGAATGATTAAATTTTATTAATGAATGTCAATAATCATCATTGCTTTATAATATTTTTCCAAACGCAATAGCAACTAACTCACTTTAATTTACTAAGCTTTAATAATGTTTCAGCAATCTCTGCATCTTTAGTCTTCTTAAAAAATACCCTGGAATTCTTCAAGATTTTGCTTTTCACCTTTTGAAATTCTTTAGCTTTAGCTGTGTGATGTTCAGATATGTTTGTTTGGGTGGAGGTCACAGATTTTGTTGTTTGCGTTGTAGTATCTGACATTGATGGCGCAGGAGCCTCGTCATCTTCATCTTCATCCTCATCCTCTTCCTGAACAACTTGTTTGCTCTTGCCTTTGGCCTGGTAGTCTTGTTTGACCTGAGTTATTTTTCTTTTTTTAGCAAGTGGCACACCTTCATCTGACCCTTTGCTTTGCAATTGTTGATGCATCTTCATGATACTTTGGTTAACCTGAAGTATGATCGTCTCTCTTACAGCTACCCTTTTATCATTTTGCTCATCTTGTTCTTTAAGCTGCGAATCTTTGTCACCAATTATTTTATCCTTTTCAACAATGATGTCATCTTTTTGTTTCAGCTGGGACTCCTTCTCTGCAATTATTGCTTCTTTCTGAGCAATAATTTGATCCTTGGCACTGATGGTTGTTGCCGTCTCACTTTTGGCTTCCTCCAAACCTTTAAGTGCTATATTTAATTGTTGCTGTAAGGTCTCAATTTGTTCTTGTTTTTGTATATATATATTGCAGGCTTCCATTTGTAAGGCATGTAGCCTTCCTTGTGCTACCTGGCTTCCTTCTGGTGCCTGCTGTAATACCTCACAGTCTACCTCAAGTGGTTGAGTTGGAGGAGAGTAGTTAAGTACCAAATCATGCTCTATATCAAACAGAATTAAATCAACAATAATTAAATTTGTGGCCACACGGTCTATCATCCTCTTGATACTCTCAACATGGGCTTTAGGCCAAGTCCAACGAAGTATTCTTGGCAATCAATGAGGATGTTCAGGAGCAGCAATACTAATATGTTCAGTAACCCATACCTGCAACATCATTATAATCAGTAAAAAATATCCATCATCAAATTATATGAGCAGGTATATGTACTCTAACTTACAGCCAAAATATTTGGAAATCCCTTGAGTAAGGGAGCCTTGGCTGGTTGGGTTGAATCACCTACATGTGGTCTATGCCTCAATGTCACCTCCTTTCCAATGGCTCCCAACTGAGGAGCTATGAAATTGTATACGACATTGCACCAATTATAGTTTGGTAGATTGTCAAAATCATTTACGCAATCAATAAGTGATAGGGCAGGAATGACAAGTATGCTGCTAGTACCACAAAATAACACTGTACAAAAAAAAGAGTATATACAACTGACAGTACAGCTTGTCATTGGATGTAGACTTTATTAGCAGTTTCTCCAAATGTCTTGCAGAACAACTGGAATCTTCAAAATACTCCTTGTACAGTGGGCTGGAGGCCTCATTCAAATCAAGTTGGACTATCTCTCCATGGTCAGGTAGCCCTAGAATAAGTGATATATCAACCTTTGTGAAATTGAGTTTTTTCCCATTGAATACAAAGCTCTGTTCTTCTTCATCCCAATTATCAAACATGTTCTGAACCTAGGGTCTTACACAAGAACTAGTAGGAAGGTCGAGGACCCAAGAAAAAGGTGTTTCTCGAAGCAACTATTCTTGTGCTGGTGTGGGTGGAACAGAATCAATAAAATTTTTGAAATGGCAAAGGCTACTTTTCCAGTTCATTCGTTTACTTCAACCTTTGTTGGCAAAACTTGTATACTTAGTAGGCAATTTGATTTTTCATTGTGGCAGCTATTTTTTCCCATGACTTCCCCCAGGGACTTGCTGTTTCTTAGATTTGGTGGGAGCAACTTTCTTTGAAGATGATCTTTTTTGATCCATACCGAACTTAGCAACCATCAAACAAAAAATTATTTGACACAAACAAAAATGACACTTAAAATTCGTTCATAAAAGAGCCTCCTCAAATTCAGTCTTTTACTGAAAACTATCGCTAACCCTATGTGAAAAGCAAGAACTGAAATGAAAAACTACAAATTAGGGTACGTACAATTCGACTAGTGCGATGATGAGGATGTCGCCCACAACTACTCCAATGAAGACAAGCACGCTATCTTGAAATCGCAACAAATCTGGAGCTAGAAGACGATTGCTTAGCATTAGGCTCCCAGGGACGCTATAAAGCTGAGTGACTACTGGGCCTGATATAAAAGGATTTCAGGCCCTAGGCAGGCCTTTTTTCTTTATATGTATTATAAATATAATTTAGGTTATATCTATTTTTTTTTAAAAATAAAACTAAATTTGTTATATATCATATATATTTCTGATTTATCATGTGCATTTTATTGATTATGTATTTATATTTAATTTTTAAGGCTCTAAAATTCACATATAGATGAACGGCGCTGGGCCTGAAATATGAGTTATTCAGGCCCACAGTGGGCCTGAATATCTCTGATTTCAGGCCCACCTTGGGCCTGATATGTTAGATATTCAGGCCCACTAATGAATGAAATTTTTATTTGCAATCTTAATTTAAAAAATTATTAATCATTTATCATGAATTATTATTTAATTAGGTATATAAGTGGTTTAGGTATATCAATGAGTTTTGAGCAAAACTCACTGATGGACCTACCATATCTGGAATTCTGAAAACCCTATATTAGTAGACAGGGTTGAGCTAGGAGATGATATTTTTGGTGTCCAAACCTCTAATCTTGCTGTATCACCAATGCTAAAGGAGTGGTTTAGGTATATCAGTGAGTTTTGAGCAAAACTCACTGAAAGACCTACCATATCTGGAATTCTAAAAACCCTATATCAATAGACAGGGTTGAGCTAGGAGATGATATTTTTGGTGTCCAAACTTCTAATCAATCTATATCACAATGTTATAGGAGGAGTTTAGGTATATCAGTGAGTTTTGAGCAAAAGTCACTGATGGACCTACCATATCTGGAATTCTGAAAACCCTATATCAGTAGACAGGGTTGAGCTAGGAGATGATATTTTTGGTGTCCAAACCTCTAATCTTGCTGTATCACCAATGCTATATGAGTAGTTTAGATATATCAGTGAGTTTTAAGCAAAACTCACTGATGGACCTACCATATCTGAAATTCTGAAAACCCTATATCAGTAGACGGGGTTGATCTAGGAGATGATATTTTGGTGTCCAAACCTCTAATCTTGCTGTATCACCAATGTTATAGGATAGTTTAGGTATATAGTGAGTTTTGAGCAAAACCCACTGATGGACCTACCATATCTGGAATTCTGAAAACCCTATATCATTAGATAGGGTTGAGCTAGGAGATGATATTTTTGGTGTCCAAACCTCTAATCTTGCTGTATCACCAATGCGATAGGAGTAGTTTAGGTATATCAGTGAGTTTTGAGCAAAATCCACTGATGGACCTACCATATCTGGATTCTGAAAACCCTATATCAGTAGACAGGGTTGAGCTAGGAGATGATATTTTTGGTGTCCAAACCTCTAATCTTGTTGTATCACCAATGTTATAAGAGTAGTTTAGGTATATCAATGTGTTTTGAGCAAAACTCACTGATGGACCTACCATATCTGGAATTCTGAAAACCCTATATCAGTATACAGGGTTGAGCTAGGAGATGATATTTTTGGTGTCCAAACCTCTAATCTTGCTGTATCACCAATATTGCTATAGGAGTAGTTTAGGTATATCAGTGAGTTTTGGGCAAAACTCACTGATGGACCTACCATATCTGGAATTCTGAAAACCCTATATTAGTAGACAGGGTTGAGCTAGGAGATGATATTTTTGGTGTCCAAAACTCTAATCTTGCTGTATCGCCAATGCTATAGGAGTAGTTTAGGTATATCAGTGAATTTTGAGCAAAACCCAATGATGGACCTACCATATCTGGAATTCTGAAAATCCTATATCAGTAGACAGGGTTGAGCTAGGTGATGATATTTTTAGTGTCCAAACCTCTAATCTTGCTGTATCACCAATGCTATAGGAGTAGTTTAGGTATATCAGTGAGTTTTGAGCAAAACTCACTAATAGACCTACCATATCTGGAATTCTGAAACCCCTATATTAGTAGACAGGGTTGAGCTAGGAGATGATATTTTTGGTGTCCAAACCTCTAATCTTGCTGTATCACCAATGCTATTGGAGTAGTTTAGGTATATCAGTGAGTTTTGAGCAAAACCCACTGATGGACCTACCATATCTGGAATTCTGAAAATCCTATATCAATAGACAGGGTTGAGCTAGGAGATGATATTTTTGGTGTCCAAACATCTAATCTTGCTGTATCACCAATGCTATAGGAGTAGTTTAGGTATATCAGTGAGTTTTGAGCAAAACCCACTGATGGGCCTACTATATCTGGAATTCTGAAAACCCTATATCAGTAGACATGGTTGAGCAAGGAGATGATATTTTTGGTGTCCAAACTTCTAATCAATCTATATCACAATGCTATAGCAGTAGATTGCAATAGGAGGTTTGTAGGTATATCAGTGGGTTATTATGTGCACACTAAGTACCAATAATTATGAGTTATGTTCTATAAACATATCAGTGAGGACAGAAAGATGGAGTCAGATTTATACACCTATACAACTACAAATTTATTGTCCACCAACTTAAATCAGAAGGATTTTATGGTTAACAGAGACCCTGAAATTTTCCCACTTGAGGCACTCGATGGGCCTGAAATCACTTGATTTCAGCCCCACCCTGGGCCTGAAATAAATTTATTTCAGGCCCATGTTGGGCTTGAAATGAAGCTATTCAGGCCCACAGTGGGTCTGAATTGAAGTGATTTCAGGCCCACCGTGGGCCTGAAGTCATTTTATTTCAGGCCCACCGTGGGCCTGAATTCATTTTATTTCAGGCCCACCGTGGGCCTGAAATCATTTAAGTTCATGCTCACCTTGGGCATTAAATAAAATAATGATATATAGAATAATATTCTATATTTATCTACAAGATGTGACCAAATCCTCTAATTTTATTTAATTATTAAATTTTATAATTTGAAACAAGTTTTTTAAATTTATGGTAGACATAATCCATCTTACTAAGTAAATACAGAATGCTTACCAAATTTCAATTCCTTCGAGACCATTACGTCATATTTTCAAATTATGTTGCAATAGGACTGTTGCAAATCCATCAGAAACCCACTGATGGACCTTCGATACTTGGATATGTCCATACTCGATATCAGTAGTTAGAGTTAACCAAAGAGATGTTATTTCTGGTGTGCAAACTTAGTCCCAATCATTATGAGTTATGTTTTCAATGACACACAATTGTTTTGTTTTTCTAGACAATAAATTATATTCATACAAATTATATAATTTCAATACAAATGGAGTTGAATCACCAGCAAAGGATTTTTTTTTTACATTATTTCAAGTGATTGACAGTCTCATGTTTTACAATACATGTCTCTCATAATATTTACTGTCAGATCAAATCTCATTTTCGTCATATCTCCTTGTTTGAAATCCATCTTCTCATCGTATAGGAAACATCGGACGTATTGCATAACAAAGAAGGCACAGTCCACGCTGAAAATAACAAACAGTATTTCTGATTTCAATAAGTGGGGTAATAAAATACTTTCATGATTTTAAATTTTTGAAACTCTTCCTCAGTTACTTACCTATGTTCTTGTTGGGGAAATTTTTATCTGACGAAGGGTCATTTGTCCAAGGGATGATGACTTTGTAGATATAGATGAATAGCCGTAAGTTCCTCGCGGGTATATTGTTTAAGTTCTTTTACCTGTAAAATATATCATGAATTTCAATGATATTTTTGACCAAATGATGAACACATATATGAATAAAGGTAGCTAGCTCACCGCTGAGTCAAAATCATGCTTATATTTACGACCACTAGCAAGAGAATTTAAATGATTGAAAGTCATTGCTTCTGTATCCACCGCCAACAAGTGAAAGTGTGTATTATCACTGCACTAAGGTATTAAAATATATCTAAACCCTTGTTCTATCATATTAGTCTTCATCACTTGTTGCAGGGAAAACTTTCTTGACGATCTTATTGAAGCCTACAAATTTTCATAATCAAAATTATTAATACCCACATCATAATATTAGGTCTTCTACAATATATTAATTGATACTAATTTACATCACTTACTGTGAAGAAGGTTGAAGAATATATTGACTTGTTGTATGACCTACCACATGTGGATGCTCCCCTAAATATAATTTTACAGAAGGCATCAATGACCTCGCCTTTTGTAAAAACCTCTCCATTGAGGATTTGTAAGAATGAATGCAAATTCAAAGTAAAGGGTGCATCCTCCAAGATAAATTCATTAGCCAACCTACCAAGTTAATTGATAAGATTATATATTAAAGCCTCAAATATATTAACTAAACTATGTTTCATAACTTACTTTAGGTTCTCCAATTTATTTATTAGGTAGGCCGCTTCTTTATCTTGATTTTTCTTCTTTGACTTCATAAAATGCTTCTTCTCAAACTACATCGATAAAATTTACACCAAACTAATTAACGATCAAATTCAATAAATTTGACATAATTTATATGAAAATAACACACATACATCAATGCCTCATTTTGTAGAGTTCGGAGGTCCTTCTTTTTTCCTCCTCTATATCTTCTTCAGACATGACTTCCATTACAGTAATGGTTTCTCTTGCTTCATCCATATCCTCCTCACTAAGTTTTCTTTTTTCCTTGTCCATGACATTTGATATTTGTTCCTTTCTCCGCTTCCCCTTATGTAATAGCTGGTGTCATACTGGACTCTCAATTGGAGTAACCCTGTAATCATACCGAGTTCGGTCACGTCCTCTCCTTGTTCTACAAGATACTGGATCAGAAAGAGGACCGACTACAGGATAGCTTTCTTGACCCTCCATCCCCTTTTTTTCAATAATTGAAATTAATTCCTTAACCCTTTCATTCAAACATATATTCTCCTCTATTAGCTCCTTGATTAGGATGTCTTTAAAAATGCATTCACCACATGGCCTTACATCTTCTGTGTGATGTCTCCATTGCCCGTGGAATGTCATTACCAATCTCAAGGTTCTCAAACAATGTGTTTTCATGTAGGTTAGGAATTATTTCAACGATCACCTGTCAATTACCAAGTACACAAATTTTACTGTCTCTATATCAAACTAACATAGATCACAGTTTAGAATAATTACCTCTTCGGACCTGATTTGGTTGACAAGATCCCTCACCCTACTAATATGCGAAGGAATATTCCTCCACTTATTTAATCGGGGTCCTTCAACATTGTATGATTTTTGAATGGGTACATGCTCCAAAAACCATGCCTACACAAAGTTTTCCAGACAATTACATTAATGACAGATAAAATTTATCAAGAAAATTCTACTCACTGCCAAAAGCCCAGCAAATCCCTTTAGGTAAGGGAGGTTGGTGATCCTCTGGTTTCCTTGAGTTGATGAAAATAATTCCCCAATCTTAGGTAATTATGGAGACAAAAATTTATGGATAGCTTCCACCCAGTTGAATCTACCAAGATTGTCATAATCATCTACTATATCTACAAGACCTAGAGGGACCTTATATGTACTAGACGAAAATAAAACACAGACAAATATATATAAAATATATAATTTACAAACTAATAACACATCATCCTCTGATTCAACACTTTTAGAATAATGTTTAAGTAAGTTCTCAATTCTTGTTCTGGTAGGTTGTTTTTCTTTTGAGAAGTAAGTATGATAGAAGTCACCCGATGTTTTAGTTGAATTAATAGGGACCGAAACTCCACGGTCCACTATATCCAGTAACAAAGTAACATCTCGTCTAGTGAACGCAACCGGTACACCTGAAACAATTAAAATATTTAGTTATCATCAACAATATAGGCTTCAACTTATTTCACTTTGGGTCTGAAACGTTGAGCCTGAAAGGAATTCATTTCAGGCCCAACGTTGGCCTGAAATGAATCATTTCAGGCCCAACGTGGGTCTGAAATGATTCATTTCAGGCCTACCGAGGGCCTTAAGTAAAATCACATCAGGCCCTCGATAGGCCTGAAATAAAATCATTTCAGGCCTACCGAGGGCCTGAAGTAAAATTACTTCAGGCCCTCCGTAGGCCTGAAACGATTTTATTTCAGGCCTACCGAGGGCCTTAAGTGAATTTCACCTGAAATTCACTCATTTAAATTGATTAAATATAAATCATTTAAGGCCAACTATATCCAAGTTTTATTTTACTATAGATATTGTTTACAATTCATAATTAAAACAATTACCTGAGAATTTAAAAACTTGCGAGGTTGAATCCCAACTTTCAAATATATTAACCAAAATTCCCCGGATATGCTGCAATTCTTGTATGTCCAAGAAAAAACTGAAGAGCGACTCTTTGATCTTCGCAATGTGTTGATCATTTAAAATTTCAAATGCTTCAACAAAAAGTTTAAAGTGGCCTAAAATACTGCACCAATGTAATTTTTCCCAAAGTCATCTGAACCCTACAGTTTTTATACATTACAAATTTATTCAGCAAAAATAAGTATAAACATTTTCACAAACTATGTTGTTCTTACCTAAGCCTATCGTTAACATACCTTGGTGATTAATGTCAATTAAGAAGACAATGAACCAGCCACAGACCTTTTTCCTGCAATTATCATAAAAATCAACCCTGTAGAAACCCTAAATCCTACTTTGATAGTGCTGAGTAGTCTGGACTTCAACGTTAACACTTAAAGCCGCCTCAGGATCACACACTCACACTTTCGAAACTTGCCTAGGTTTTGGTTGGGCGGAGGGATTCGAGGGATGAACTCGCGACTAAAGCACAACTAGGGCACACATAATGTCCTCCTCTTTCGACAATACCATTTACGTTATTACGCTAAGAGAGAATGGACAAAAATTCTACTACCTCGCCATCCGAACCACAAATTATTACTTTACAGCAAAAGTAGTTCGGATGTCTCGAAAATGTGAAACGAAAAAGGTATTTTCTGGTGGGAGGGGTATAATAGGAAGCTCACTTAAGGGCCTGCGCCTTTTGGTAAATTAGAAACCATGGTACGCGAATTGGTAATTTCCAATTCTTACGTACGCCCTTTGGTAAATTGCCAGAGATATAAAGATCTTGCCCATGCTATCAAAAAGTACTTAGTGAAATTGAGCTCTAAAAGTATTAATATGTAATAAACATAAGTTCATCATTTTTTTTTGATGTTGGACAAGATAGTAATTATCCTATGAACTTACAAGAAGATAAAATTATGAAAAAAGCAAGAAGAAAAACCTCAAAAAATATAAACTATATTTTCCAAGAGGATTAATTCCTCATACAGTAAAATATACATTTATATAAACTATTGATGACAAAAAAAATTGCAATCCAATTCTTAATACAACAATGATAAACAAACACAATTGATACATTTAGGTGCTAGAATTACCTGGAGCGGAAGACATCAATGAGGCCATGATTGATTAGTTATCTCCTTCCCTGTCCTATGAGAGAATCCAAGCGGTAGAGAGAAACTCCTATCATCCCGTCAGTTGTCAAAAGGTGTGCGTGTCATTTCAATGGGGGCAACAACCACTTTAATTAGGGTTAGGAGTAGGGGTCTCTGCAGATTAAGAAAAATAGACCAAGCCTACCCATTATAGCTAAGCTCAATAATAACAACCAAACAACACCATATCCATATAATTTGACATCCAATTAATCTAGAATCAAATTAAAATTATAACAAAAAATGATTTATACTAGTCCACGACATAAAATATCCAACATTCTCTCACTTGGACAACATAAATCAAAACATTATGATATTCCAGATTAATCAACAATATGTGGCCACAACAAGATGCCAAAATAAGCCAACACAAAGAACGAAAAAGTCCAAAATAAAACTACAAGCATCTCAACAATGTAGAAAATCACTCTCGAAGGAATAATGATATCATACATTGCAAAACACTTATATCCAGTGACCCAACAACAAAATGGAATATGGATAAATGGGAAAGCACAACAAAACGACATATCAAAATTTGAACAAAGTGCTATTCCCAACAAAATGGCCTAAGCATCTGCCCAGATGTCATATGATAACAATAAAATTGAGACTGGGTCCAAAATGTCTCCATAATATGCCATCACTATATATATGTATACACACACACATACACACACACACAACAATAATTATAATAATTAAACTGCACAGAATAGTAATATGACAATAATAATGCAACAATAGCTATTATTTGAACAATGTCTCAATATTGTTCAATGTCTCAAATATTACGAGTATGAGGTCATAAAAAAACATAAACATAAAGTCCCACTAATCCAAAATATCAAAAGACCTCACTACACCCATACGGGTTACATGGTCAATAAAAGGTTTAACAGTTATGTCTTTTGTTAGGGGATCAACAACATTAAGCTCTTTAGGGATATGCTTGACAATAGTTTTAAACTCTTGGATCTTCTCTCTCGCAAACATAAACTTTCTCTCAAAGTGTTTTGTCCGCATTGAGCTCTTATTATTAAGAGAGAAGCTCACCATAGCAAGTTGTCACTATTGGGGCAATCAGCCCTAATATGTTTTGGAGGATCATGGGTTTTGATGTGTGTGTATCAATATGGTTAAGTTAGGGTTTGTTGTTAGACTAATATGTGTATGTGAGTTTACAGGTTTGCAGGTACACATAGACTTGGTTGATGTCTTCAGGTGAAGGGTGGCATGGAGGCAAGCTGGAGGCTTGTGTGCGCATTCGAGGGACTGTGGATAGAAGGAATGATGAGCCGAGGGATGCGGACTTCGAGGCGTACGTGAAGGATAGCATGGAGGCAAGCTAGAGGCTTGTGTGTGCATCCGAAGGACAAGGGCCGAAGATGAAGAGGACGTGAAGGCAACAGTCGAGGCTGCTGGTGAAGAGTCGACCAGGTCGTGAGGGTCCGAGTGTGAGTCGTTGTACTCAAGGACTAAGCCGGGACGGTTCGAGTGCGAAGAGAAATGTACTCGGGGAGTGTAATCCTAGGTTTAGTAAAGGACCAATCGACTGCTCTGGGAGCAGTCGACTGGTGATGGCAGTAATGATTGGCTGATTCGAGCGTTGGCTGTAACGATCGAATCCGAGTGGGACCAGTCGACTGCCCCAAGGGCAGTCGACTACTAGCGGCCATTTACTACTCGATCTCTATTTAAAGGAGCTCGTTTAAGGCTACTATCTCTTGGCGAAACTTGCTTGGTCAAAGCTAGTTAATAGCTTATGGTACTCAGGTAGTGTCCAGATCTTGTGGAGAGGTTTCTCCGCCCATAAGGAGCTACGAGTTCTAGCCGTAGGTACTCCGAGGAATCATCCACTGATGGATTAGGGATCACCCACCTTACGGGCAGCCGTGGAGTAGGAGTTTATCTCCAAACCATGTAAATCGTGAGTGTCTTTTATTGTTAGTTTTGTTTTTATTGAGTATATTCCGCTTGCGCACTAACAACGTAGGTAGAAGAAACGAGAAATTGCTATTTACCGCCCTCTAGCAACCGTCAATGATCTAACAAGTGGTATTAGAGCTTGGTTAGCTCATCTACGGACTAACCGCCGAAGGGAGCAAGAAAGCTAGAGAGAAAAATGATGAAAGACAAGCTAGGGGATGATATCAGCATACCACTCACATATGACCATGAAGATTTTGCCTATTGGAGAGCAAGGATGAAGACATGGCTTGGAATGGATTGGGAGTGTGTGATGACAATAGAGGAACCATTCGAAATCCCTAAGGATAAGCACGGAAAGAAGCTCCGACCAAGATATTGGACTAAGGAGCAACAAGAATAATCTAGGGAAAATGAAAAGGTAATTGGTATATTAATCAATATTTTGCCTAATAATGTTTTGAGTGGTGTAGGGGCATATAAAAATGCGTATGAGTTGTGGAACAATTTGGAAAAGTGTCATGAGAACCCTACACAAACTCAAATAGTGGAAGAGCAAATAAAAATGAGCTCAATGGTCCAAGAAGACCAAGAGGGAGAAGAAGTGTCAACCTCATCAAGTGAGGTGGCACAATTAAGTGAAAAATCATCAACTTCCTCAAGAGAAGAAGAAGAAGTATCAATTTCAAGGATTGAGGGGGAGGAGAGACCCTCATCCACACAAGTGCAAGATAAAGCTCCAACCTCCACCAAAGCTAAATTAAAAGAACACATTCTATGCTTTGGATGCTACAAAAGGGGACACTACAAGGACAAGTGTCCACTAGGTAAAAAGGAGGTACTATGAAAACCCAAGTCCATTAATTTAAAAATTAATGTAGGTTGTAGGGAAAGGAAAGAAAAGAAGCACATTAGGTGCTATACTTATGGGGAGCTAGGACATTATCACACACAATGTCCAAGAAAAGGTGAGCTCAAAAAGATGGAGCACCTAAGAAGATGGGAAAAAGAAGAGAAGAAAAGGCGCTCGCATCAAGGAGGAGCTACAAGGGTAAGGGAGGTAATCTCTAACTTTACTTATGCTCAAAATGCTTGTATAAATGCTAGAAATGTTAATAATTCCTTGCCCATACGTGTTTTTGGTTTCAAATATCATGATAGAAATAGAAATACTATTGCATGCTAAAATACCAAAAATTCTATGTTTCATGATAAATCTAGGAATTCTAGACCTAAGGATCAAGACATTAACCCTAAGAAAGGGAGACACATGCCTAGAAAGATGGATAGATCTAGGAATGATCAACATAGGCATAATAATACTAAGGTTAGGAGTTTAGAGAAGGAAAATCAAGTTTTGAGGGTAAAACTTGATAAATTAGAAAAGAATCTAGATAAGCTCATTAGGGGATCCAAGAGAGTAAGGATGATACCAAATGACCAACACCCTAGAAATAGTAGGTCGTAACTAGGATACCATTCCAGGGAGTCAAATGATAAGAAAAAGGGATACTTGAGAATGTCCTATGATTATGGTGAAGATAAGGTCAAAAATGGTAAGGAAAAGTCATTTCAAAAGAAAAAGAGGGATTTGACCAAGAAACAGGTGTATAGAGTTAAGAGAGTTATAGTTGAAGGTCAAGAAGCACCGGAGGAACACTGGTGTGGCCTTGCAATTATAAGTGAGTTACCTAGGGAGGTAACTAGAGATATGAGCTCAAGCCCTAGGAGCCAAAATGGGATCCATAACCAATGGATCTCAGGAGGATTTCTTCTAGGAGATTAGATGGGCTATGAAGTGTGCCAAAGGGTTTACAAGGCTAAGGTTAGCTTTAATCCTAGCGAAGGCACACTAAAAGGAGGATTATAGAGAAAAAGATGAAAATAGAATTATATTGAGAGAAAATTGATTTTTAATGTATAAATGTCATATAACTTGGTGCTGTAAATTGATAATGGTTAGGCATTGGAAGATATATCAAGGAGAGGCCAAAATTAAAACTTTTGGTTAAGTTTAAGTGATACAATTTAGGAAAAATTGAATTTTGTGTCAATCTTGGGATTCGGAATAGTTTTGTTTGAAAACATATTTTTCCCAAGTAGATATAGGCTTCACAAATCTCTCCACGAAATTTCAAAATTTTTAGAGATTTGTGAAATTAATTAGGCATTTCTGAATTTGAGACTAAGATACTGAAATTCAGATATCAGTCGATTGGTAAAGAACCAGTCGACTGATCCCACCTAGGAAATCTTCTGTTTGTTTTGCCAGTCGACTGCCCCAGGGGCAGTCGACTGATCTCACCCAAAAAATATTCTATGTGTTTCACCAGTCGACTGCCCTGAGAGCAGTCGACTGGTCCGCGGGTTTTAAGTTAGAACAGATCGCACGGGGGTGTCCAAAACTTAGGGTTTTGAGCGCTAACCCCTGTGAAAGCTCCTCCTCCTCGACCTCCTTTTGTGTTCCAAGGTCCTCCCAAGCCTTAGAAACTCTTCCTTAGCCTTCTCCTACCTCAGATCTACAACTAGGGTTTGTAGAATCTCCTCTTTCAAGCCGATTGTCTGCTCATTGTCATCATGCAACGTTTGGGAAAAAGGTAAGACCTTGGATAGTTTAATTTTTTCCATTTAAACTATGATTTCGAGCTAATGTAACATATTTTCTTTGTTTTCTTCTTGTTCTATGTTATTGTGGGTCGGTATGGGTACTTGCATGTATGTGTCACATTTTAGGTTGGCCTTTAAGAGACAAAAAGGTGAGGGATCGTCCCGACAAGGTCGGGTAGAATCAGGGGAGTCTAGGCTCCGATCTATGGAATGTCGGAAAAGATTCGATGAAAATGAATTTGTGATTATGAATTGTCGATACCTAAATAAGTCTTATTTTCAAGAAAAATCTCCTCATATTGTTGAAATGATCACACATTTTGGGTTGAACCAGTTAGTGTACTGTCAACATGATATCAACCTAGACCTATGTAAAGAATTCTACGCGAATCTTTCATGCATTGATCCTAATAATAGTCTTTATGAGTCCATGGTAGCTGGAGTCCTCATTCCCTTCTCACCATCTGTTTTAGGTAGGTTTTTGGAGTGTAGGGCGTCAAATAATGTAGTTACATATTTTCCTAAAGTTGATGAGCCTCTTTCATTTCATGATGTCACCATTGATCAGATCCACATGCATTATTTTGGACGACATCGTAATATTTCTGATCGCATTTTTGATGCCAAAAATATGAGTCAATTAATTCATGTTTTGTACAACATTGTCATAGAATGTATACTCCCATTGTCACCAAGGGGCGGGCAAGGATTACCTATCGCACCTGGTGATGATGTATGCGCTTGAGAGGAGACTAGACATTGATGTCACCCTACATGTGTTCACATCCATTGTCCATTTTTCCCAGAGTGTAAATGGGAAGATATACATGCCATTCTGTCATGTCCTAACCGAGTTCTTTGAGTCTCGAGGGGTACGCGTGTCTAGCGGTCAGGTTGGTCACCTGTCCAAGGATTATGATCAGATTGGCACACGCCAGTTATCCTTGGCAGGTATCGAGTGCAGACAGGGGGAGTTTGTTTGGAGGCAGCACCCTGAGTCCTCCAGTTCAGATGAGGAGCTTGCTGATAGAGTTACACGAGAGGAGTTCTCTCGGCTTCGATCGGAGGTCCATGGCCTCCGGGAGGACCTCCACAGTTTTCAGCAGCAGCATTTGGGCTTCCAGCAGACCATTCAGGAGGAGGTTCATGGCATCTCCCAGTACTGTCAGGGGTTCCGGAGCCAGCAGGATGAGATGCTCGAGATGATATGGCAGCTACACCTCACATATCAGGCTCCTCCTCCTCCTCCTCCAGGCGATGACGTGATGTAGATTGGACTTGATGTGGTGGTTTAGTGTTGAGAGTACTTTGTTTGGATGTATTTTTTATCTCTCAAACACTGGTTCATTCTGGATTGTAATATTTCAGTACTTCAGGGTTTTAGCCCTTGTGACACGTTTATATTTATTTTTCTGTGATGTATGAACTATTTGCTTCTACTTTCATGCTATCCTATGAGTTTTTATGTCATGACTTGAGTTTGATTATATTGGTTGAAATTTATGGATTACTATTGAATCATAAAATATGGCTTTAACATAAAATATTTGTTTATACCTTCATGCTATTTTATGAAAATTCATGTCATGACTTCATATTAATTATATTACTTAAATTTCATTGGTTAATTTTGAATGATAAGATTTTTATACATAAGGGCATAAGAGAGGTTTTTATATATGTCTCTAGGGTTAAGAGATAAATAGGGGGAGGTTTATATCATATTGAGAATACATATGAAAAAGGGAAGAATTGAGGACAATTCCTTGTGTAAATTGATAATGGTTAAAGTTGGCAAACATAAGGAATCATGAATAGAGTTCAAAGTTGATACAAAATGCCAAGTTTTGAGGAAATTTGAGTTTGTATCAAAAGTCAAGCACATTTGATATTTTTCATGAAACTATATTTTTCTAGGATAGAGTATATCCTAACAAATGTGCTTGCAAAATTTTTACATTTTTCGAAATTTTCTAGAATTGTCTAGACGTTTCTGAAATTCGGCTGGAATTTCAGAAATGGGAGTATCAATCGACTGCCCTGGGGGCAGTCAACTGATGGTTCGGGCAAAATGCAAATTGGTGATTTCTGAGAGGTTTTTTTAGAAATCTGGTGAGTTCTTTTTGACACTAGGATTAGGATTGCTAGGGGCAATCTTTTTGATGGTGTCAACGGGGGAGAATTTGTGTGTTAAGTTAGGTTTAACTTAACTTGGTGATTGTGATTGTGGTGTTAAGTTGAGAATAACTTAACTTGGTATTGTGAGTGGAGTTAAGTCGGGTAGAACTTAACTTAGTGTTGTGAGAATTGAAAATTGGGAGAAAGCATAAGTTAAGGGGAGGTTGTCTCTTGTTTGTTATGCTTTGATTTTCAATTGCTATTGCTATTGTTGATTGTATTTACCTAACTTAACATATTATCACACATCAAAAAGGGGGAGATTGTTGGGGCAATCGACCCTAATATGATCTGGAGGATCATGGGTTTTGATGTGTGTGTGTCAATATGGTTAAGTTAGGGTTTGTTATTGGACTAATATGTGTATGTGAGTTTGCAAGTTTGCAGGTACACATAGACTTAGTTGATGTCTTCAGGTGAAGGGTGGCATGGAGGCAAGCTGGAGGCTTGTGTGCGCATCCGAGGGACTGTGGATAGCAGGGACGATGAGCCGAGGGATGCGGACTTCGAGGCGTACGTGAAGAATGACATGGAGGCAAGCTGGAGGCTTGTGTGTGCATCCGAGGGACGAGAGCCGAAGATGAAGAAGGTGTGAAGGCAACAGTCGAGGCTGCTGGTGAAGAGTTGACCAGGTCGTGAGGGTCTGAGTGTGAGTCATTGTACTCAGGGACTAAGCCAGGAGGGTTCGAGTGCGAAGAGAAATGTACTCGGGGAGTGTAACCCTAGGCTTAGTAAAGGACCAGTCGACTGCTCTGAGAGCAGTCGACTGGTGATGGCAGTAATGGCTGGCTGATTCGAACGATGGTTGTAACAGTCGAATCTAAGTGGGACCAGTCGACTGCCCCTTTAAGTGGGACCAGTCGACTGCCCAAGGGGCAGTCGACTGCTAGCGGGCATTTACTACTCGAGCTTTATTTAAAGGAGCTTGTTTAAGGCTACTATCTCTTGGCGAAACTTGCTTGGTCAAAGCTAGTTAGTAGCCTATTGTACTCAGGTAGTGTCCAAATCTTATGGAGAGGTTTCTCCACCCACAAGGAGCTATGAGTTCTAGCCGGAGGTGCTCTGGGGAATCATCCACCGACGGATTAGGGATCACCCACCTTACGGGCAGCCGTGGAGTAGGAGTTTATCTCCGAACAACGTAAATCGTGAGTGTCATTTGTTGTTAGTTTTGTTTTTATTGAGTATATTCCGCTTGCACAATAACAACGTAGGTAGAAGAAACGAGAAATTGCTATTCATTCCTCCTCCCCCTCTAGCAACCGTCAACGATCTAACAATCACAATATATAGTAAGAGGCCTAGAGATACTCTCCACAAAATCAAACTCAGCAATAAAGTTATTCAACCATATCGCTTGATGTGTGACCTCATAACAAGTTATATACTCTGCTTCCTTGGTTGATATAGCTGTAAGAGTTTGTTTGACACTCTTCCAAGAAATAACTCCTCTAGCTAACATAAATACATGACCTAATGTGGACTTATAATCATCTGGGCAACCACCATAATCAGAATCAGAATAACCTGTCATCTCAAGATGATTTGATCTCCTATATGTGATCATATAATTTTTTGTACCTTTCAGATATCTCAAAACACATGTTGCAGCCTGCCAATGTGCCACACCAGGTTTACTCAAGTATCTCCCAAGTACACCAACAACAAAAGCAATATCAGGATGTGTACAAACTTGAGCATACATAAGGCTGCCAACAACGGAAGAATATGGAACTTTCTTCATATTTGTCATTTCACTTTCGGTTTGAGGACACTGGTCATTAGACAACTTCTCACCCTTTTGAATGGGTGCAACACAGTGCTTACAAGATTGCATATTGAACCGGTTCAGGATTCTATCAATATATCCTTGTTGAGACAAACCAAGGAGACCACGACATCTATCACGATGAATCTCAATGCCCAAAACAAAAAATGCATCACCAAGGTTGTTCATATCAAAATGAGTCGTAAGCATATGTTTAGTCTCATTCAGAAAACTCACATCATTATTAGCCAAAAGGATGTCATCAACATAAAGAACAAAAATAACAAATTTTCTCCCGCTCCTTTTTAGATAAATGCACTGATCAACTGTATTTTCCTCAAAGCCAAGAGAACTTACAATATGATCAAACTTCAAGTACCACTGTCTAGAAGCTTGTTTTAAATCATAAGTGAATCTTTTCAATTTGCAAACCATGTGCTCCTTACCATTTTTAACAAAACCATCAGGTTGATCCATATAGACATCCTCAAATAAATCACCATTCAAGAATGTTGTCTTAACATCCATCTGACGAAGCTCTAAATCAAAATGAGCAACTAAGGCCATCACAACACGAAAAGAGTCTTTTGTAGAGACAGGTGAGAACATCTCTTTATAGTCTATGTCTTCTCTTTAGTTGTACGCTTTAGCAACAAGTCTGACCTTGTACCTCTGTATCTCTCCTTTAGCATCACGTTTGGTCTTAAAGACCCATTTACAACCAACAAATTTGCAACCTTTAGGCAATACCACCAAATCCCAAACATTAATCTTTCGCATAGAAGCTAATTCATCTTCTATAGCAGTCAACCACTGTAAACTATGAGAATCAGAAATGGCTTCATGGAAAGTAATAGGGTCAGAATCCCCAACACAAGTAAACTAATGTTCTTGCAAGTAAACAACATAATCCTTAAATCTAATAGACCTAGTAGATCTTGGAACACGCTTAGATCGACTCAATTGAGGCACAACAACATTAGGATTCTGAACATCACAATCAACATGCAGATCAACATTAGCATCAACAATGGGATCAATGACTTCATCATGAGTGATAACAACTGGTATAGACTCGGGCAAACGAGCAATGGGTATAGGAATCACAACATACTCTTCTCTGAAGCTAACAACATGTGGCTCCTGAGTTGCAACATGTTCTGAATCATTTTCAAAATAGACAGCAAGGTCAGATTCAACAACTCTAGTGGTGTGAGTTGGACAATAAAATCTAGAACCCCTAGAGCCAACACAATATCCTATTAAAAAACCACTAATTGTCTTAGAATCAAGTTTCTTAATTTCTGGATTGTAGAGCCTGACTTCTGCCTTACAACCCCAGACACAAAAATGATTCAAAAGTAGGTCTTCTCCCTATCATAAGTTCATATGGAGTCCTTGGAACTGACTTACTTGGCACATGATTTAAAATATAAGCTGCTATCTTCAAGGCTTCTCCCCACAGAAAATCAGGAAGAGTTGAATGACTAAACATACATCTAATCATCTCCATGAGAGTATGATTTCGTCTTTCAGCAATACCATTTTGTTGTGGAGTGCCAAGCATAGTATATTGTGCCTCAATACCACAATCCTATAAAAACCTTGCAAAAGGACTAAGATTCCTGCCAATTTCATCATACCTTCCATAAAATTCACCACCTCTATCAGATCTAACACTCTTAACCTGTGTGCTAAATTTTAACACAACAGTAGCTTTAAAAGTCTTAAAAGCATCTAAAGAGTCTTATTTCTCACGCAACAAATCAATCTAGTCAAACCTTGAGAAATCATCAATAAAAGTAATGAAATATTTATATCCTCCCAAAGCAATGGGAGTAATTGGCCCACAAATATCTGTATAAATCAACGGCAGTATCCCTTCACTTCTAGCAACTCTATTCTTTCTGACTCCAACAGTAAGCTTCCCTTTCACACAATCAACACAAGTATCAAAATCTGAGAAGTTCATACTATGAAGAATATTCTCCTTGATCAATCTCTCCATCTTTTCTCTGGATATATGTCACAACATAGAAGAGTTTTCAATAACTTTTCCACGCTCTTGCCCAACGACATTATTAACATTGGAATGTCGTTGTTCAATAGAAAGAGGATCAAGATTCAACATATACATGTCATTCAACTTGACACCATAACCAACAATAACAGATTCATAATATAAAATAACTTTAATAGAACCAAAGTGGAAAGAGTAGGAACAATCATCTAAAATAAAAACTAAAATCAAATTCCTTCTCATAGAAGGCACACAAATAGTGTATTGCAAAATCAACTCATGCCCACCACTTAATTTCAAAGCAACTATTCCTATGTGCTCTACTTTGACATTCATTCCATTTCCAATTACAATAGACACCTCCCCTTTATTTGGCCATCTCCTAGTTTTGAGCTCCTGCACAAATTTTGTAATATGAATTATCGTACCAAAGTCTAACCACCAAGTATGAGAAGGTACATCTTTAAGATTAGATTCAAAGCACACTAGAGCAAGATGAATACCTTGCTTCTACTTTTGCTTCATCTCTGGCCACTTCTTAAACTTAAAACAGTCAGATTTTTTGTGCCCGAACACATCACAAAACATGAAACTGCCATTAAATCTCTTTTTAACACCAGATGATTCACCATCTTCATGAACTGAAGAAGGTTCTGATTTATTACTCCACTTCTTCTTGAATTGAGGCTTGTTACTCTTCCTCTTAAAATATTTCTTCTTTTTCTCATAACTCTTATGAGAAACCAACTGGACAACTTGTGTCTTACCCTTCCTCATATTTTTCTCCTCCTGATTAAGAATGGCTATAAGCTCATCAATAGACCACTCCTCCTTTTGTGCATTATAAGAAGTTTTCATAACATCAAATTCAGAAGAAAGAGAGACCAATACTTGCTAGATGAAAAAATCACTTCCCAGTTCCACTTTCATGGATTTCAACTTGTTGTACCAATTGGTGATCTTCATAGCATGCTCACGAACACCCGATACACCATCATATCTAATCTTTGTTAGTAATGAAAGATATGAAGTCTTTTCCATCTTATCAAATTTCTTGAATTTCATACCCACAGACTCAAGAAACTCCTTAGCACTGTTTGTCTCAGGAACATTATCTTTGATGGTCTTGTCCATAGTGAATTTCATGGTCATCAAACACACTTTATTAGAATGAACCCACTTATTATGTTTTGTTATAACAACAGCAGAATACTCAGGTGTGGGGACTTCAGGCTCATTCTTAGTAAGGGCAGCATCAACATTAGAAATGACAAGGAACAACTTAATAGAGTCAGCTCAGTCCTCATAATTGGTTCCATTCAACATTGGTAAAAAGTTCATACTCAAAGGCAAAGCTGGAATTTGTACATTAATGGGAGATTTTTATCAAGCATATCTAACAAAAGAAATAGAGCTTATGACCACAATAAAGTTATCTTATGCAAATGCAATCCCACCGAAGAGTCCCAAATTACAATGCATAAATTAACCCCCACATCACAGAAAAAAATTATATTCTTAAAGTTAATATTGAAAGGATACTAAAAACTTTGAAATATAATTACTAATCATTAATTAGGAACTATATTAATAAAGATAAACCGTCATGGTAGGTGCATTATTAAAATAATTCCTAATGCCACATTAATAATAATAATTTTCCAATAATATTATTTTATCATAATCTGTCCCGCAAAGATGAGCTCACAACTATGAAAAAATATATCCAAAATAGTACCAAATGGTCTAAAAATAGCACACCTCAGAAATATGTCATAAAATTTTATAATAGCAATGTGACATAGTCGTAACAATCAATAATATGCACAAACAAAACAATTTTTATTTATATTTTAGACCATAATTCGGAGAGCATCATTTTTTTAAAGCAACTTATGTAATAGAAAATGATTTCTGATGTCCAGAAAAAATAAATAAATAAAATTCACCAGCAATTTATTTTTAAATAGTAAAAAAACTTTAAAATTCCAAATGGGCCTAATTGAGAGACACATCTCTCTTAATTCTCATCCATATCAAGTGATTTTTGTTTCTATGGATTCCTCGTTCATATGCTACAAAACACATATAAGATGACTGCGACTATAGCCTCTAGAACGTACAAAATTTTTTTTTCAAAAATTAACACCATTGCTCTTGGTCTATACTTGATGAAAATTCATGATTTTGGTGTCAATAGATTTGAAAATTTTATACTCTACGAAAGCCCTAATGAATTCAAAATAATTTCACACATATATGGGTAAAAAATTTGAAAACAGAATAAGTTTCCAATATAGAGTTTATAACTTCAAAATTGAAAATCTCCTTGTATACTAATCCGATTTCTATGATCTTTAGGTCATTTTTCTCAGAACATCACCCAGAACGAAAACTCTTAATGGTTTTTTTCTTGATAAAATTAAAGAATCCGAAATTGAAATATTAGGCTCAATCATGAATACGAAAATAAATCATTAACACCTAATTTCAACAGTAAACTCACTATCGTATTAGAATTAGATTTGCTCTGATACCAACTGATGACAAAAAAATTACAATCCAATTCTTAATATGACAAATGATAAACAAACACAATTGATACAATTAGGAGTTAGAATTACCTAGAGTGGAAGACATCGATCAGTCCATGAGAGAATCCAAGCGGCAGAGAGAAACTCCTCCTATCACTCCGTCAGTTGCCAAAAGATGTGTGTGCCGTCACAAATGGGCAATAGACACTTTAATTAGGGTTATGAGTAGGGGTCTCTGAAGATTAGGAAAAATGGGCCAAGCCTACCCATTATAGCTAAGCCCAATAATAATAACCAAATAACACCATATAATTTGGCATCCAATTAATCTAGAATCAAATTAAAATTATAACAAAAAATGATTTATACTAGTCCACGACATAAAATATCCAACAACTAAATCTTAAAATGAAGAAAATAAAGAAATCCTAAAATATAAACCTCAATTCTAATTTTATAAAGAAATAAAAGAGATATGTCTAGAAAATAAAATCACTTGACAGAGGTTGAAATAAAATAAATAGGAGACCGATTTAGACAAATTATGACCGATAAATATCAAAAATAGCAAAAATACTCTAATTACCATAACAAACAAAAATTATCAAAAATAGTAATAAAAACATCGGAGGGTTGGATGAGGGTACAAACAGTGAAATTTGGGCTCGAAAGTTGGCGGTTAGGGGTTCCCCTATAATAAACATAGATATCTTAAATATGCACACGTGACCACTAACAGAGTTTGATTCTAGAGTAAAAAGTTATGACTTTTTAAAGTTTAAGAGGCCATGTTAGATTTGGGTTCATCCTGCATCAGTCTCCCTAAGTTGAAAAGTTATATTACGGAGCAGAACAAGTTTAGAAGAACACTTTGTTTAAATTTGTTTGTTTATGTATATTGAACATATTCAAATTTATTTTTTATTTTTTTCATTTTAAATTAAGCTAAAACAAATTACAATATTTATAATTCGACAATTTACCAAATAATGTAGGTGATTATCCATTTTTTCCTATCACATATGTGATTTTGAAAATATCCAAACAACGTTGCCTCTCTCTTACTTATTTTACTTCTCTCTCCTATTGTTTAGTGTTCATTAGCAACAACATTGTGTAGCTGATTTCGAAATTAAAATAATTAACGAGATTGTATTGATAATAACTTTGAGTATTTCAACGATCAAGTAATAAGTATCAAATAGGATAATCAAAGGTAGATATAAGGTAAATGATACTACCATCCATAAAATAAACCATGTGTAGAAAATTGGCAGTATCTACAGAGATAAAGTCAAAGGTACCCGCCTCAAATGGAGATGTTCGTAACAGAAGAGAATCTCTGCCCAGTAATATCCGTAACTAGACAAATCAGTGTTCTGTAATTAAAAACATAGTGTTTAGCTACAATAACATGTGATACATAGCCAAACAAACTACCTTAATTAATTAGGATCATCCTAATTATTTTATTTTATTTTATATCCATAATTAAATGATTAACTTCTAATTACCAAATCGTATTAGGTTAAATTAAACTAACTCGTCAAAATTAGGTTTCATCTCCACCTAACCCAAGCATGACTCTACATTCATCACCCAAATGATAACATGTTATACATAGCTAAACGAACTACCTTAATTAATTAGGATCATCCTAATTATTTTATTTCATTTAATTATCCATAATTAAATGATTAATTTCTAATTACCAAATCATATTAGGTTCAATTAAACTAACTCATCAAAATTAGGTTCAATTAAATGATTAACTTCTAATTATCCTGCAGTAGGGTGGATGCTCGAATGTATCATAGCGATGGCTGATTTGTGGCGCAGTTGCGGCTACATTGTCGAGGTATTGGCTTGGCGACGGAGACGAAGAGGAGCTCCGATCGGTGCCCACCTGTAAGAGGAGATCGAGTGGGAAGGAGAGGGAGGCGCTCGAGAAGATAAGAAGAGGCGATCGGGGAGGGAGAGGGAGAGGGAATCGACGCCGGCCTTGCTCGCCTGAGGAGGGGGTTGGGGGGGGGGGGGGAGGCGATCGGGGATGGAGAGGGAATCGACGTCGACCTTGCTCGCCTGAGGAAGCTTGTGGGGGCAGCATTAATGTGAGGAAAAGATATATATATATATATATAAAATTGGGAAAGGTATTTTGTATTTTAGCCCTCAAAATATGACTAATTCCAATTCAACCCTTAACTTAGGGCTTTTATGCATTTAAACTTTCAAAATTTTCTGTATTTCACACCCATAGTTTAATTTAAATAAAAAATTATGCTTCTCAAAATTTAATTAGCAATAATATTGTTTTTTATTTCTGAAAATCAACAACGCCTTTGAATATCATCAACATTGTGTTGATGATTTCTAAAAATCAACAATAATGTGTTGTTAATTTTCGAAATTAGCAACATTGTGTTGTTAAAAAATCAACAATATTGTGTTCAACAACACGGTGCTGCTGATTTCGGAAATAAGCAACACAGTAAAAAAAGGGGTTTTGAAGGATTTTCGAAAATCAGTAATACGGTGTTACTAATTTTGAAAATTAGCAACACCGTCAAAAATCCGCAACATTATGCTGTTGATTTCCGAAAATATGCAACACCTTCAAAAATAATTAAGAATGTGTTGTTAATTTCTAAAAATCAACGGCAATTTATCAAAGGGCGTACCTAAATATTGGAAATTATCAAAGAGCGTCCCATGGTTTCTATTTTACCAAAGGGCGCATGCCTTTATATGAACTTCCTCTTATACCCCTACTTCTAACTGATGTCTTTCTCTTTCTCTCTCAGTAACAAATTTCGAGACATCTGCACGTGCTTTTTCAGACTTTTATTTTAAAATAATATATTATAAAATCGGCGCTAAAAACGTTAGGTAAATATTAAAAAAATATTTCAGTTAAAAATAGCTCATCCAACGTGATTTAAAAATATAAATAAATAATTTTTATATTTGATTAATAAAAATTAATATATTAAATAATATTTAATAAATATATTAATATAAAAAATTTCAAAAAAAGCGAATGCAGAAATAAAAAAAAAGATAAAAAAATTCAAAAAACAAAACGTATGCAGATCGAAACACAAAAAAAACGTAAAAATTTTTTTAAAAAAACGTACGCGTGGGCCTGAAACCTATTGATTTCAGGCCCACGCTGGGCCTGAAATCAATAGATTTCAGGTCCACGTTGGGCCTGAAATATTTTATTTCAGGCCCAATGTGTTCAGGCCAGCGTGGGCCTGAAATTTTTATTTCAGGTCCACGTTGGGCCAGAAATCTTTTGATTCAAGCCCGACGTGGACTATAATTTTTTTTCTATTGTAAAAATATATTAATATATAAAAAAAACCTATCAAAACACTTAATTTCAAATTAAAACGCAGGGTCTGAAGTTATGCTAGGAGGGCCTGAACATAGATGTGATGTCCATCAGTGGATTTTGGTCAAAACTCACTGATATTTCTAAACTACTCCTATTTGATTGGTGATATCTAATATATAGATGTTTGGACACCTTCTCCTACCTCTACCCTCTCTATTCATATGGAGTTTTCAGAAATCCAGATATGGGAGGTCAATAAGTGGGTTTTGGTCAAAACCCACTGATATTTCTAAACTACTCCTATTTGATTGGTGATATCTAATATATAGATGTTTGGACACCTAAAACATCATCTCCTACCTCTAACCTCTCTATTCATATGGAGTTTTCAGAAATCCAGATATGGGAGGTCCATAAGTGGGTTTTGGTCAAAACCCACTGATATTTCTAAACTACTCCTATTTGATTGGTGATATCTAATATATAGATGTTTGGACACCTAAAACATCATCTCCTACCTCTAACCTCTCTATTCATATGGAGTTTTCAGAAATCTAGATATGGGAGGTCCATCAGTGGGTTTTGGTCAAAACTCACTGATATTTTTAAATTACTCCTATTTGATTGGTGATATCTAATATATATATGTTTGGACACCTAAAACATCATCTCCTACTTCTAACCTCTCTATTCATATGGAGTTTTCAGAAATCCAGATATGGGAGGTCCATCAGTGGGTTTTGGTCAAAACTCACTGATATTTATAAAGTACACCTATTTGATTGGTGATATCTAATATATAGATGTTTGGACACCTAAAACATCATCTCCGACCTCTACCCTCTCTATTCATATGGAGTTTTCAGAAATCAAATAGGAGTAATTTAGAAATATCAGTGAGTTTTGACCAAAACCCTAAAACCCACTGATGGACCTCCCATATCTAGATTTCTGAAAACTCCATATGAATAGAGAGGGTAGAGGTCGGAGATGATGTTTTAGGTGTCCAAACATCTATATATTAGATATCACCAATCAAATAGGTGTACTTTATAAATATCAGTGAGTTTTGACCAAAACCCACTGATGGACCTCCCATATCTGGATTTCTGAAAACTCCATATGAATAGAGAGGTTAGAGGTAGGAGATGATGTTTTAGGTGTCCAAACATATATATATTAGATATCACCAATCAAATAGGAGTAATTTAGAAATATCAGTGAGTTTTGAACAAAACCCACTGATGGACCTCCCATATCTAGATTTCTGAAAACTCCATATGAATAGAGAGGTTAGAGGTAGGAGATGATGTTTTAGGTGTCCAAACATCTATATATTAGATATCACCAATCAAATAGGAGTAGTTTAGAAATATCAGTGAGTTTTGACTAAAACCCACTTATGGACATCACATCTATGTTCAGGCCCTCCTAGCATGACTTTAGACCCTGCGTTTTAATTTGAAATTAAGTGTTTTGATAGGTTATTTTATATATTAATATATTTTTAAAATAAAAAAAATATTTGAGTCCACGTCGGGCCTGAATCAAAGATTTCAGGTCCAACGGGACCTGAAATAAAATTTTCAGGCCCACGCCGGACCTGAAATAAAATTTTCAGGCCCACGCCGGACCTGAAATATTTTTATTTCAGGCCCACACTGGCCTAAAATATTTTTATTTCAGGCCCACCGTGGGCCTGAAATAAAATATTTTAGGCCAGTGTGGGCCTGAAATCTATTGATTTCAGGCCCACGCATACGTTTTTTTTTTTATTTTTTTACGTTTTTTTGTGTTTGGTTTCGATCTGCATACGTTTTGTTTTTGAATTTTTTTATGCTTTTTTTTAATTTCAGCATTCGTTTTTTTGAAATTTTTTTTATTAATATATTTATTAAATATTATTTAATATATTAATTTTTATTAATCAAATATAAAAATTATTTATTTATATTTTAAATCACGTTGGATGAACTATTTTTAACTGAAATATTTTTTTAATTTTTACCTAACGTTTTTAGCGCCGATTTTATAATATATTATTTTAAAATAAAAGTCTGAAAAAGCACGTGCAGATGTCTCGAAATTTGTTACTGAGAGAGAAAGAGAAAGATATAAGTTAGAAGTAGGGGTATAAGAGGAAGTTCACATAAAGGCATGCGCTCTTTGGTAAAATAGAAACCATGGAACGTCTTTTGATAATTTTCGATATTTAGGTACGCCTTTGATAAATTACAACATTACTGTGTTGTTAATTTTCAAAATTGACAATATTGTGTTGCTGAAAAATCAGCAATACTATGTTCAGCAATACGGTGCTCTTGATTTCAAAAATAAGCAATATAGTAAAAACAAAAAAAAGTGGTTTAGAACATTTCCGTCATACTTATTTTCTGATCTACAATACGGTTGTTCCGGAAGGAGTCGTCGACGATGGTCAGTCACTAAGGATCAACCCCTACAAAGATTACTATGTCGTCGAAGAACGTGGGAATCCTGCGAGAGTAACACAAGCGTTATGGGACACGCCGGCAGGGGTCTGACGGAGTCCACTCCGACGCTCAAGTTAGTAGGGTACCCGATGGTGCGAAAGAAAGACAATGTGAAAAGATGAGAGATCGTAACCCCCTTACCAGAGGGGTTGAACTACCTTTTATACCGGTGCAGGTCGACTGATCGTGCCCCCTTTATCGGTGCCATGACTCCGATACTTGAGCCACGCCCCCCGCTTTCGGTGATGAGAGGATATCCTTCGAAACCGTCGGCGCCACGACCATTTTTTCCCTCATTGGGCCAATTGTACAGGGGGAGGGTGCGTGGCTTTTTCTAGTCGGTATCTGAGATTGGCTATTATGAGGACCTCGCCCTTCGGGGCGACCTCGGGAGTCTCGAGATGTTATATCTCCCGAGGTAGCCTTCTCGAGTGCACCCCTGAGAGGGGTCCCGGGACCTGAGAGAGGAGATCCAGTCGTATCCTTAACTTCTTCATCCTCATGTCCAGCCTGGATTGCCCAGCCCCATCAACAGTGTTACTAATTTTTAAAATCGGCAACATCTTTGAAAATCATCAATATTATGCTGATGATTTCGGAAATCAAAAATATTTTGTTGCCGAAAAATTAGCAATACTAGGTTGTTGATTTTTGAGAATCATGCAAAAATTATTAATAATGTGTTATTGATTTCCATGTGTTATTGATTTTTGAAAATTAACAACAACATCACGTTCCGTAACATAGTAAAAAAAAAAATAGTGGTTCGATTTTTTTGGATGAACAGAACAAAGGAAGATAATAAGGGTCTGGGGCGCCTACCACACCACCCGAGCCCCGCGCGTACTTATCCACAGACTTGGCCAAATCTTATCCCTAGTCTTGGGGGCCTAGGAGTGCTAAGGCGCCTAATGGCTCATGGGAGACTGAGAAGCTGACATGGAGAACCTGCCAGCTCAGCTTCTCCATCCACTAGCAAACCCCTTCTGGGGCGCCTCATACCTTTCAGGTGCCTGGGTTCTCGGGTGCCTGGGTTCTCAAGCTCCTGAACCCATTCAGGTGCCTGGGATAGTAGCAGCTGGTTCCTTTCAGTCCTGCAACAAGGGTTAGTCTAAGAACAATAATATAAAAATATATGCATAAATAACAGCCGGAGCTGTTTTGGTTTAGACTTTGGATTTCTACAGAAATCCTAGGTCGAACCAACGCCTATTGTTCCCTCCGGAGGAACGCGTCTTTCACCTACTCCAATCTAGAGAAGCTACATTTTGCCAACCGGGACCTCCGGTTGGACTTCTGCTCGACCTCCAAGAACCCAGATCTCAAGACGTCTGATCCTCCACCCGTCTCTACTTCTGTCCACAATCCCTGCTCAACAAAGTCTTCTGCTCGGTCCCCCAGACCAAGACTTCGTGCTTGACTTCCGAGACTCCCGGATCTCGAGACGTCCGATCCTCGACCCGTCTCTATTTCTGTCCGTAGTCCTCGCTTTGCAAAGACATCGTTGCCCGATCCCCGACCAGGACTTCATGCTCTGTCCCCTGGACCAAGGCTTCAGTGTCCAACCCTCGGCCATTACTTCGTAGCCAATTCCCCGAACCAGGACTTCGTGCTCAACTCTGCGGGTCAAGACTTCTTGCCCAGCTTCACTCACCAGGACTTCGTCCACCTAACTTCACTCACAATGACCCAGCTTCACTCACCAGGATTTCATTCACCTAGTTTCACTCACTAGGACTCAGCTTCACTCATCAGGATTTCTTCCACCTAGCTTCACTAGGACCCAGCTTCACTCACTAAGATTAATTTCATTTCTCAATAAAGACTTCATTGCTAGTCATCTTAATCCTAACTAGACTTCTCTCCGCCAAATGTCAAGTTCTGTTTGGCTCAATCCACATAAGTATAATCTCTCTGCCAAACATCAAATCTTGTTTGGGTTAATCCCTTGGTCAATTGACCAACCCTGGGTTCTCATAACTCTGCCAAATATCAAATCCTGTTTGGTTAACCCTTTTGGTCAAATTTGATCAAGCCCGGGTTTATCCTACCAAACATCATGTCGTATTTGGTTTAACCCTGGATTACTTTGACCAGACCATGATATATTGTTAAACATCGAAATATCAAATATTGACTATTGATGTCTAATATTTTTTACACCAACGGGATGAATATACTGAGCTAATTTATCTCGATATAAATCTCACTTGAATGAAATTGACCACCTTCTAGGTTAAATTTGACCCGACTTGAAAAACTATGTGCTTTTAGATTTTATTCAAATAAATGAGAAAGAATAATTGAAAATAATTCTTTTCTTTCTTCTCCTTAATGGGAGGATTAACACAAACCACATAATTAGAATTAACTTAGTGTCGAGTCTTTCTTTAACAATACATTTGATTGGATTTGATTTTTATCCAATTAAAATTAACATATTTTGATTTATTTAATTATATATATATATATATATAAGTATTATTTTAAGTAAAGTTGACCTAGATTCAACTTAAGTTTTAAAAAAATAATTAATTTAGTTGGATAATATCGAATCTGAAATGATCGATCGAATTTCACGAAAATATTTCCGACCACCAGGTAAATCGAGAAGTGCTCACATTAGACGATCCAAAAATTAATATTCTATGATTATGTATCTCATTTATAGAATTTTTTTTTATAAAATTTATTATAGTTAAGGATAAATTATAAATATTTGAAAGATAAATAATTATTCTTTCAGTGTATTATAGTCCCAGAGCTAGATTCAACTTAACTTGCTGGCCGAATCAAAATTAATTATTCAAATATAAGTTTTCTCTCGTAGCAATTTTTTCTCACGAGCTTCAATAACTGCGTTAACAAGATAAGATAATTTAATTTGATTTATATTTTCTATAGATTGGTTTGTTGTATTAAAATAAACAACTTGCTTTTTTATTTTATTTAAGCCGGTTTGTCGTAGTAAATATATATTTTAAATAATGCAACTTGACATTTTGTCTATTTAAAACTAGCTTGTTGTATTAAAATAATACGAGTTGATCACGTTAAATAATACAACATTAAAATAAACAACTTGACTTTTTTATTTTATTTAAGCCAGCTTGTCGTATTAAATGACATGACATCTTACATGCAACGATCTTTAATAGGATCATCATGCCCCCTAGATATAGTTTGATTCAAGGTAGTGGTCGAAGGCCGTCGATTGTGTCCAAGCGATAATTAGAGTGTGCATGTAAAGTGTCACATCATATCACGTCATACCACATCATTCACTATGCTTTTCACTCTTCTATTTTCACTCTCTTTATCATTGCTCTAAAATATATTTTATTTAAACAAAAATTCCCTCGCGCCTGGGTGTCTTGGCCTGCCCAGCATTCACCGTGATTTACCCCTCTCTGGACACTTGTGGGGCAGAGACCAGGGGGCCGCTAGGTTGGCGGTTCCAACCTTTTGTAATCTAAAATATATTTTATTTAAATAATGCAACTTGACATTTTGTTTAATTATTTAAAACTAGCTTGTTGTATTAAAATAATACGAGTTGAACACGTTAAATAATACAACTTTAGTTTTTATTTTATTTAAACTGACTTATTATATTAAAGTAATTTTGTATTTTAGGTGACAAAATATGATTCGATCGCCTCAGCGCTCCTGTCAATTCATCTCAAGACCAACACGGAGGAGATCAATTTTATATTCTAATTTGGAACCGGCGTGGTCACATTAAGAATGTAAATAAGTCAGATCGTTCCTGAATTGTTCAACTCTCGACTCGAAAAATAATTTATTCAAATTTGATCGATTAAATTAACGAGTCGAAATTAAGTTCAATTTTGAACTCGAAAATATTATCAAATCGAGCTCGAACTTAACAATATTTAGTTCGTCAGCTCGCAGGCAAGTTTATTTATAGGCTCGCAAGCGTATTACTCGGGAATATATTCGCTAAAAAACTCATTTATCTTTTATATATATATATATATATATATATATATATTAAATATCATATAAATAATAAATATAATTATATATTGTTAATTATTATAGTTAATTATTTTAAACGAGTACGAATTAAACTCGTTAAATTTTTAAACGAGTTTTTTTAGCCGAACTCGAACTAAACTCGAGCTATTTAATTTTATTACGAGTCAAATTCGAACATACAAATTAAAGTTCAAATTAAACTCGAACTCGAGTAGAACTTAAAAATAACGAATCGACTCTGAATTCGAATCTCTTACTATTCCACTCAATTCCATTCTATTACACCCAATGAATTGAATAATCTGTTAAGTCAGGACGAGGCAACGAGGCCTAGCTGTAACTCAATGAATTTAATAATCTGTAAGTCAGCGGATTACAAACTCGTGGCCTAGCTGTAAGTCAGCAGAAATAAATGATATTTATATAATTTTCAATATATATCTCATATTTCAATTAAGAAGTTTATTAGATAAATAGATTTACATGTATTAATTTAATTATATATCTATTTGTTTATTCATTAGAAGCAATTTGTCCTAACTGTGTGAGAGATTAAATTATTTTATTTAATTTTTTATGATGGTAGAAAATAATATGTAAAGATTAAATTGTGTGTTTTTTTTAAATTTTTATATCGAGTAAAACAGAATTAAATACTCTTACTTTCCTCTGCAGCTCTTTATAAGAAAATGCTTCACAGCCACTGAAAGAAGGCAAAAGAGGGCAGCAAGAAAGATGGAGTCTGCTCTTGTATACTCTGTGCTGATCAAGAAGTTGATTGACAACGCATTCGACGAAACGCAGAGCATATGCAGTCGGCTACCGCTGCAGCAAAGAATTCCACCTTTATACCAGATTCACAGTCGAGTGGATCGAATCACCGACTCCCTCAAAGAACTCATGGCGTGGATGGAATCACCGACTCTTCACTCTAATCGGTCGACTGCTGCTGTTGTCAAAGCATTCGAGGCTGGGATCGAACTGGTGACATGCAACGTTTCCTTTATTTTTATGACTTAATTTATTGTACTAGTGCTTGTTGGGATCGAACAGGTGCTGGCCATAAAACTAACACTTATAAATATTTCATGAATTAATTGTACCTGTATTTCTTAATTAGGCGAGGGAGCTAGCCTTCAAGATGGACGACATCGCCGATGAATACCACTATCTGGTTGGAAGGGAACCGAAAAGGACATGGAAGAATTGTTATCTCATGGCATCGTCCAGTCGTGCTAAGGCTTGGAGTGCTTTTGATTCTCAATTAGAAAAGACGGAGAGACATCTTTCTGAACTACTTTCAAGATATGGTTTAACAATAAATCGCAACGAGGATTCAGAAAGAGACACACATCATTATCGAGATTACTCATCTGAGTTAATTGCTGAAGATGATTTAGTGGGGATCGAAGAAAATAAATCTAAGTTGGTTTCATGGCTGACTAATGCTGATACTTGCAGGAATATGACAGCAATTGCAGTATGGGGAATGGGTGGTCATGGAAAAACTACTCTCGTCTCAAATGTCTATCGCAATGAAGTTGTGATGAGTCACTTTGATTGTCAGGTATGGGTTACAATCTCACAAACTTATAGTGTGGAAGAACTCCTAAGAATAATGATCCAGGAAATCTTCAAGGGAAACAAAGAGCATGTCCCAAATGGTATCACTACCATGAAAGGATTAGAGTTATTTGGCATCATCAATGAAAGTTTGCAGCGAAAGAAATATATAATTGTGTTAGACGATGTTTGGCATGTAGACTTGTGTAAAGATATTACTCGCATTTTTATTGATAGCCGCAAGGGAAGTAGACTTGTTGTTACCACCAGAATGCATGAAGTAGCAAGGATAGCAAAGGAAGAACATATAATAGAGCTGCAACAACTTAATGAAGAAGATGCATGGATTTTATTTTGCAAGAAGGCATTCAGAAAAGAGAACAATAATGATTGTCCAGAGCTTGAGGGTTACGCTCGTAATATTTTGAACAAGTGTCAAGGCTCACCATTAGCTATTGCTGTAATTGGCAGTTTATTATCAACCAAGGAAAAGAGTGAAGGATGGAAGAAAGTCCATGATGGTCTTCATTCGGAGTTTGAAAACAAACCTTCGGTTGATGCATTGGAGAGTATTCTTAACCTTTGCTTCAATGATTTGCCTATCTACGTAAAGAATTGTTTTTTATATTGTAGCATCTTCCCCAAAGATTATATAATAAAAAGGAAGAAATTAATCCGATTGTGGGTAGCTGAAGAACTCGTGGAGCCAAAGCGCAATAACACATCGATGGAAGAGGAGGCTGATGACTATCTGGCTGAACTTGTGGATCGGTCCATGCTTCAGGTGGTGCGGAGAAATCATGTTGGGAGGCCGAAGGGTTTCAAAATGCATGACATTATAAAAGAGGTAACACTAGCAAGATCTAGAAAGGAAAAAATTTTCCATGATTCTTAATGGTCCACAATTAGTTTTGGACGATCAAACTCGTCGGCTTTCCATCCAAACAAATGATGAATCCTTTGATTTAAATTTGAACATGAGCCTTCCAAGACTTCGCTCTTTTGCCGTGTTTTCTACTTCCAATTTTAGTTCAGGTTCCTTAAGAGCAGTCTTGATCAGTTTCAAATTGTTGAGGGTGTTGGAGCTGGAAAAAGTTAGAATCTCCAACTTACCAAATGAAATTTCAGCCTTGTTTTACCTTCATTTTTGGGTTTGAGGGGTACAAAAGTAGAAAACTTCCCAACAATATCCAAAAGCTCCAAAGTTTGCAAACACTCGACCTCCGTGATTCCAATATAGTGAAGCTCTCAGGAGGTGTGACAAAATTGGAGCAACTTCGGCNTTTATTTGGGTTTGAGTGGTACAAAAGTAGTACAACTTCCCAACAAAATCCAAAAGCTCCAAAATTTGCAAACACTCGACCTCCGTCATTCCAAAATAGTGAAGCTCTCACGAGGTGTGACAAAATTGAAGCAACTTCGGCACCTCTTTGTGACCCGTATTGAAGTTGACTTTGGAGGATCAATTGTAGTTGGCTGTGTTCCAACTCTTGAAAGGGCATGGCAGTGGAAGAACCTACAAACTCTAAAATATGTTAAAGCAAACGAGAAGCTTGTTCAACGATTGGCAGACATGAAAGAGCTCCGATCATTAAAAGTTACACAGGTGAAACACGCCCATTGTCGTGAGCTCTGCATCTCATTGACTAAGATGAGCAACCTTCGTTGTTTAGTGTTGCATGCGAAAGGACAAGAACAACTCGACTTTGAAAAGTTAAGTGTTACGCCTTCTCCACTTGAGAAGTTGGAGAAGTTGGATCTGTGGGGGATATTATTTGAAAGAAAAATGCCTGGATTTATTTGTTCTTGTACAGAACTCACACGTGTGACACTGTCTCTATCTCACCTAATCGAAGATCCACTTCCTTCACTCGGACAATTGCATAAGCTAGTGGAGTTAAGATTGTGGGCATATGACGGGCAAGAGTTGCACTTTAGAACAGGTTGGTTCCTTAATCTTAAAGTGCTTTGCTTGGAATACTTGACGAATTTAAATTGTATTGTGATAGAGGAAGGCGCCATGAGAAATTTACAAGAGCTATTAATGGTCTTTCTTAGAGAATTAAAGATGGTCCCTCTTGGCATCCGTTTTCTCACCCGTCTCCATAGTGTCACTCTGGATGGTATGCCTGAGGAGCTCGTGGGAAAATTAAAGGAGGAGCTTGGACATATTCCAAATATAATTATCCAGTAAATCAGAAATTAAAATATTTTTTCATATTTGTTTACGCATTAAATAGCCCTAAAAGGGCATGAGCAAAAATTGAAGGACAATATTATGGAGTCTTTGTCTTATGTATATGTTTTGCAATATTATAAAGTCAATTATTGACTTGCTTGCTGTGATTTTTTTTATAAAAAAATAGTCTCGTATTCTATTGACTCTTCTCTATCAAACTTAGAAATTATTTATATTGAATAGTAACAAGAGAATTAGTTCAATAGTATATAAAATAATCTATGTTAAATACATGAAATTTGAGGGGTTAAATGCACAAAGACCGAAAATTAAAGAGCTTGGTTTTGAATAGCCAGAGTTGAAGGGTTTATTTGCAAAACTTTCACCCTACATACTAAATTTTTCGCAAACTGCCCTCTCTCGCCCGACGCCCTTCTTCAGCACCAATCATTGTCTCTGCTCTCCCCTCTCTTCTCTTACTCTCGATCCTCCCTACCGAAGGCTCAAGGAGGCAAGATTGGCGAGTCTCCCTCTTCATATACGTTGGTGTCGTGCCCTGCCCTAGCTCCGATTGCCGCCTTACTATTGGACACGACAGCGCTGCCCGGATTCTCCCTTCCTTTTCCGATCTATTTTGAGTGACCGAAGCTGATCCCGTCAGCTCGTGAGTGTCGCACCTTTCCAGATGGGTTGAGCCAGCCAAAGGATCAGCGCCGTTTGTGATGATAGTTGCCGGTCTCTGCCTCCACCATCGACCACTGGAGTCCTCGCGAGTCTTGTGCTTCTCGTCAGAGTGACCAACTTCTCGGTTGTCCTGATTGTTGCTGCCACCTCCCAACTGATCATCGCCGATTGCCGTGCGGTTGTAGATAGAGCAGGAACTTTGGGTAACGAATCTTCCTTCACTGAGTATTGCTTGTTTATTCACAGATTGGGTTTCTGATTCAGTAGATTATTTGTAGTTTTGATCTTGTAGCAATTCTAAGGTGGAATGAGTTTTAGATTTGGTTACCTGGTGATATCAGTTCCTGAGTTTGTAGATCTTGTATGGTTTGGTTTAGTGTTTGTGTGAGTTCTTTGATCTTGAGATGCTACTGCAATGGAGGTTAATGTTTTGCTTGGGATTATCGGTTTTGGAGTCCCATTTTGTGTTGGAGTTGATATTGGGTGGGTTAAATCAACGGATGAATTTGTACCTTATGTTGTGGTGGTGTCCCTTGATCTTCGTGTGTACTGTTTGATGGAAACCTATTCGGTTTATGTGTTTCATGTTGATTATTCTAGTTTAGAACAATATGGTAGGAGCTGTGATTATTTTGATCATAAGGGGGGCTCATGCCATGAGTTACATTGAGTAAGGATTATTATTAAGTTAGTGTTTAGATGAGTAAACCATTTGATGCTTGGATTGTTGGCTATGGATTTGTTGTTGATTTTAGCTTGTGAAATTATAGTAGCTAATGTGATGTGGTGTTTGGATCTTGTTATGTGATTGTTGGTTTGATATGGGGTTTGATTGGACTACAATACTATGGGATCACTACATCAAATTTATATCTTGTTTAGGTTTTGTTCCATTTGGGATAATTGTGATGGATTATAGTTAAGGTTTTTGTTTAACCAATTGGTGAATGTTGTCTTTGTCATGAATTCCTGTGAGAAGATAAGTTGAGGAGGGATTCGATGTGTGGTAATTGGTGTAGCTATTTTCTTATCCTGCGAAATGACCTCTTTGGAATGGGTGTCACAAATTGGTCAGGAGCTCCTTTGAACATGGTTTAGTTTAGGTTATTTTTTAATTAATTTTGGGAGATTTTGATCTTGTATTCTGTGCTAGCATGGTTACTGCCGTGAGGTATGGTTTGGGATAGGCCTTGTTAAGATTAGATTCCGATTCAATTATGGAATTGGAACTTCTTGTTATTTGAGATTTAATTAAACAGATGTGGTATTTAGGATGTATCCTAATTTTGTTGTAGTAGTTTAGCTAATTAATTAACTGTATAAATAGCTAAACTATGTATTTGGTATAGGACTCTGATTTGATATGAGCACTTGGACGTGAGGTTTACTTGGATACGTTCTACATTTAAGGCGGATACTTCTCCTTTGTATCCTGTAGTTTATTGAACTTAAATGCATGATTTATTTTATTTTCGTGTAGGATTGCTTTACCTTATCTTTGTCTTTTGATATCATCATTAATATTTTCGTTGTTTGATTTTTGAGCTACTCAAACTTATGTTCATATAGTCACCTATTGATTTTCTGATCTGTAAAGTATCACTTGTAGACGAGTACTTAGGATTGATCATTAAACACGACTGAGGTTTTTGGTTAGCATTAGATATACCCTACCCAATATATTAGTTGTATGTTTTTTGCTTCTGGTATTTATTTATTTTACCATTGCATAGTTATGACCTGGTTAATTGTGCATATTACTATCATGCACCATATCTGCATAGTTACATGTTGACGAACATCGGCTACCTTATGGTTAAGCCCATCGTCAGTCATTTAGTTTCTCTACCCACTCAACCACTCATAGATAGTGGTAATTGTTAAAATGTGAGCAGTCGTCATGTTGTGTTACACTCAACCACTCATTGGTAGTGAATGTTGAAGTTGTAGTCAATCAGTTGACACCCTCACCATTATTTTCGAGGGATAGCAGAGTTGTTGGTGGCTCCACCTTTTTCTTGGGGGTTTGGAATAGTTAGCTCCCCAACATCCTGTCTACTCAACCACTTATAGTAGTGGTAGTTGTTGGAATGCGTACAGTTGTAACAACCCTACCCACTCAGCCTCACAGATGATGTGATGGCAACTTGAGTGGCGTCAGGGGTGACACATGCCATTGCATCATGTGTATTTATTGTATCTTGCATTTTCTTGTATTTGCTACATTTGTACATGCTATGATTGTTGCATTTGGTTGACATACATGTATGATTTATTATGGCACTGTCATCTAGTTTTACACATGCCTATATGTTATTCTATTTCGGAGACTGTATACTATTATTTCTATTTACTTGTTATTCCTTTTATTATGTCATGCATTTATCTCCTCTTATATCCACAGAGTCCGCTGGACTCACCACCCCTACCATCAAATTCTGTTTCAGGCAGCCGATAGATGCATTACTTGGAGCTAAGAGAGGATCCAGTTGTCAGTCCCATGATGCCGAGCGTATTAGAGTTTTTTCACATTGTCTTTATTTCCGCATTTACTCTATTTTCCGGAATGTCTTTATTTCCATATTTGCTTTGCTTTATTAGACGAGTATTTATCATTTCAGAAGACTTGTGTATAGTCTAGGTATATTTATCATTGGTTTTTCTTGAGAGTTTTAATTGGAATTTGTAATTCCTTTTATTATTATCATTTATACTGCATGGTTGTGGAGTATTTTATATTTATGATGGCTGAGCCATATTATGTATGAGATGATATGTATATATGTTCCAAATTATCCGCTGTACAAGAAAGATGTCCGTTTTTCGAATGAATATGGATCTATAGAGGGGTGACAATCTAAAACAAATTAAATTTTAAAATATGTTTTAATTATTAATTTAAATAAATAAAATAAGAGAATTATATGTCTAAATTATTTTTAATTATTATATCTTGTATATCATTTTGTAAGTTGTTGTGATTTCAAAATCACTTATGCTAACTACACAAGGAAATTTAAGTCTTGAAAAATTATTTTTATTATATATATATACTAGTATAATACCCGTGCGATGCACGGGAATCGTATATAATTCAAATAACATGTTTAGTGATAATATATATGTTAATTTTTATTATTAAATGAAAAATTAAAATGAAAAGTATATTTATTTCATCATCGATTCATGTCAATATAAGATATAGTATTATTTTTTATAATATAAGATATTAATGATGATCATTAGTTTTAGACATATAAAAATTAATTTAATATCAAAGTGAACTAATGACTCACATATCAGATATTAAACTGATAAGAACAAATACTACACTTGATCTTAGCCAAAAGGCCGAGAAAGATATGAGTTGTTTTACCGTTCTTTGTCCATTTTTATAATTGATCTATGTGTAATTCGCCTTGGTAACTTCAGATGTGGGACTATCATTTTTCTTACATCAAAATTATTTTTTGAATTTGATAAATTATTTTTTAAAATTTTAATTTTGGATTAAGATCTGAATTTTTCTTTTTAGGATTTGTAATTATATATTTTCTTTTGAATTTGTATTTTTAATTATAAATTTTTTATTTAGAAAATTTATATTCGGTTTAGGCGGGAATCCTAAGTTCCCTGTGAATGCCACGTCTACATATAAAACTGTGTTTTATAGATATTAATAGATAGATTTATATTCGGTTTAGGCGGGAATCCTAAGTTCCCTGTGAATGTCACGTCTACATATAAAACTGTGTTTTATAGATATTAATAGATTAATAGATTAATAGATAGATAGATTTTTTATAATATAAGATAGTAATGATGATCATAAGTTTTATAAGGGTGGTGGATGTAGATACAATCTAAAGTTTACTTTGCTTTGATAGGGGTGTGCCAGGCCTGTGCTATTGTGCAACACACAGGCGACACATGAAAACCCTAGTAGCAAGCAACTGTGATGGGTCATCCTCATATAAAAGTTAATTTAATATCAAAGTGAACTAATGACTCACATATCAGATATTAAACTGATAAGAACAGATACTACACTTGATCTTAGCCAAAAGGCCGAGAAAGGTATGAGTTGCTTTATCATTCTTTGTCCATTTTTATAATTGCTCTGTGTGTAATTCGCCTTGGTAACTTCAGATTTGGGACTATCATTTTTCTTACATCAAAATTATTTTTTGAATTATCTTTTTTGAATTTGATAAATTATTTTTTAAAATTTTAATTTTGGATTAAGATCTGAATTTTTCTTTTTAGGATTTGTAATTATATATTTTCTTTTGAATTTGTATTTTTAATTATAAATTTTTTATTTAGAAAATTTATATTCGATTTAGGCGGGAATCTTAAATTCCCTGTGAATGCCACGTCTACATATAAAACTGTGTTATATATATATATATATATATATATATATATATATATATAGTCAACAAGTCTGCATGAAGTTGATTAAAATCAACATTTCAAACCATGTTTATCAATGAATCAAATTAAACAGAATTTAAATAATCTCCCGATCTTTGAGCATCTTGAACTTGCAATGGCTTCTCGTGTGACTGCGAAGAGTGTCTTCCTCGATAGATTAATTGTCATGCCCCGAGAGGTTGTATGTCCGACGAAAATCGGACAATATCTCTCCTATACGACAGATAATCTCAAATCAATATATACATAATATGATCTCCACGATCTCCACATATAACTATGATCAAACTATAACAGAAATAAAGGCATAACCAACTATCGATGCTATCAAAAATATATACCATCCCCTATACTGTAAAAACAACTCTAAATTGCCCTTTGGGCAGACCGACGATGCAATACATAAAAGTACCATATCTCTGGAGACACGTCTACCAATATATACAAAATGAGAAAAAAATACATCCCAAACGTAACCAAAAGAAAATATAAACTAAATAAAGATACTACGCTATCACCGGGATTGGGACTGGCTACTAGGCTCTCCTGGCGGCGTCATCCTGAAAAGGAAAAAACAAACAAATGATTATGAGTCCAGGGGGACTCCACGGCTATATAACCAGATAGATATGTATAGCGATAAAAAAGTAATACAATAGCAGTATAGAAACAAACCGATACAGTCTCAAAAGAAAAATCAGGATACATGATCGATACACTACATGCAATTATGCATATCTATACCTACCCCCTGGGTGTGTAGATCACAAGTCCCTGAACTTGAACGGTCGCCAGACCATAAACAAAGCAAATCTCTCCTGTATGTATATGTCATCCAAATGCAGCAAACATAACTCAGACAAGTACAGCAAACACAAACAATACAAATTATGCAACCATGCACATGATGCAATGACATGATCACCCTTGACGCCAGTCAGCCACCGTCACCGGTTATGGGTGAGGTTGAGTGGGTAAGACTATGACAACTGTACGCACTTTGCTGTCACTGCTCCTGAGTGACCGAGTGGACAGGATGCTGGCGGAGGTCACACTCATCCTACCTCAAATCATATGAGGGAGCACCGCTCTCATCTCCTCGTATCACAGGAAAGAGGAGGGATCCCTGTCTGCTACCACATTGCGGTTACCACTACCCCCATGAGCGACCGAGCGGAGGTTTGACAGGCCAATTGTACACACCCTTCTGATAGTACCACTAACCTATGAATGATAATGTATATAAATCCAGATATGACTGACAACCCATCTCAACCACAAGGAAGCCAATGATCACCAGCTATGCAATAATGCAAAGATGGTGTATAACACTAACACACGCAACACCCATCAAGCAAACCTTAATATGATACGCATTGGTCTGAAACATAAATCATAATTTACAAATAACCTACTAGGAATGCAATAATGCTAGGTATCAATAATTGTCAAGTATATGACATGCAAATATTCCTATGCACACGTACTCTAATAGAATAAGAGTATCAAACCTAGTGATTGTATTGGAAATAAGCTTTGAGTATGTCAAAGGGGCAAACAGTAAATATCAAGCATGATAAATAAAAGGAAGATAAAGGTAAATCCTACTACTATCCATAAAAAAATATGCATAAAAACTTGACAATATCTACAGAGATAAGTCAAAAGGACATAACATTAGCTATTTACATAAAAACTTGACAATATCTACAGAAATATGCCTTTAAGTAGGTGCTCGAAATGAAAAGAACCTCATGTCCAATATCCGCAACAAATCAGTATCTTGTATCAAAGGACATAACATTAGCTATTTACATAAATAATAACTAGCCAATCTAATTAAATAGTTTAGCCCACACTTATTTGGGATTAAGTTCACTCTTAGGAAACATTCAACCAGGCTAATCTTCCTACACATGGAACTCACAGCAGCAACCTTTCAAAGTGAACAGGTCAAGCTCGTAAAAACATACTTGACACTCTAATCCACATCTCCAACAGAGGCTTACTGCTAGTTCCAATAGAAAATAGAAAACAGATAGCATATCTACCTCTTCATCATCCAATCTGTAGCTCATGGCTTGGAGAATTACAAGTCACTCTAACACCAACATTACCATGTTTGCCACCACAACCTAGCTCACGGTAGAAATTTAAAACAAATCTAAACTTTTAAATATTACTCAAAGCACGATGCAAAGACAAGAAAACATATTCAACATGACATACTATGCTTACGACAACATCTACAGCTCTAAGAAAATTCTGCTTCACCCTTCAGCCCAATGCAATTTACACAGCAAGAATTAACACCTTAAGTCACAGTGAAAATCCAAGACCAAACCACAGATCTTATCTTAACATGCAATCAAAATAAACCTTACAGTACAGTAGTAGATCAATGGATACACAGCCATGACAAAACGAAACCAAGCATCCTTTTAAGCACAATACATCCAAAAATAGAACTCGAAATCCCAATTGAAAATCTAACCACCATCAAAATTGCTTCAAAAGAACCTTAACAAACCAAATTCTCCGCTAGGGTTTGCGCCAGCTGTAGCTAACCCAATTTGTCACCCACTGGCAACCCTCCAATAGTCGGCGATGAGGAGGAGAGGTGGCATCGAGCTTGCTCGTTGGCGTCGTGTGGAGAGGAACCGCACCCGAGGGATCGGCGATGAGGAGAATAAAATGAGGAATTTGAGAATTTATGTTTATAATTTTAGGCCTATTTGCAACAAGCCCATCAAATTTTTTATATTTAACACTATTGGCCTCATTAGGGACAATCTCCATACTTTTCATATTTGGAGCGGTAGCGCCCAATGTCGTTTGTAGGTTGAATTGCGATGATTTTCTTTGTTATTTTGTTTTGGCTTTGCCCATCCTTTCCACAATGCGATCCTAAACCCTAAGCCGAACTCATCTTTGATTCTTAGATCCTTCTCTGGCCACGTCTTTGTATGAGGGGAATCAAGTAAATCTGGTCTAATAACCTTGTAACTTGTAGGTTGGGATGAGATGGAAATAATAGTTGGCCTTTTGGTGGACTTTAACCAACAAGGATGAATATACTGAGCTAATTTATCTCGATATAAATTTCATTTGAATGAAATTGACCACCTTCTGGGTCAAATTTGACCCGACATTAAAATATGTGCTTTTAGATTTTATTCAAATAACAGAGGAAGAATAATTGAAAAATAATTCTTTTCTTTCCTCTCCTTAATGGGAGGATTAACACAAACCTTATAATTAGAATTTAACTTAGTGTCAAGTCTTTCTCTAATGATGGAGTTGAGCGTCTCTGGATGGACACGTGGCATGGAGAAGTTACGTGTCAGGGTCCACTACATCTGAGCGCTGAGGTCATACCAAGATTACCTCAGGAGAGTAGATCAGAGCCCCGAAGCCAACCGAGTGGTCGGGCTCCCGAGATTATCTCGGGAGGACAGAAGCCCGAAGTTAAGTCGGACTTCAGGCTCCCGAGACTCCCTCAGGAGAACAGACGGGAGCCTTCGAGGTCAGACCGGGTGCCAAACCCCGAGACCCTCTCGGTAAAGCAAATGAAGGCCCCGAGGTTAGCTCGGGACCTTCATTTGCTGCTTAGGCACCGAGGTAAAAGATATCATATAACCGATGATTAAGGAACGTGAAGAAGAACGTGGAGACACATACGATCAAACCCTCAGATATATAAGCTGCTTAGGCACCGAGGTAAAAACAACTTTCCGAACTTAACAAAATCCTACTTCCTCGTTGTTCTCCTAAAAGAATTCTCATTCCTGACTTGAGCGTCAGAGTGGATTCCGCCAGAAAACCTTCCGGTGCGTTTCCATTAACGCTCGTGTTAATCTCGCAGGGCGCGGTCGTCTTCTCCCTGTCACTGTCCTCGTGGGCTACTCTTTGGTGACTCGTCGTCCGCGTCGTTCCCTTCCGGAACATCTAACAATAAATTTGATTTGATTTGATTTTTATCCAATTAAAATTGACATATTTTAATTTAATTATATATATATATATATATATATATATATATATATATATATATATTTAAAGGTATTATTTTAAAATAAAGTTGACCTAGATTCAACTTAATTTTTAAAAAAATTAATTAATCAAGTTGGATAATATAGAATCTGGAATGATCGATCGAATCTCATAAAAATTTCTACCGACCACTAGGTAAATCGAGAAACGCACACATAAGGCGATCTAAAAGTTTAATATTTCACGGTTGTGTGTCCCATTTATAAGAATTTTTTTTATAAAATTTATTATAGTGAAGGATTGAATTATAGGTGATGGGGTTGAGTACCCCGTGGCCGACACGTGGGTTGAAGAAGCTATGTGGCAAGATATAGCGAATTTGAACAACTCTTTTTCCGGAGCTCTTGAGACCCTCTTGGGAAGGGGATCCCCCGAGACCCCCCGCGCGTAGACGCGCCCCAAAGATCAAATCAGTTGACGCACTCCCGAGACCACCTCGGGAAGTCAGGTCCCCGAGACCACCTCGGGAAGCGAAATGCCCGAGACCGCCCGGGCCAGAAGAGCCCGAGATCACCTCGGGGAAGCGGAGCCCAAGAAACGTTCGGCCTCAAATAACGGTCCCCCTTTCTTCGGATCTACGGATAACCATCGTCCATTATCGCGGAGTCATCATGACCCATAAATGTCGCAACGGGTCGAACTTAATGACGGCGAGGACCGTTACAAAGGTTATCCGGTAACCAAAAAACCGGGAGGGGGGACTTGGCAAAGATCGTGGAGACACACGAAAGCAGCCGCTGCAGGTATAAAAGGTACTCCAACCCTTCCGGTAAGGGGGTTATGCACTGTTTGCTACTCATACGTCTTTCTATTTTGTACTTCTCCTCTCCAGCAAGGCACTGACTTAAGAGTCGGAGTTGGCATCGTCGTACAACCTCTGGCGTGTTCCCCTAAAGCTCGTGTTGATCTCGCAGGGCGCAAAGTTCCTCCCCTCCCGTCAGCATCCGCTTGGGCTGAACCTCGATGACTGGTCATCGATGTCGATTCCTTTCGGAACAATAGGTATTTGAGAGATAAGTAATTGTCCTCCCACTGTATTATAGTCCAGGAGCTAGATTCAAAGTATGTCCATCCTCCTCACGCACTAGCCACAACATCCGGACTAATAGCTCCCGTGATTTACCTTCTCCGTGTTGGCCCTGAGACAGATTGACGGGGGCATTGAGGGCAAACGATTCGTCTTTTGCCATTAGGAGCTAGATTCAACTTAATTTGCTGGCCTAATCAAAATTAATTATTCAAATATAATTTTTCTCTCGTAGCAATTTTTTTTCTCACAAGCTTCAATAATTGCGTTAACAAGATAAGATAATTTAATATGATTTTTTATTTTATATAGATTGGTTTGTTGTATTAAAATAATACAACTTGACTTTTTTATTTTATTTAAGCCGGCTTGTCGTATTAAAATATATTTTAAATAATGCAACTTGACATTTTGTTTATTTAAAACTAGCTTGTTGTATTAAAATAATACGAGTTGATCACGTTAAATAATACAACATTAAAAATAAACAACTTGACTTTTTTTTATTTTATTTAAGCCGGCTTGTCATATTAAAATATAATTTAAATAATGTAAATTGACATTTTGTTTATTTAAAACTTGCTTGTTGTATTAAAATAATACGAGTTGATCACGTTAAATAATACTTTAGTTTTTATTTTATTTAAACTGACTTATTATATTAAAGTAATTTTGTATTCTAAGTGGCAAAAGACGATTTGTTGCCCACTCTTCAGCCAATTCGTCTTAGGACCAATATGGAGGAGAATATTTTTGTATTCTAGTTTGGAACCGGCGTGGTCACATTAAGGGTGTAAATAAGTCAAATCATTCCTAAATAGTTCAAGGATTCGAAAAATAATTTATTCAAATTTGATCAAAGTTAAAGAGTCGAACTTAAGCTCGATTTTGAACTCAAAAATATTACCAAATTGAGCTCGGACTTAACAATATTTGGTTTGTCAGCTCGCGAGTAAGTTTATTTAGAGGCTCATAAGTGTATTCGTTAAGAGGTTCGGAATATATTCGTTAAAAGACTCGTTTATATATATATATATATTAATTATTATAGTTAATTAGTTTAATCGAGCACAAATTAAACACGTTAAATTTTTAAATGAGTTTTTGTTAGCCGAACTCGATTGAGCTCGAGCTATTTAATTTTATTATGAATGGAACTCGAGCTTAAGAATTAAAGTTCAAATCGAACTCGAACTCGAGCTAGAACTTAAAAATAACGAATCGAGTCCGAATCCGAATCTCTTACTATTCCACTCAATACGATTCGATTGCACCCTAAATCTCATAAACAATTTGCCCTCTTCGTTAGGCGGCCATCGGGCTCACGAATGCCTCTGGGGTTATGGTGCAACGATAGAGCGGCTACTCGCTATCCCAAACATCCGCGGTTCGATCCCCAGCTACGATGTATTTGCTGGAATTTTTCCTTCAAATGAGGCGCGAACCCTGGGATGCTGGGATTCTAGACTGTCCACCGGAGCGCTTCCTGATTTACCCTGACGGCCGATGGAAACTTCAGTGAGACGAGACTGGTCGCCCGAAGTTGTAAAAATCTCGCGAGGTTAATCATTGGGCTCATGAATAAATTACAAGTGGACGACATCTTTTCATTTTATTTTTAATATCTTTTAGTATTTTAATATTTAAAATATTTTTAGTTTTTTTTGATAATCCTTATCATTTATATTTTTATATTTTTTATTTTGAGTTTGTTAGTAATTTTAGTATGATAAATTAGTTGAGAATCTTGTTAATTTTTGCTAGAATTTTTTTTCTTTATAAATTAGGGTTTGAATTTGTATAAAGATTTTGTTAATTGATGTAAACAGATTTTTTTTATTAATAATATTTTTTAACAATATCATTAATTTTTATTTTTATATATTTTTTAAATTAATAAATTATAAATTTTTTTTTAACATTCATATATAAATCAATGAATTTAATAATCTGTAACTCAGGACAAGACCACGAGGCCTAACTGTAACTCTGTAAGCCAGCTGATTACAAACTCATGGCCTAGCTGTAAGTCAGCAGAAATAAATGATATTTATAATATTTTCAATTATAAATAGATAAATAGATTTACATGTATTTATTTAATTATATATCTATTTGTTTATTCATAAGAAGCAATTTGTCCTAACTGTGTGAGGGATTAAATTATTTCATTTAATTTTTTATGATGGTAGAAAATAATATGTAAAGATTAAATTGTGTGTTTTTTAAATTTTATATCGAGTAAAACAGAATTAAATACTCTTACTTTCCTCTCCTTTCCTGCACAGAAAACACTGCAGCTCTTGATCAGAAAAGGTTTCACAGCCACTGAAAGAAGGCAAAAGAGGGCAGCAAGAAAGGTGGCGTCTGCGCTGGTAGGATTTTTGCTCGGCCTTTAAGAATTCGAATCTCGAGACGTCTAATTCTTTACTTATTCTATTTTTGTCCACAATTCCCGCTCGACAAAGTCTTCTGCTCGGTCCTAGGATCAAGAATTCGTGCTCGACTACCGAGACTCCTGGATCTCGAGACGTCCGATCCTCGACCCGCCTCTACTTCTGTCCGTAGTCCTCGCTTGGCAAAGACTTCGTTGCCCGATCCCCGACCAGGACTTCGTGCTCAGTCCCCTAGACCAAGACTTCGGTGCCCAACTCTCGGCCAGGACTTCATGCCCAATCCCCGAACCAGGACTTCGTGCTCAACTCTGCAGGTCAAGACTTCTTGTCCAACTTCACTCACCAGACTTCATCCACCTATCTTATTCACAAGGACCAGCTTCACTCACCAAGATTTCATTCACCTAGCTTCACTCACTAGACCCAGCTTCACTCACCAGGATTTCTTCCGCCTAGCTTCACTCACTAGGACACAGTTTCACTCACTAGGATTTCTTTCACCTAGCTTCACTAGAACCCAGCTTCACTAACTAGGATTTCATTTTTCAATAAAGACTTCATTGCTAGTCATCTTAATCCTAACTAGACTTCTCTCCGCCAAACGTCAAGTTTTGTTTGGCTCAGTCCCCAAAAGTATAATCTCTTGCCAAACATCAATCTGTTGGTGCAAGTTGCATCAATGATGTTCTCCTCTAAGTGTTTTAATGTTTGACAATATACTTAAGTCAGTGATACATTGAACAAAGGAAGGGAGTTAAGAGAGGAGTAACCAAAGTGAAGAAAAGTCCTAGTTAACCTTGGCACTAAGACCTGGTGAGTGAAGCTGGGCACTAAGACCTGGTTAGTAAAGCTGGGCACTAAGTCCTGGCAAAGGGATGGGCACCGAAGACCTGCTCGGAAGGTGGGCACTAAGTCTTGATCGAGGATTGAACACTAAGTCCTAGCAAAGGGCTGGGCACCGAAGACCTGCTCGGAAGGTGGGCACGAAGTCCTGGTCGAGGACTGGGCAAGAAGACCTGGCCGAGGGTTGGGCACCGAAGTCCTGGACTTAGGGTTTGGGCACGAAGTCTTGGTCCGAGGGATTGAGCAACTTAGCTGAGCGATGACTAAGGATAGAAGTCGAGACGGGTCAGGGTTCGGACGTCTCAAGATCCAGATGTATCGGAAGCTAAGCAAAAGTCCACCTTAAGGACTGGGTGGCGACCGTCTCCTGAATGGAGTAGGTGAAAGGCGCGTTCTCGGGGTGGAAACTTGCATCGGTTCGACCTAGGGTTTCATGGAAATCCGAAGTCCGAACCAAGTCCTTAAGGCTAACATTGTATGCATATTTGCTTTGTGTTTGTGTATCTTGTAGATACCAAGAACCTGAGACAAAGCAGGTAAAAGGCTGGAAAGCAGCCAAGCCAGGCACCCCTATTGATGGGGGCGCCCAGACCAAAGAAGAAAACCCAGTTTGGGTTGAATGCTTTGAAGCCAGGCGCCCAATAAGGATCAGGCGCCCAGCCCAAAGAGGAAAATGGCAGTTTCGTGAAGTAAGCAGAATAGACTTCCATTCAGGCGCCCGGGACGATACGGGCGCCCAAGTTGAAAGTTATATTTGCTGTTTCGAGTTCAAAACAAAGATTAGCTTTGAGTTAGGCGCCTGGGAGGTCCGGGGCGCCCTGGTCAGAGGTTTTATCAACTGCGGCGAGGTCGGCGCGGGGATAAGGTTTGACCGAGTCTGTAGGGGCGCCCCAATGTAACAGGCGCCCATATGAAGCCTATATAAGGGGTTTCGACCCCTCTGCTTCATACACAACTTCCAAAAGCTATTCTGATCATTCTGACCGACGACAACGCGCTAAAGACAAGGCTCTACGACCGGGAGGCTCCAGGAGGAAGTGCGCGGCACTTCGGAGGTCCAGATCGGCCAAGCTTCAGATTTTGTTTTGTTCGGTTTGCTTTCATTTAATTCCGCACTTAATTTTCAATATTCGTGCTTGTAATTATCAACTGTAAGACGGGTTTTCTCCGCCTTCAGAAATTTCGGAAAGGAGACCAATAGTGGACTCACGCCGAGTACATAGGCCTTGGACGTACTGACTCAGGGGGGTCAGGAACCAAGTAAATAAATCTCGCATGTCTGTTTGTTTTTCTTCGTTCTATTTTATTTTCCGCTGCACTAACTCTCTGAGTCCAGAACGAACGAAAGACTTACGAAGTTTCCGAAGTTTTTTTAACGGTCGATATTCACCCCCCCCTCTATCGACGGCACCGGTCCTACAAAATCTTGTTTGACTTAATCCCTTGGTCAACTGACCAACCGTGGATTCTCATAACTCTACCCAACATCAAATCCTATTTGGCTAACTCTTTTAGTCAAATTTGATCAACTCCGGATTTACCCTATCAAATAGCATGTCTTATTTAGTTTAACCCTTGATTACTTTGATTATACCATGATATATTGTTAAACATCGGAATATGAGATTGACTATTATGTTATGTTTACCTAAAAGAGTGGATGATGGATGGATTAAATAAACTTAGGGGCATGGGAAGAGAATGGAAAGGAAAAGAAATCCTTTCCTTTGCATGCTTGTTTACCATGATTGAGGAAGGTGGGTACATGCTGTATAATTTTATTAATACAAAAGGGTACATGCGTCATTTTTTTGATATATGGTGTAATTTTATGAGTTAAAAAGGGTACATGCGTTATTTTTTTGGTTTATGATGTAATTTTGTAAATGATAAGGGGTACATGCGTCATTTTTTTATCCATCCGCTGCTTCTCATCCGATTTGAGATGATCGATTTTGGCTCCAAAACTATCCGCGGATGGATTATATTTCTCTTCCCTCTTTAAATTTTAATGAAGTAAACAATGAAAAGATTTCCACTGCGGAAATTTTTCCTTAGTTTTACTTTCCGCTCTCCCAAATAAACAGAGCATTAATGTCCAATATTTTTTTTTTTACCAACGGGATGAATATACTGAGCTAATTATAATTTATCCCGATATAAATCTCATTTGAATGAAATTGACCCCCTTCTAGGTCCAATTTGACCCCGACTTGAAAATATGTGTTTTTAGATTTTATTCAAATAAATGAGAAAGAACAATAATTCTTTTCTTCTTCTCCTTAATGGGAGGATTAACACAAACCATATAATTAAAATTTAACTTAGTGACAAGTCTTTCTTTAACAATAAATTTGATTTGATTTGATTTGATTTTTATCCAATTAAAATTAACATATTTTGATTTAATTATATATATATATATATATAAGTATTATTTTAATTAAAGTTGACCTAGATTCAACTCAATTTTAAAAAAATAATTAATTCAGTTGGATAATATCGAATCTGAGATGATCGATCGAATCTCATGAAAATTTTTTGAGCACCGGATAAATCGAGAAGCGCTCATGTTAGACGATCTAAAAGATTAATATTCTATGATTATGTATCTCATTTATAGAATTTTTTTATAAAATTTATTATAATTAAGGATCGAATTATAAGTATTTAAGAGATAAATAATTATCCTTTCACTATATTATAATCCTGCGAGCTAGATTCAACTTAATTTGCTGGCCTAATCAAAATTAATTATTCAAATATAATTTTCTCTCGTATCAATTTTTTTCTCACGAGCTTCAATAATTGCGTTAACAATATAAGATAATTTAATTTGATTTTTATTTTATATAGATGGGTTTGTTGCATTAAAATAAACAACTTTGACTTTTTTATTTTATTTAAGCCGGCTTGTCGTATTAAAATATATTTTAAATAATGCAACTTGACATTTTGTTTATTTAAAACTAGCTTGTTGTATTAAAATAATACGAGTTGATCACATTAAATAATACAACCTTAGTTTTTATTTTATTTAAACTGACTTATTATAATAAAGTAATTTTGTATTCTAAATGATAAAAAATAATTTGCTCGTTCCATACCAATACAAAGGAAAATAATTTCATATTCTAGTTTGAAACCGGCGTGGTCAAATTAAGGATGTAAATAATTTTTATTTTTATATTTTTTATTTTTGAGTTTGTTAGTAATTTTATTATGGTAAATTAGTTGAGATTCTTGTTAATTTTTGCTAGAATTTTTTTTTCATTATAAATTAGGGTTTGAATTTGTATAAAGATTTTGTTAATTGATGTTGATCCTGTCGCGAAGCAGGGTGGCGCCCTGTGGGCCAGATGGCCTCCCGCATGGCACGAACTGGTAAGGTGGTGGAGAGCCGACCGCGCCTTGGTATGTCACTACAAAACAGAGACCGTTAGCAAACCCGCCAGGGAAATCCCTAGTCAGGCACTCCGACGATCAAGTCAGGATCCGCAGGCATATTAGTGGAAACTGAATTGAAATGGGGTCAGAGGTGCGAGAACTCACGTGCGCGTACCTACGGTAGGGGGAGTGCAACGCTTATATAACCGGGGGAGCTGACAACCCTTGTCCGCCTTGACGAGACAGGGACGTGGTGACTGTCAGCTCGAATGGAGCACTGAAGAGCGCGCGGCATGGCGTGGGGTGCTCAAGTGGTACAAGAGTACCGTGTGCGCAGTACGAGGGTACTGGATAGGTGGATTAACCACGGAGAAGCACCAGAGGTGAGCAAAGTGCGAGGAACCCCGTTGGCAGGATCGTACCCTGGATATAGTGAGGTAGGGGGCGTAGGGGCGAGATAGCCCGGGCCCTGAGCGCCAACTGATGGGTCCGAGTGTTGAGGACCAAATCGGGAAGTGATCAGTGAACGTCAGCCGCGCGCCTGACTGGCGAAGCATGAGCACAAGGTACGCCCTACGCCAGGGGTTTGCTGAGGGATGTCTGCCTGCATCTAGCGAGTATCCGGTCTGTGTGGGGGCAAGAGCGAGGGCAGGCTGCCACTTGCCCGACTGAAGCGCCCGACCTAGCTTTAGGTCGGGGTAGAGTCAAGGAGTATGGGTGACCAAGCGTCTATCTAGCTGAAGGGCCAGAGATCGACCCAGCGGCCTTCGTTGGTGGCCTGCTGGGCCCTTCCCCTCCCAGGGGAGGCATATGGGCTCGAGGGCCTACCCGGAGATTCGGTGTTGATCTGTCCATCAAGCCTTCCTGGCGCCAGGCTGGCTGGCGGGCCCGGCCTATGTCCCTACTCGTAGGCAAGGCCGGGATTATGAGCGTTCCCCTCGAGTCTAGTCGAAGGAGGCGTCGAGTCCGACTGACTGGACCATTGCCCGTGGAAGTGAGCCTGGCGGGCCAGGCAGGCTTAGCCCCCTTGCGGGGCCTAGTGGCGGACTTGTTGAATGTCGGGGCTTAGGGATCCTGGTCGGTCGGTGATGTCGTATCGTGTGTCTCCATTACTTTTTATTGCTCAGTACCTCTGCGCAGGTTGAAATCCTGGTCATCGATGCCTTCGACGGGGGGTTACTCCACGTGTCTCTTCCCCCTTCCTTCTCCAATCGCCGAGACATTTACCGCTCGTTCCCCGAGGGACGAGGTAGGGCGCGAGGCACCTCGTTTCCTGGGCCCCTTTGGGCCTGATCAGGCGATTAATACTGGCCGCCGCCTCTGTCGTGGCCCACCATTTGAGGTTCTTACGACCTGTGTAACTGAATAAATTCTTACTTTTACTCCCATCCCTTCACTCCGGTGCATCGCCTTCCTTTCTCCAGTTAGGGCTACGACGACGTCCTTAGACTCAACTTTTCTCTCCGACGTTCTTCACGAGTTAGGTTTCCTGCCTTTCTCCGGTCCTCATGGCCTCAACCCTCAGAAAATCGACCTTCATCCGTGGTATGTTACTGCAAGGTCTGTCCTTACCCGTGGCGACCTAGATGCTCTCCGGACCGAGTTCCATATTCCGCCTGACCACGACCTCAGGTTGTCGTCTCCATCTGATCAGCCCGCCACACCTCCGAAGTACTACATTACTATCTAGCAGGATCATCTACAAGCGGGGCTGCGTTTTCCCATTCATCCTTTCCTCGCCTTGGTATGCCGCTACCTCCGTATCAATTTGTCTCAACTTACCCCCAACTCCATCTGCCTTCTCTGTGGGTCTATTATCACTTTCCTGTTATATCGCCTTCCCCTTCAAGCCGAACTTTTTCACCACTTTTTCTATCTGAATAAACAGGAGTGGGGTGAGTTTGTCTTCCAAGCTCGCTCCGGGACTTCCTTTCTTTCCCCGCTTCCTCTCGCCAGCCGGGGTTGGAAGGAAAAGTTCTTCTTCATCCGCCCCGTGGCCTTCCCTACCTGGGCACTTAACTTCCGCCGAGACTTTCCTTCAATGCCCCCTCATTACTCTGACCCTCGGAAATTTCCTGCCTTTGAGCGGGCCCTCTCCATATTCGGGGGTCGCCACTTCCCGGTTGGGCCGCTCCTGGTTGAGAACATCTTGTCCACATTTGGTCTTAGCCCGGCGCCGCTTATCCAACCCACTTCTTTATGTAAGTGTTTCTTTCTTTCTTCTTGTTCCTTACTGTTTCCTAATGGTTGTTCACTTGATAGCCGAGATGATGTACCCGGCCGCTCCTGAGGGAGGTTACGGTCTGGGGACTCCTGAGGAAATGGAGACGCACATTCGGTCGGTGATAAGAGAACAGAGGGTGTGCGCAGCGGAGCAGCGAACTGAGCGAAGATTGCGCGAAGCCCTACTAGCTGAGCAAGAGGCTGCTTCATCCGACTCTCAGTCTCCTCCCTCCTCTTCTGAAGAGGAAAAAACTCCTCACTCGGGCTCAGAGGATTCCCGACCTCTGAGTCATTCACTCCTACGCACTAGGGGCGGTGTATCCGCGTTTGTCCCGGCCGACCCTTCTGCAGCGTCTCCTGATCGGCCTAGCAAAAGACAGAGGGGTAAAGTGCCGATGGCTGACCTCCCAGCTCTGCCACTGTAGCGACATGGCTCCTCGCGCGCTCACTTGGCTACCAGATTCAAGGAATTATTGTACTTGTCCTGGAGGTCAAGGGTTCGAATCTGGGGAAGGCAAAAACCCACTGCCAGGGGTGGGAAGACCGTAGGGCATGACCTAGAGAGCCGCCTGATGGGGCTAGAGGGGCCATGTCGCTACATAAAAAGGCACCTTTTTATTGTAACGACCGAGCCCCTTGGCTCCTTGGGCGGCCCAACTGGCGGCCCACTTGGCGGCTCTCGGCCCCTTGTGGGCGGCCAAATCCCATTTGGCTGCCCCTTTGGCGACCTCTTAGGTGGTCGTTACTCACAAGTACTTCCCACCCCTGGCCAGTGGATTTTTGCCTTCCTCAGGATTCAAACTCTAGACCTTAAGGTTAAGTACCAAAGTTTATGAATCCTGATACCAATTGAGCTACGGCTCACTTGGCTACCAGATTCAAGAAACTATTGTACTTGTCCTGGAGGTCAAGGGTTCGATCCTGGGGAAGGCAAAAACCCACTACCAGGGGTGGGAAGACCGTAGGGTCGCCGGCCTAGAGGGTTGCCTGCGGGGACCATAGAGGCGGGGCCGCTACATAAAAATGCGCCTTTTTATTGTAACGACTCGGCCCCTCAGCCCCTTGGGTGGCCCAACTGGCGGCCCACTTGGCGTCCCAACTGGCGGTCCATTGGGCGACCCAACTGGCGACCCTTTATGTCATCAACTGACGACCATTGGCCGTGTCGTTACTCACAAGTACTTTCCACCCTTGGCCAGTAGATTTTTGCCTTCCTCAGGATTCGAACTCTAGACCTCCAGGTTAAGTACTAAAGTTTATGAATCCTGATACTAATTGAGCTATAGCTCAATTGGTATCAGGATTCATAAAGCTCAATTGGTATCAGGATTCATAAACTTTAGTACTTAACCTGGAGGTCTAGAGTTCGAATCCTGAGGAAGGCAAAAATCCACTGGCCAGGGATGGAAAGTACTTGTAAGTAACGGCACGGCCAATGGTCGTCGGTTGACGACATAAGGGGTCGCCAGTTGGGCCGCCCAAGGGACCGCCAGTTGGGCCGCCCAAGGGACCACCAGTTGGGCCACCAAGTGGGCCGCCAGTTGGGCCACCCAAGGGGCCGAGGGGCCGGGTCGTTACAGCCACTGCCCCCTTCTTCAGTGCTGCCGCTGGAGTTGACAGTGTTACCTTTGAGGGAGGAATCTCCTCCTCGACAGGAAGGGCCTGTCGGCGAAGGCTTGCTACATATGTTGCCGCCTTCGCTGTCTGACGAGCGCCTGAGCATGACTTCGCCGAGCGAGACTACTTCGCTACGGTCGCGAGACCTCCGACTGTACGGTCCGGTCTCAGATAGGCTCGCGGCAGGCTTGCGGGCAAGTGGCTCAGTGAGTCCTAATGTCTGGGTGGATGACTTCATGACCCTGGCTACAAAGGTATGTGTTCATCGGTTGGGGCGTGTCTCATCCTTTCCTTCTCTGACCAGTCCTTAAATTTCTTACAGTCTTGGGCCCAGAGTTACAGCATGAGCGTATCTATGCTGACCCATGCCAAGGCCCGGTGACATGCCAAGTGGCGCATGGAGGACCTCGAGGCTCGGCTCCGGCACACTCAGCTGATTTCTGATGATAGCTCGTTGAACAACTTGAGAGCAGAGGTTATCGGCCTCCAGGACGTGTTGCGCTAGACTCAAGAGGAATTGGAGATTGCCAAGGCGCAGATTGCCTCTGTCGACACTGAAGTGGCCTGGGTGCAAGAGCGAATAGTTCAGGATGAACAAGCCCATCTCCACGATCACAAGCGCAAAGGCGAGTTGCGAGCAGAGCTTCAGAAAACTAGAGCCTACCTTCACTGGGCCAGCGAGGAGATTTCGCCCCTGCGGACACATCTGGCGTTTGAGAAACGAGAAATGGATTCACTGCGGGCCCAACTTCAGGATTTGCGTGGCCTTCGGCCGGCCTGGGATGCGGCTCAGGTGGAATTAGGAGAACTGCGCGAACGACAAGCGTCCTGGGATGCCCTGCAGGTTGAGTTGGCAGAGCTGCGTGCCTATAAAGAGGCGGAAGCAGACCGACTAGAGAGGCACCGACTTGCGTCCATTAATGCTCCAGCCCACACTGCTGAAATTTCTAGACGGTTCATGGAGGTGATGATGCAGCAGGGAGTTGAAGTAGTTCGTCAGCTTAGGCTGGGCAGGTATCTTCCTCCTGATTTGCCTTCCACCACGGTTCGGCTTCAGGACCTATGCAAGGATCTCCCGGATGTGACTGACCAGCCCTTTAAGTGAAGGGAGTGCCTTCTAATTTTCTTTTGCCTGCGAACAAGGGGCCTCTGGCCCTGATTTTGTAATGCGCCTTTTGCGATCATTCCTTGTTTGTTGCTGGTTGCGTTCTTTCTTGGTTTTGTTGGATGTATGTATTGGCGCGGACAAACCGGACACAAAACCGACTGATGAGCACAATTCCCGGCTTCGGGAGGGATGGCAATCTTAAGCACTTGTCTGCAAGGGCGGTTGGTCTCTGTGGGGTGCGTGTGCCACCTTGATCCATGATATGTCTCGCGGTATTCCACCGAGGATTCACAGGGACGGGCCCGGGTGGAATGAACCTCTTGGCCGAGTGGGATCCGGAGAGCATGGGCCGCCATGCGCCCGACCGGGGCTCGGGCCAAGGGATTGGCGGGAGCTTTCCCGTAGGAGTTTGGCTTCTTGGCCGAGCGGGGTCCGGGGAGCATGGGTCGCCACGCGTCCAACCGGGCTCGAGCCAAGGGATCGGCGGGAGCTGGCTCGTAGGAGTTTGGGTTGACCTAGCTTTCCCTTTTATTCGAGCCACCAGGTTGAAATTTATCTTCCTTTCCTCTCGTCCGTGAAACGATTCAAGTGTTTAGGGCCACGTGTCCTGCGCTTAGTGACTCTCCAAGCGACGCATTGGCCTCCGCCTGTGTTGATTGTTGAAGGCAACGAAACGACAGTTTGCTGGCCCCCATGATCACCTTGCCCTACTTCCTTGCTCAATCGTAGGATTACCCATGCACTTTCTTCCAACGGCCACGATCAGTTGCGGCTCCCTATTTAGACTCCAGCGACTGTCCCCTTCGCCGCCTTTGCTCTCCCTTCGCCCTTGGTCACCCGCCTCCTCTCCGTCACTCGTCTTCTCCCGTACCCCGGTGCCCTTCTCCAGATGTTGCGCGGTTTTCTGACGACCGTGGCTGCAGAGAGGGCGGCTGCGTTCGAGGCGTCGATGGTGGCAATGCTTTCGGAGCCCATCCCCGTTTTCCCCGAGAGTGTTCCATCGGCTACTCCAGCATCCCCCCCCCCCCGGGTATTAGGTTCTACCGCCACCACGTCTGTGAACGAGGCCGGGGCGCCAGAGGAGGAGGCGCCGGATTCCGACGTTGAGGTTTTGGCCACCGATCCTTCCCCCTTGGAGCCTCGTCGTCGGCGAGATCGACCACGCGATCGTCCGCCTCCCTTTGGGATTATGACCACCTTCCCTCGAGAGACCCCTTCCCCTTCTGTGGCGACCCTGCATGCCTCGCAGGCGTCCACGCCTACCGTCCCTGCTCCTCCTGCTGCAGGGGGTACTCTGTCAGTGTCTTCTTCGCATCCGGCCGCTTCTTTGAGCGGTCAGATGAGTAACCTCTGTCCTTCCCTTCCGCCAAGGGCTCCGGCTTCCCTGGTGTCTAAGTCGTCCGTCCTTGTCTCCTCTGCCCCGAGGCTAGTTGGTTCAGCGGTCCCGCCTGCCCCGGCTAGTTCGTCGGGCGAGCTTCCTGCCGCCCCCTCGTCTCTATTTCCGAGAGGACCTCCGGTCCTAGCCCAATACATCTCATCCTTCCTTCGCGAGCAAATCCTCTTACCGCCTACGAGGTTCCAGACTCTGACCCGCTAGGGTCTGCTAGAGTAGTTCACCTGCATGCCCCCTTGAGTGATCATTTGTATCAGGTCTTCAGTCCTTCGACCGTCCAGACCCTGTTGCCAGAATCAATGGTTTCGTGGAGGATGCTTGTCGGGTGCGTTTTTTCAATAGCTCTTACTTGCTTATTCTTCCATTGGCTATTTTTTTGCCTTCTTTGTAGTTAACGGGTGCCTTATACGACATGGGCCTTTCCTTCACTGCCCAGACTCAGTCTCTCCGTCAATCAAAATCCCTGAGGGAGGCTTTGGAAGCTCAACTTTGCTGTACGCAGCCTCAACCAGGCGAGGAGGCCTGTAATGCGCTGCGATCTGAGAACGTGGCTCTTCAAGGTCGCGTCGCCTATGCCGAAGCGCAGCTTCGGGATCATTTAGCGGAGCTAGGCCCGGCTCGGGCTTCGGAGGCCCAATTGCGTCAGTAATTGGCTCATCTGGAGTGAAGTGAGCGCTAGGCTAGGACTCGGGAGCTTCAAGCATGCTCGGAGTTGACCAAGGCTCAAGTGGACCTCCTAGAGACCAAGCAGTCGGCTGCCACACTGCTCGCTAGTCTAAAAGCTAAGGAAGAGGAACTAGCGGCTTGCCAAAGCGACCTCTCCCGAAGGCGCGAGCGTCATGAGGCTCGGAAAGCTAAGGCACAAGCGGCTCGTGAGGGGTGCGAGAGGACGTCGGGTGGGGCCCCATCGCAGTCTTCTGTGCCTACACCTTAATTGTATGTTGCCCTTTCCGTCGTCTGATGTATGCGGGGATCATGGTTCTTGTTGTGAATGCTATTTTCCCCTTTCCCTTGTCTCTGTTCCTTCATACTCACACCAATGCATGCTCGTGCGCGAGCCGTGTAAGTGACAGCCGTCCTTCCCCCATCGGGGAGGAGGCATCCACTAGGGCAGGATAATGGTGCGCCGACCGCTTGGGCCCTTAGGCATAGGCGGGGTCCCCTCAGTGCTCCCAACTGGGGCGAGCCCGTGATAACTTTCATATTGTTGATTAAATTAGTCCTTCAAACCCATGTTTTGATATACTATTTTATGCCCAAGTTTGCATATATATAAGGTTTCATGAATTACATCTTTTTGGCTTAAGATTCAATTCTTTCTATATTCATTATGTTTTGGCACTTAAATTTAATATCATATTGTAGGGTTTCAAATGATCATGGACCTCGATCACATTGGGTCAGAATTGGATCCAGATCAAATAGATTAAGCGTCGGGTTAATATGGGTTGTCCATTCAAGAGAATGGTTAGATTCAAGTCATCCGCAAACTTCTAGTCGATCCAAGCTCAAGATAGACTTAGCCAAGTTTAGGAACCAAGATCTGAAAGTTTGAGCCAGATCAGAGCTAATCCAGCCATTGGATCAAGCTTAGGAGGATCCTTAACCGTCCGTTCAAAGATCAGAGCACTCTGAGCCATTGGATGTAGATCCGGTTGATCCGAGTTGAGAAGGAGCAGATCTTGACCCTTGATCAAGATCTGGAGAGTTTGGGTTCGATCTAGATTGATCGGACCGTTGGATGAGATCGGAGAAATCTGAGCCGTCGAAATTCAAAATTGGCAGTTAAATCAAAAATTCCCTCTGCCGAGAGGGAGGGGGTGATCGCGTCTCAGTTTCCAACTTCCTTCTTCGTTTTCCTTTTCCGATTGCCGGCCACCACTCCAAGTCAGTTCGTCCTTCCGATTCCAAGTCGAAGAGGTATTCTCCTGCCAGATCTGCAATCCAGTTGGACGCTGAAGGGATTTCGAACGAGGGTTTCGTCGGAACTCTGCTTCTCAGATCAGAGAGTACTTGCCAGCTGCATCCACCGATCGGAGCTTCCAGATGCAATCGAAGGGGTTCTTTGAAGGTGTCTGAAGGGTTCGGGGCTGTTTGCATTGCAATCTGTCAAGGAGGAAGAGATCGTGAGGAGTGATCAGTTGCAAATCGAAGTTACTGTAGTTTGCTCGCGGGAGTCAATTTCTTCCTTGATTCTTGAGATGGAGGGTTTCCAGCTCACTCTTGTGTGACGGCAAGAGGGAATTTGTGGTGACGAATTTGAACTGGAGCTTGTAACTTTTAGATTTCAATTTCTGAGTTGTTTCCATCGTTTCTTAATTCTGTTCTAGTTTTGTATCAGATGTTTTCAGTTACTGATCGGACTGTCGTCCGATCCAGACTCTACCTGATCGGTCATCAGACCGATCAGGCTTGCATCTGATCGGTCAGTCGACTGATCAGGGAATTGCCTGCACGATTTACCCAGTTTAGTCCCCAGCTTGTTTTACCTTTTCATATCCGATTTTGTTATTCAGCTCAGCAAATTTTTGCAGTAATTTTAGTTTTATATTTCCATCTTGCAACTTCAATTTGTTTGTTAAATTTTCCTAGTGGATAAATTTCATTCATGTAATACCTAGTTAACTCCATTTAGCCACATTGCTTCCATTTCAAGTTTTGTTCTCATTCTTACTTGCAAAGCAAAACCCCCAATTATTTAGAAAACCCAAAACATTTATCGACTCATAAATTCGAGCTTAAATCAAACATTCATTCAACTAGCCCTAGGAAAAACACGACCTGTGGCCCCTATACTACTCATTCTACTTTTGTGAGTTAGGGTTTCAGTTTCTATAAATATCTAAATTTGAGACCCACACTCGTGACATCTACTCTTGGATCCATCAAATTTTTAGCGCCGTTGCCGGGGAACACTAGTTGAGTTTGTTTGCTTAAGCTTGTGTGCTTATTTCATATTTTTCTTGATCCAATTTGTGTGCTTATCTCTATATTTTGTGATCCATACTATTTGCTTTATTCTTTTGTATACATTTGCTGTGATTTTTGTATTTGTGTATGACCAGATCTGCAGATGGTATTCTAGAAGAATTTGACCCAGAAATTAAAAGAACTTTCAGAGCTAGGAGGAACCAACTCAGTACTTCAGAGGCTTGTGATATTCTTCCTACTCAGTCTATTTCAATTTATTCAGTTGATCAGATGGCAGACTACCAGTTTATTCAGTTGATTAGTTTATTCAGTTGATCAGAGGCTTGTGATATGCTTCAGCGGCCTTCGTTGGTGGCCTGCTGGGCCCTTCCCCTCCCAGGGGAGGCATATGGCTCGGGGGCTTATCCGGAGATTCGGCTGTTGATCTGTCCATCAAGTCTTCCTGGCGCCAGGCTGGCTGGCGGACCCGGCCTATGTCCCTACTCGCATGCAAGGCCGGGATTAGATGTAAACAGATTTTTTTATTAATAATATTTTTAACAATACTATTAGTTTTTATTTTTATATTTTTTTAATTAATAAATTATAAAATTTATTTTTAACATTCATATATAAATCAATGAAATTTAATAATCTGTAACTCAGGACAAGGCCACGAGGCCTTGCTGTAAGCCAGCGGATTACAAACTCGTGGCCTAGCTGTAAGTCAGCAGAAATAAATGATATTTATAATATTTTCAATATATATCTCATATTTCAATTAAGAATTTTATTAGATAAATAGATTTACATGTATTAATTTAATTATATATCTATTTGTTTATTCATTAGAGGCAATTTGTCCTAACTGTGTGAGGGATTAAATTGTGTGTTTTTTAAATTTTTATATCGAGTAAAATAGAATTAAATACTCTTACATTCCTCTCCTTTCTTGCACAGAGTACACTGCAGCTCTTTATAAGAAAAGGTTTCACAGCCACTGAAAGAAGGCAAAAGAGGGCAGCAAGAAAGATGGCTTTGCCTACAACTGGAGAGTCTGCGCTGATCAGCATGCTCTTCGAAATCTTAGTCGACGTAGCGCAGAGCAAATTCACTGAGCTACTGCTACAGCAAAGAATTCCACCTTTATACAAGATTCACCGTCGAGTGGATCGAATCACCAACGACTTCAAATTACTCGAAGAGTGGATCAAAGACTCTAATCGGTTGGCTGCTGCTGCTGACAAAGCACTCGAGGCTGGGATCGAACAGGTGACATGCATCATTTCCTTTACTTTTATGACTTAATTTATTGTACTGCTTGTTGGTATCGAACAGGTGCTGGCCATAAAACACTTATAAATATTTCATGAATAAATTGTACGTGTATTTCTTAATTAGGTGAGGGAGGTAGCCTTCAAGATAGAAGGCATCCTCGATGAATACCACATTCTGGTTGGAAGGGAACCGAAAAGGACATGGAAGAAATTTTATCTCATGGCATCGTCCAGTCGTGCTAAGGCTTGGAGTGGTTTTGATTCTCAATTAGAGAAGACGGAGAGAGATCTTTCTGAACTACATTCAAGAATGAGAGATCGATATGGTTTAACAATAAATCGCAACGAGGATTCAGAAAGAGACGGCGACGATGATTCAGAAAGAGACACACATCATTATCGAGATTACTCACCTGTGTTAATTGATGAAGATGATTTAGTGGGGATCGAAGAAAATAAATCTAAGTTGGTTTCATGGCTGACTAATGCTGATACTTGCAGGAATATGACAGCAATTGCAGTATGGGGAATGGGTGGTCATGGAAAAACTACTCTCGTCTCAAATGTCTATCGCAATGAAGTTGTGAAGAGTCACTTTGATTGTCAGGTATGGGTTACAATCTCACAAACTTATAGTGTGGAAGAACTCCTAAGAATAATGATCCAGGAAATCTTCAAGGGAAACAAAGAGCCTGTCCCAAATGGTATCACTACCATGCAAGGATTAGAGTTATTTCGCATCATCAAAGAAAGTTTGCATCGAAAGAAATATATAATTGTGTTAGACGATGTTTGGCATGTAGACTTGTGTAAAGATATTACTCACATTTTTATTGATAGCGACAATGGAAGTAGACTTGTTGTTACCACCAGAATGCATGAAGTAGCATTAAGGATAGCAAAGGAAGAACATATAATAGAGCTGCAACAACTTAATGAAACAGATGAATGGATTTTGTTTTGCAAGAAGGCATTCAGTAAAGAGAACAATAATGATTGTCCAGAGCTTGAGGATTACGCTCGTAATATTTTGAACAAGTGTCAAGGCTCACCATTAGCTATTGCTGTAATTGGCAGTTTATTATCAACCAAGGAAAAGAGTGAAAGTGGATGGAGGGATGTCCATGATAGCCTTCATTCGGAGATTGAAAAAAAACCTTCGGTTGATGCATTGAAGAGTATTCTTAACCTTAGCTTCATTGATTTGCCTGAATGCCTAAAGAATTGTTTTTTATATTGTAGCATCTTCCCCAAAGATTATCTAATAAAAAGGAAGAAATTAATCCGATTGTGGGTAGCTGAAGGATTCGTGGAGGCAAAGAGTGATGACAAATCGATGGAAGAGGAGGCTGATGACTATCTGGCTGAACTTGTGGATCGGTCCATGCTTCAGGTGGTGCGGAGAAATCATGTTGGGAGGCCGAAGGGTTTCAAAATGCATGACATTATAAAGGAGGTAACACTAGCAATATCTAGAAAGCAAAAATTTCCATGATTCTTAATGGTCCACAATTAGTTTTGGACGATCAAACTCGTCGGCTTTCCATCCAAACAAATGATGAATCCTTTGATTTAAATTTGAACATGAGCCTTCCAAGACTTCGCTCTTTTGTCGCGTTTTCTACTTCCAATTTTAGTTCAGGTTCCTTAAGACCAGTCTTAATCAGTTTCATATTGTTGAGGGTGTTGGAGCTGGAAAAAGTTGGAATCTCCAACTTACCAAATGAAATTTCAGCCTTGTTTTACCTTCATTATTTGGGTTTGAGGGGTACAAAAGTAGAACAACTTCCCAACAATATCCAAAAGCTCCAAAATTTGCAAACACTCGACCTCCGTGATTCCAATATAGTGAAGCTCTCACGAGGTGTGACAAAATTGAAGCAACTTCGGCACCTCTTTGTGACCGATATTGAAGTTGAATTTGGGGGATCAATTGTAGTTGGCTGTGTTCCAACTCTTGAAAGGACATGGCAGTGGGAGAACCTACAAACTCTGAAATATGTTAAAGCAAACGAGAAGCTTGTTCAACGATTGGCAGACCTGAAGGAGCTCCGATCATTAAAAGTTAAGGAGGTGAAACAAGCCCATTGTCCTCAGCTCTGCATCTCATTGACTAAGATGAGGAACCTCCGTTGTTTAGAGTTGTATGCAAGAAGACAAGAACAACTCAACTTTGAAATGTTAAGTCTTCCTCCTTCTCCACTTGAGAAGTTGGTTTTGTCGGGGAGATTATTTGAAAGAAAAATGCCTGGATTTATTTGTTCTTGTACAAACTCACACATGTGAGACTGTTTCTGTCTCTGCTAATCGAAGATCCACTTCCTTCACTTGGACAATTGCATAACCTAGTGGAGTTAAGATTGTGGGATGGTGCATATCTCGGACAAAAGTTGCACTTTCGAACAGGTTGGTTCCTTAATCTTAAGGTGCTTTGCTTGGAAGGCTGGAATTTAAATTGTATTGTGATAGAGGAAGGTGCCATGACAAATTTACAAGAGCTATTAATGGGTCATCTTAGAGAATTAAAGATGGTCCCTCTTGGCATCCGTTTTCTCACCCGTCTCCGAAGTGTCACTCTGGATGGAATGCCTGAGGAGCTCGTGGGAAAATTAAAGGAGGAGCTTAGACATATTCCAACTATAATTATCCAGTATATCAGAAATTAAAATATTTTTCATATTTGTTTACGCATTAAATATCCCTAAAAGGGCATGAGCAAAAATTGAAGGACAATATTATGGAGTCTTTGTCTTATGTATGTATTTTGTAATATTATAAAGTCAATTATTGATTTGCTTGCTGTGATTTTTTTTATAAAAAAATAGTCTCGTATTCTATTGACTCTTCTCTATCAAACTTAGAAATTATTAATTGATAGTAACAAGAGTTATCAAATAAAAAATTTAATTATATATTATAAAGATATTAAAGAATTACTAATCAAATAATTCCTTATCCATGGTATCTCATAAAGCTAATTAAATAGTATATAAAATAATTTATATTAAGTACTTGAAATTTGAGGGGTTAACTGCACAAAGACCGAAAATTAAAGAGCTTGGTTTTGAATAGCCAGAGTTGAAGGGTTTGTTTGCACAAGCCCGATTCCATCGCTGAAATCCTCTCTTTCTTCCCTCTCTCGCCCGACGCCATTCGAGATCCATCACCGGCCCTTCTTCAGCACCAATCGCTGTCTTCGCTCTCCCCTCTCTTCTCCTACTCTCGATCCTCCCTACCGAAGGCTCAGGGAGGCAAGGATTGGCGATTCTCCCTCCTCGTATACGTTGGGTTTCTGACTCAGTTGACTAGTTGTAGTTTTGATCTTGTAGCAATTCTAAGGTGGAATGAGTTTTAGATTTGATTACCTGGTGATATCAGTTCCTGAGTTTGTAGATCTTGTACGGTTTGGTTTAGTGTTTATGTGAGTTCTTTGATCTTGAGATGCTACTGTCATGAGTGCTTGAAGTTTTGGTGTTGATTGTGGTTTCTATTTTCTTATCCTGCGAAATGACCTCTTTGGAATGGGTGTCACAAATTGGTCAAGAGCTCCTTTGAACATGATTTAGTTTAGGTTATTTTTGAATTAATTTTGGGAGATTTTGATCTTGTATTCTGTTCTAGCATGGTCACTGCCGTGAGATATGGTTTGGGATAGGCCTTGTTAGGATTAGATTCCGATTCAATTATGGAATTGGAATTTCTTGTTATTTGAGATTTAATTAAACAGATGTGGTAGCTGGGATGTATCCTAATTTTGTTGTAGTAGTTTAGCTAATTAATTAACTTTATAAATAGCTAAACTATGTATTTGGTATAGGACTCTGATTTGATATGAGCATTTGGACGTAAGATTTACTTGAATACATTTTACATTTAAGGCGGGTACTTCTCCTTTGTGTCATGTAGTTTATTGAACTTAAATGCATGGTTTGTTTTATTTTCGAGTAGGACTGCTTTGTCTTATCTTTGTCTTTTGATATCATCATTAATACTTTCGTTGTTTTATTTTTGAGCTACTCAAACTTATGTTCATACAGTCTAACCTATTGATTTTCTGATCTGTAAAGTACCGCTTATAGGTGAGTACTTAGGAATGATCATTAAACACAACCGGGGTTTTTGGTTGGCATTAAATATACCTTACCCAATAGATTAGTTGCATGTTTATTACTTCTGATATTTATTTATTTTACTATTGCATAGTTGTGACCTGGTTGATTGTGCATATTAGTATCATGCATCATATCTGCATAGTTGCTTACTAACGAACATCGACTACCTTATGGTTAAGTCCGTCGTCAGTCATTTAGTTTCTTTGCCCACTCAACCACTCATAGGTAATGGTAGTTGCTAAAGTGTGAGTAGCCGTCCTGTTGTGTCACACTCAACCACTCATGGGTAGTAGATGTTGAAGTTGCAAACAAGCAGTTGACACTCTCACCATTATTTTCGAGGAATAGCAGAGCTGTTGGTGGCTTCTCCTTTTTCCTAGGGTTTTGGAGTAGTTAGCTCCCCAACATCCTGTCCACTCAATCACTTATTGTAGTGGTAGTTGTTGGAGTGCGTACAGTTGTCACAGCCCTACCCACTCGGCCTCACAGATGATGTAACAGCGACTTGACTGGCGTCAGGGGTGACATATGTCATTGCATTATGTGCATTTATTGCATCTTGTATTTTCTTATATTTGCTGCATTTGTATGAACTTTGATTATTGCATTTAGTTGATACATGTATGGTTTATTATAGCACTGTCATCTAGTTTTACACATGCCTATATGCTATTTTATTTTGGAGACTGTATACTGTTGTTTCTATTTGCTTGTTATTCCTTTTATTATATCATACATTTATCTACTCTTATATTCGTAAAATCTGCCCACACTCACCACCCTTACCATTAAATTCTGTTTCAGGTAGCCGATAGATGTATTACTTGGAGTTAGGAAAGGATCCAGTTGTCAGTCCTACCGTTGCGAGTAATATTGAAGTTTGTTTCCGTATTTGGTTTAATATTGCAGTTACTTTATTTATGCATTTTCGTTATTTCCACATTTACTTCATGGACTAGTATTTGTTTTATTGTTGTAGTAGAGGTATGTTCATTTTTGGACATATGTTGGAATTTTCTTTTGTATATGGATTTTTCGCTAGTTTTATTTTTGTTAAAAGACATTAACGGTTTGCAACGTTTAAGTTTATTTTATATCTATCATTCTTATTGATATAAACAGTGTAGATATGCATTTATTTTCAGTTATGATGGTTGAGTCATCTTTTATGTGAGAGATTATGTATTATTCCCAACTTGTCCGTCATCTACGGGAGATGTTGCCCGATTTTCGAGTAAGCATATATCTCTGAAGGCATGACAGATACGTTCTACATTTGAGGCGAGTAATTCTCCTTTGTATCATGTAGTCTATTGAACATAAATGCATGGTTTGTTTTGTTTTCAAGTAGGATTGTTTTACCCTATCTTTTTCTTTTGATATCATCATTAATACCTTCGTTGCTTGGTCTTTGAACTACTCAAACTTATGTTCACACAATCTCACCTGTTGATTTTCTGATTTATAAAGTACCGCTTGTAGGCGAGTACTTAGGAATGATCATTAAACACAACTGGGGCTTTTGGTTGGCATTAGATATACCCTACCCAGTAGATTAGTTGCATGTTTATTGCTTCTGGTATTTATTTATTTTATCATTGCATAGTTGTGACCTGATTGATTATGCATATTAGTATCACGTACAATATCTGCATCGTTGTATGCTGACGAACATTAGCTACCTTATGGTTAAGCCCGTCGTCAATCATTTAGTTTCTCTGCCCATTCAACCACTCATAGGTAGTGGTAGTTGCTAGAGTGTGAGCAGTCGTCCTATTGTGTCACACTCAACCACTCATGGGTAGTGGATGTTGAAGTTGTAGGCAAGCAGTTGACACCCTCACCATTATTTTCTAGGGATAGTAGAGATGTTGGTAGCTCCCCATTTTTTCTGGAGTTTTGGAGTAGTTAGCTCCCTAGCATTCTGTCCATTCAGCCACTTATAGTGTGATAGTTGTTGGAGTGCATACAGTTGTCATAGCCTTATCCACTCGGCCTCACAAATAATGTGATGGCGGCTTGACTGGCGTCAAGGGTGACACATGTCATTGCATCATGTGCATTTGTTGCATTTTGTATTTTCTTGTGTTTGTTGCATTTGTATGAGCTATGATTGTTGCATTTAGTTGACATATATGTATGGTTTATTATGACACTGTCATCTAGTTTTACACATGCCTATATGTTATTCTATTTCGGAGACTGTATACTGTTGATTCTATTTGCTTGTTATTCCTTTTATTATGTCATGCATTTATCTACTCTTATATCTGCAGAGTCCGTCCGGACTCACCACCCCTACCATCAAATTCTATTTTTGGCAGCTGATAGATGCATTAGTTGAAGTCAGGAGAGGATCCAGTTGGCAGTCCCATGATGCCGAGTGTATTAAAGTTTTTCTGCATTATCTTTATTTCTGCATTTACTCTATTTTTCGCAATATCTTTATTTCCGCATTTGCTTTATTAGACGGGTATTTATCATTTCAAAAGACTTGTATATAGTCTGGGTATGTTTGTCATTGATTTTTCTTTGGAGTTTTAATTGGAATCTGTGAATCTTTTTATTATTATTTTTTATACTGCCTGGTTGTGGAGTATTTTATATTTGTGATGGTTGAGTCATATTATGTGTGAGATGATATGTATAAATGTTCTAGATTATCCATCGTACAGGGAAGATGCTCGTTTTTCGAGCGAGCAGGGGTCTCTGAGGGCGTGACAATCTAGAACAAATTAAATTTTAAAATGTGTTTTAATTATTAATTTAAATAAATAAAATAAGATAATTATATGTCTAAATTATTTTTTTAATTATTATATCATGTATATCATTTTGCCAGCTGTTGTGATTTCAAAATCACTTATGCTAACTACACAAGGAAATAATTTAAGTCATGAAAAATTATATATATATATATATGCAAAATGTTGTGATTTCAAAATCACTTATGCTAACTACACAAGGAAATAATTTAAGTCATGAAAAATTATATATATATATATATAAACCAAAAACTAATATCTAATAATTAGTCATAGTAAACAAGTCTGCATGAAGATGATTAAAATCAACCTTTCAAACCATGTTTATCAATGAATCAAAGTAAACAGAATTTAAATAATCTCCAGATCTTTGAGCCTCGTGAACTTTCAATGGCTTCTTGTGTGAGTGCAAACGGCCCTGGGACTATGGTGCAACGGTAAAATAATTAGTCGTTAATCTAAGTATTTGCGATTCGATCCCCAGTTACGGTGTATTTTATAGGAATTTTTTCTCCAAATAGGACGCGAATCTTGGGACGCAGACTATCCACCACGAGCGCTTCCCAATTTATCCTAGTGACCGATGGAAAATTTTTGTGGGATCAAATCGATCATCTCAGATTTAATTTGTCTGTTATTTTATTTATTATTTTTTCTTGTGTGACTGCAAAGGTGTGTCTTCCTCGATAGATCAATGACAGTCACCACGTCTTCGAGGTTGCTTTTTATTACAACAATGTCAACTGCTTCTATGGCGATATCAGTGACAGCAAAAGCCCATGTATGCAAGGGCGGAGCCATGTACATTGTCACCCGTGCTGTAGCATGAGGCCAATGACAATAGAAACAGAAAATTAGAGGAAAAACAAAAATATATGGGAAAACAGAGGAGGCTAGCCTAGAGAATGCTGCTCGACGGCTAGGCCAGGGTGGCAACGTCGGTGTCGTTAGTAGCCCACAATCTGAGATTAACCCGAATAAATCATCCAGGTTGACTCCGTCATTGTATGTATGACACCATCTACGACAACCAAAACACAAATCCTGGCTAAATGTTCCATGTCGAATGTATAGTCTTCAATTTCAGGAGTAACCGGGACTGTGCACGAGGCTCTTGTTGCCGACAAGCAGTACCCTTTGCCTCTAATGTTCAACTCCAGCGCTAGGATGCATGTCAAAGTCCTTGATTTCCCGTAAGTGATGAATGATGATCAAGTGTTCCATACCGCTGCTGTAACTTCTTTTGAGTGTTCTGCAATGATTAACAAAGTTTTTAAATCTTGAACAATCGATCAAGTCATAAAATATTTTTATTGATTGTCAGAGTAAATCGAAAAGTATTCACGATGGATAATTTAAAAATTCAGCGTCTCAGGATTCACTTTTCATTTGAAAGAAAAATTCTTACAAAATACACTGTAGTTAGGGATCGAACAACAGATGTCTGGGATGACAACTAGTTACCCTTCCACAGCATCATAGTCCCGGAGGCAAAAAAAATATTGTACCAGGTAGCAGACTAACCTGGGGTGACCAGTCCGACCCAATGGAAGTTTCCCACCGATGAACAGGATAAATCGAAAAGTGCTCACGGTGGGTGGTCTAGAAACCCAACGTTCCAGGATTCGCGCCTCATTTGAAGGAAAATTTCTTACAAAATATATCATAGTTAAAGATTCAACTGCTAATACCTAAGATAATAACTAATCACTCTATCACTGTATCATAACCCCGGACCATGACCTTCATTAGAGGATGCTCGCTGTTAATCTACACACAAATTAAAAGGATAAGTAAATTGTTGAACATCTATCTAAAAATTTGAGATTAATATATACGTTGCACACCCACTGCTGTAACTTCATTGCTGTCCACTTGTGCCCCCGGAGCTATAGTGCAGCGGTAAGGTCACTAGTTGTTTACTCATGCATTCGCGGTTCGATCCCCAGCTACGGCGCATTTTGCAGGAATTTTTTCTCCAAATGGGGTGTGAATTCTGGGCCCCTGGGCTTCTAGACTGGTCACCGCGAGCGCTTTCCGATTTACCCTGATGACCGGTAGAAAACTTCCATGAGGCCGAACCGATCACCCCAGATTCAATTTGTCTGCTGGTTGATCATTTTTTTTTTCATTGCTGTCCACTTCACGTTGCACACCCATTGTATTTTTTTTTTCACATCCTTTAGCAGAAACATTATATCCTTAATTTTAAATCATAAACCTTAAATCCCGGGATCTGTCTTCCTTGATAGATCAATGGCAGTTACCACGTCTTCAAGGTTATTTTTCACTAGAACCATGTCGGCGGCTTTTATGGTGATGGTAGTGTCAGCTGATAGAACATTGTGTTTTTTCCTAACCGTATGAATTCTAAAAAATCACATAAGAACTCGAAGAGAAAATATAATATATATATAAGCATTGATCTATTGTTTCATCGAATCATGACATAACGAAATAATAGATATAAACCGAAAGACAATGAACCTGGTTGAAGAGTCATTGTCCTTGTCATAGCATTGTTGGCTCGATCTCTGTGGAAGAAGATGCAACGGAAAAGAAGAATGAGAATCTTCCAAGAGGCTTAGGTTTGACGACGCCATAAAATTTCTTATCAATGGGGAATAAGAAACTAGATCATGAATCTCACCTAAACCCTTGGAGAGCTCCCCTTTATATAGAAATTCAATCTGTTATCAGCTCATAGATAATAACAGATTAGTCTAAAAGGTTCTATATATTGAACTCGCATCCAATAATCCAAAACTCAATAAACATAAGTTAGATCACTTTAAGGGCTCAGACTGTATTTACATGTACAACTTATAAATAAGCTCACCTAATAAAAATAATAATAATATGTTAGATATATTGGATATCTGGTGTGAATGGAAAGGGAGGTGGTGGGACTTTAGTCCCACATTGGGAGTTTTAATACAAAATGTTTGGTTTATATTGTATCACAAGCATGATAGTTGTGAACAAATGCTAGGGGAGAGACTCTCTCTCACGCGTGGGTGCGCAGGGGGGTGCAAATCCAGGGCCCGGATTTTTACTGAACCAAGTGAACTCGTGTGCGTGCACGACCCGCGCACGTCGAATGTCCGACCGGTCGGGGCAAAATTTGTCCAAGCAGACGAACCAACATTTTGTCAAATTGATTTTTGCTCAAATGTAACTAATGCATTAATTTTGATTAATGTGAGATCGGTAACCTCCAGACGTTTGGACCTGGTCGGGTAAATGACGATTAATTCGTCATTTACTCCTGCTGGGGTCTGAGCCTATATAAAGGGGCTGAGCGAGAGCAAAAGAGATAGACACAATAATTCTCCTCTGCTCCACCTCGTTCCCGACCTCCGCTCCGCTGATAGCAATCGAGTACTTCCTCAGTTCGCCACGAGCAACGAGTGCTCCGTTGTGCCCGTGGTCGGCTGTTGTATCCTGAAAGATAGACGTCCGTCTGAGCCTCAAAGAACCGCCGGAGGAGGACGAATCTGTTTCAAGGAAACTCGCTTCGCAGGCCTCAGCACTTTCCTGGTCGGTGGGGAGACGTCCGACCACTACTCGGGAGATTCCACTCGGCAGCTCACTCGGCCATTCCACTCGGGATCTCACTCGGGAATTCCAGTTCGGGAATTCCACTCAGCTGCTCGGGAGCTCACTCGGCCACTCGGCAATTTCGCTAGGAGCTCGCTCGGTCACTCGGCAATACCTCTCGGGAGCTCACTCGGCAATACCGCTCGGAAGCTCGCTCGGGAAAATTGCTCGGGTCGGGAGATTCCACTCAGGAGCTCACTCGGCCATTCCGCTGGGGATCTCACTCGGCTACTCGGGAGTTCCACTCGGCTACTCGGGAACTCCACTCGACCACTCGGAGCTCACTCGACCACTCGGGAAATCTGCTCGGCAGCTCACTCGGCGGCTCGGGAGCTTGAAAACTTTACTCGAAAGACTGCAGCTTGGAGAAAAAACAGTCGGGGTCACTCAACAGAGATAAGTTGAAATTAATTTCTGTAATTTCAATTTACTGTAAAATCTCCGAATGTCCTCCAACAATCTTGAAATAGATTCCATTCTGTTGAGATGGCCACGGAACATGTTGAGGTGAAACAGACTCATCACCAGGCCCCCTCCGCCCCGATCGGGAATGTCCCGATCAACCATGGGGAAAAGCCGGAGAAGTTCACTGGGCTGAACTTCAAGAGGTGGCAACAGAAGATGCTCTTCTACCTAACGACGCTCAATCTGGCTCGGTTCTTGACCGAGGACCCTCCCAAGCAAGCTGAGGCTGCTGAGATGGAGGCATAGACTCATTCTGAGTATCTATGCCGAAACTACATCCTCAACTACCTGGCCGACTCACTGTATGCTGTGTACAGCACGAAGAGAACGACCAAAGAGCTATGGGAGTCCTTGGACAAGAAGTATAAGTCGGAGGACGTTGGGGCCAAAAAGTTCATCGTGGGCAGATTCTTGGACTACAAGATGGTTGACTCTAAGACAGTGATCAGCCAAGTCCAGGAGCTTCAGGTGATCTTACATGAGATCCACTCAGAAGGTATGGTTTTGAGCGAAACCTTCCAAGTAGCAGCCATCATTGAGAAGCTGCCCCCCCCCCCCCCCGGCTGGAAGGATTTCAAGAATTACCTGAAGCACAAGCGGAAGGAAATGAACGTGGAGGAACTTATTGTGCGACTTCGCATCGAAGAAGACAACAAGGGATCAAAGAGAAAGATGTTCTCTCAGGCTACTGTGAAAGCCAACGTGGTCGAGCACGGACAAAGCTCGAAACGGAAGAATTCTAAATCTTCCAAGCTGGGACCCAAAGGAGGCATCGCCAAAAAGTTCTCTGGGAAGTGCTACAACTGTGGCAAAGTGGGTCACAAGTCTTCGGAATGCAAGAAGCCGGAGGCCAACCTGAACGAGGGACCAGAAATGGAAGACTTCTGTGTCATGGTCTCTGAATTGAACCTGGTGGGTTCAAACCCGCGGCAATGGTGGATCGATACTGGAGCCACCAGACACGTATGCTGCAATAAGGAGCTGCTCCACAACTTCGAAGAAATTAGTGGAGAGAAGCTGTTCATGGGGAACTCGGCAATCTCGAACATCATGGGCCAAGGGAAGGTGGTGCTGAAGATGACCTCGGGCAAGGACCTGACTCTCACCAATGTGTTGTATGTTCTGGAGATTCGAAAGAATCTAGTATCCGGATCACTGTTAAGCAAGCATGGCTTTCGCATTGTATTTGAGTCCGACAGAGTTGTACTGTCGAAAAAGGGAATGTTTGTAGGAAAGGGCTATGTCTCTGATGGGCTTTTCAAGCTCAGTGTAATGGCCATTAGGCCTAAGATAAATAAAAATGAAAGTTATTCCAGTTATATGCTTGAGTTTTCTTGTTTATGGCATAGTAGACTAGGACATGTGAACTACGATGTGATTCGTAGATTAATAAACATGCAAAGCATACCGACATTCCACCTTGACCCGAAACACAAGTGTGAGACTTGTGTTGAAGCGAAGTTGACTAGGTCATCCTTTCAACACGTTGAAAGAAGCACCGAACCACTCGGCCTAATTCACACCGACGTATGTGACCTTAAAGGCACACCGACACGTGGTGGGAATAAATACTTCATCACTTTTGTAGATGATAACACAAAATATTGTTATGTGTATCTTCTCAAAAGCAAGGATGAAGCTATAGAGAAATTCGTTCTCTATAAGAATGAAGTTGAAAACCAACTTAATAAGAAGATTAAGGTGGTTTGAAATGACCGAGGTGGTGAATATGTATCACCATTCGCTGAGTTGTGTGCTGAACATGGGATCAGACACGAAACAACAGCTCCTTATACCCCTCAGCAGAATGGGATTGCTGAGTGAAAGAATCGAACTCTTAAGGAGATGATGAATGCTCTTCTATTGAGCTCTGGACTGCCATACTCCATGTGGGGGGAAGCGGTGATAACAGCTAACTACCTTTTGAATAAGGTCCCCCGGAAGAAAATAGATAAGAGCCCTTATGAGTTATGGAATGGAAGACAACCATCCTACAAATACTTGCGAGTGTGGGTGTGTCTTGCCAAAGTTTTGGTGCCTGATCCGAAAAGGGTTAAGATAGGACCAAAAACTGTTGATTGCATATTTATTGGATATGCACACAACAGCAGTGCATATCGATTTTGTGTGTATGAGTCACAATTACCGGATATACACAAGAACTCGATAATAGAATCGAGAAATGCCTCATTCTTCGAGCATGTGTTTCCATATAAGACCCGGGAGGATGCTAGCTCCTCAAAACGGGTGGAGGAAATACCAGAGGAAGAAGAAGAGGATGATGAACCAGTGGAGGCTGCGCCTCGGCAGAGTAAGAGAGCTCGGGTGGAAAAATCTTATGGATCAGATTTTATCACTTTCATATTGGAAGGTGAACCCCAAAGCTACTCAGAAGCTATGAACTCTTCTGAGGGACCTCATTGGAAAGAGGCAATTGCATCTGAGATAGAATCTATCTTGCAAAATCACACTTGGGAACTTGTGGACCTTCCTCCGGGAAGTAAACCATTAGGTTGCAAGTGGATCTTCAAGAAGAAGATAAGATCAGATGACACAATTGACAAGTATCAGGCGAGGTTGGTAATTAAAGGTTACCGACAAAGAGAAGGCCTTGATTACTTTGATACATATTCTCCTGTGTCGAGAATAACGTCCATTAGAGTGTTGTTGGCTATTGCTGCTCTATGGAACCTTGAAATACATCATATGGATGTAAAGACGACCTTTCTAAATGGAGATTTAGAAGATGAAATCTATATGGAGCAACCTGAGGGGTTTTCTGTGCCGGGACAGAATAACCAGGTTTGCAAATTGGTGAAGTCTCTATACGGCTTGAAGCAAGCTCCAAAGCAGTGGCATGAGAAATTTGATAATGCCATGCGAGAAGGTGGATTCAAAATCAATGAATGTGATAAATGTGTCTACTCGAAAGCTACTGAAGATGACTTTGTCATCTTGTGCTTATATGTAGATGACATACTTATCATTGGGAGCAATGATAAGATAATCAAATCCACGAAAGACATGTTGAACTCAAGATTTGACATGAAAGACATGGGCCTAGCTGATGTGATTCTAGGAATCAAGATTCTTAAAACAGCTGAAAGACTTGTTCTTAGTCAGTCCCACTACGTGGACAAGATTCTTGAGAAATTCACCAATGGTGATACTGCGTTGGCACGAACGCCGATAGATACGAGCCAACATCTATCGAAAAACCGAGACGAAAGTATTTCTCAGGTAGAGTACGCTCGGGTGATTAGAAGTCTGATATACTTGATGAATTGTACACGACCAGACATAGCCTACGCAGTAAGCAAACTGAGTAGATACACGAGTAATCTCGGTGTTGAGCACTGGAAAGGGATAACAAAAGTACTGAGGTACTTGAGATATACTCGTGGAAATGGACTGCACTATATGAGATATCCTGCTGTTATCGAAGGATACAGCGATGCGAGTTGGATATCTGACATAAAAGACTCGAAGTCTACGAGTAGTTATGTGTTCACTTTGGGAAGTGCAGCCATTTCATGGAAATCTTCTAAGCAAACCGTAATAACCAGATCCTGGAGGTCTAGAGTTCGAATCCTCAGGAAGGCAAAAATCCACTGGCCAGGGGTGGAAAGACCTAGTGAGTAACGACACGGTTGTTGGTCGTCAACATCGGTTGTTGGTCGACGACATAGTTGGGCCGCCAAATGTTGATTTGGCCGTTAGGTTGTTGGGCCCGAGGGGCCAGGTTGTTGGGCCGCCAAATGTTGATTTGGCCGCCAATGGGTTGAGGGGCCGTGTTGTTACAATAAAAAGGCGTCTTTTATTGTAACGACACGGTCTCTCAACCCCTTTGGCGGCCAAATCAACATTTGGTGGCCCAACAACCTGGTCCCTCGGGCCCAACAACCTAACGGCCAAATCAACATTTGGCGGCCCAACTATGTCGTCGACCAACAACCGATGTCGACGACCAACAACCGTGTCGTTACTCACTAGTACTTTCCACCCCTGGCCAGTGAATTTTTGCCTTTCTCAGGATTCGAACTCTAGACCTCCAGGATAAGTACTAGAGTTTATGAATCCTGATACCAATTGAGCTCACATGCTTCCTCGAAAATCAGGCAGCATCTCTCCTATACGGCGGACAATATGGGGCAAATATACATACTATCTGACATATATAGCTTAGCCACATGCGACTAGGATCACAACAATATATAAAAGACACACAACCACGCAGTTTATAATAATTTAACGGGTGGCTCAGCCACCTTAAAAACATAAAAGAAAACACAACTTAATACGAAACTCAATAACGAATAAACCCGATCAATAAGACATGACTACAATTTTTTTATCAAGGCCATACCAGAAATAATACAAAATGCGGAAACAAGGAAACTACGGAGAACTAACTCTGAAACAACTCCAAACCAAAATCACCTGGTGAAACTGAAGGACTGAGGGACTGGCAACTGGATCATCTCCTGGCTCCAAGCAATACCACTACCTGCTATCTGAAACAACAAAAAGGGAAGCAGGGGTGGTGAGTTCGGGCGGACTCTGCGGGTATATGAGTAGACAATAAGCATGGCATAAATAAGATAACGAAGTAGAGAATCAAAAGGTACAGTCCATAAGAAATATTAGATTTACCTAATCATGCATAACATATAGTAAAACGATATAGCATAAAATCCGGGTAAGCACTAGGCATGTATAAACAACTCAACAACAACAATATCAAGATAGACATGCATGTCATACATATGCAACAATCATAGCTCATATAAGTGCATCAAACACAAACAAATGCATAAAAGAAATACGTATGCACATGATGCAATGACATGTGTCACCTCTGACGCCAGTCAAGCCGTCAACACATCCCATCTGTGTGACCGAGTGGGTAGGGCTGTGACAACTTTACTACTCCAACAACAACAATATACTAAACAACAATAATACCACATAAGGCGTGGTTGAGTGGACAGGATGCTGGGGAGTCTACACTCCAACTCCTATATATAGGGGAAGCTATACAACTGTAATATCCCTCTATAAACAACGGTGAGGGTGAGCCACCAACAGCTCATCCCTCTAAAATAACGGTGAGGGTGTCACTGTCTGGCATGACAGAACAAACACTCGCACTCCAACCACTATCATGACAACATGTGGTTGAGTGAATCGAGCAACAATATGACTAACGACGGCTTAACCAAATGTAAGCCAACAGTCGTTAGTATGCAACGTGCAAGTATGGTGCATGATATACGATGCACGAACAACCAAAGCAACCACGATGCAATAAAATCCAACAAGTGAAACATGCATCGATACAACCAACCAGAAACCGAAATCCAACGATTATGCATCTACACTACTAGGTAGGATATTTCTAATGCCAAATAAACCTTATTGTGTTTAATGAACTTCTAAGTGCTCGCGTACAAGCGGCACTTTACAGAACAGAAAATCAATAGAGGACTGTACGGATACAAACTTGGAATACTCGAAGATCAACGAAGAATAAGTCTCAACGGCGATATTTAAATAACGACAAAGAACAAGGTCAAGCAACCTATAAGACATAAACTAGCCATGCTTTAAGGTAAAAGAACTACTCGAGTACAAAGGAGAAATACCCGCCTTATAATTGTAGAACGTATACGAACAGAACCTCCCGCGATCACTGAACGAATCTGAATCTAGGTCCTGTATAAATGATAAGATTTAGCTAATTTTTATATCCAAGTAGTTAAAATAAATTCCAAGTCCAACTAGAAGGAACCCTTAATCATTTCGATCATTAATTTACTTAATTAATTATTACTTCGATTAATCTCCAGTTTAATTCATCATGTAACCCTAAACAAATCCACCACACATAGATCAAACTTCAAGAATCACAATAACACCATTAATTCATTTTCTCCTAAATATAACTCCTAATAGAAAACAGATCTAAATCATGTAAATCAAGTGGAGAACCAAAACCCACCTATTGATCCTCCAATCAACCCACGATATCACCATGATAATCAACAAAATCATTATATCACATATACAAACACCAGAATAGACTCTAAGATATGGGAGCAACTCACGCCAACCACTACGTAGAACAGAACACAACTGATACCCACACAATAATTCATCATTGGTCCAAACTACTACCATACAACATGCTAAATTGAAATCCAAACTCTTAATAATCTACTCATGGCAGAATTCAAAACTCAAAGGAAGACCTCCAAACCTCACAGCAACACCCAAACTCTAACAACAGGATAATACACAAACCTACAACAAAGTATCATTTTTTTTTCCCAACCCAAGCTTCTGCTCTAAATTGAAATACAAAGAAGCATGGGAAACTATCGTTACCTTAGGATTTCTCCTCTTCGGTGGAAATTGAAGTCGACGATGGTCGGCACAGAGACATGCAAAGGCGGCGTCGCTAGGGCAAAACGGAGAATTACTCGCACAAACAAAGGGCTTCGGCATCGTCTTCTTGGGCGTCAGAGCAGACGAATGGATGAAGAAGAAGAAAAATGAGGAGGAGAAGACAACGAGGGAAGGCGTGGCGGCGTTGGGCTTCGGCTAGCTTGCACGAGGGTGGCGACGTCTCCTTCGTGTGCACCGAAGAAGAAGAAGGAGAAGGCGAGGCTAGGCTTGCGGCAGTGGCGACGGGGGAAACCGCTCGCTTCGGCTTGCTTGCTGCGGGTGGCGTCGAGGCAGATACAAAAGGGTCGGGGAGGAGAAAACTGAATCGGGGAAGTTAGGGCTTTTTTAATAGTTTTGGCATTTTTACAAAACGGCCCCTCAAGTTCGGATAATTATAACTAGGTCCCTATATTCTGAATTTTCCATTTAGCCCCCCTGAGACTCGGTATTTAACATTCTCCCCTACTTATAAAAATTTGGTCCCCAAATTTAGCTATCTATTAATAATAGATACTATCAACCCATAACTAGTAATAATATTAATCGAAAATCAACAACTCAGACTAGTCCACAACCATAAACCATAAACCGCAACGAGTACTAGTCAACAGCCCAGATATAATATGAATACGGAATGAAAAACTAACCATACGTACCCCATGTAAATAGTTGAGGATAGCGAGCTCTGATCGTATCCTCGAGCTCCCAAGTATCTTCCTCATCAGAGTAGTGCTGTCAACCAACCTTAACCCTGATTGCGAGTCAAATGCATTATCTACCATATTAGGAAATGTCCAACCTCTCTCTAACGATAGCTACTTAGTTACAAGCAGTGACCCACATGTAGATACCCTATAGCTCTTTAATATCTCGGAAAATCGATCCATCGACCTGCGGTGTCTTCTCTCTGGTGACAATGTAACCCGGTCCATCTCTGGAACTGATAGTGACATCGTCTGAATAGGCAGCGACTGAATCGTCTGAATTGTTGCTGGCTGCATAGTTTGAGGTGCTGGAGCTCCCACCGTCTGCTGAGTCTGATAACTTATAGCTTCGACCATCTGCTGAGGCTGGTAAACTAAAGACTAATATGCTGACACAGTTGATCTACACATAACTAATAACTAAAATAAATCATACTCATACCATCTACTTGGTTACATTTTAAGTAATAACGCGTTATTTCCTAACCTAATCATCATAATTAGGTTGAACTCCTAATTGTAAATATGATTAACCAAACTCATTTCTTCTTTACAAAGAATCTCGTTCCACTATTTATTGCCAGTCTTTCATGGATACATCCAAGCATATATACAATTTCTTCCTTGCCACACATGCGACGATATATGATACTGGACTCATCTATATAACACACTGGCATATACAACAATATATCACATACACCATTTTTCTACTGCCATCTGACCCATATTCCCTTGCATCCATCACCATTCGCACAACTTAAACACATCTATTGCGTTAAGACTCACAATATAATACAATAATCAACTACAGCGTTAAACGCTGCATCTAATGACACAATCTCACACTTATTCAACAGCACACACTATGTCCAACATTATACAAAATTTACACACATCTATTCAACTCTCACACAAGCACAATGCACAGTTCTATTGCAAACACAAGAATCTAAACTATCAATCCCACAAAAAAAGAATACTGTAATCACGAGACTGCTCTAACCACTTTCACACAACTAAGATGAACACCTCTAACGCGCATGACAAGCATTCCTCAACGGTATATTACAGATACTTAACTACAGGTTAAGACACAAGTACAAGGCACCAGGCTCCTACGTTCTCTCACACGGCGCTCTCTATAAATCACTCTAAATCATAACATATTCACCACCACTTCCATCACAAGATTAATTACATATCAATCAAGACCTTGTAAGCTTAAGATTAATTACATATCAAGCAAGACCTTGTATGCTTATCGAGCTAAAATACACATAAAACAAGCACGCCACAACGCTACATGTGTCACGCAGGACAAGCAAGCGCACTGCATACTTTCCATCCCTGATCATAAACGCATAACAATAGTGACAAAGCATACAACATCATAACAACAAAGAAAATCAGTATCAGGCAAACCAGGCATACTTCTCCTCAGCTCGAACAATATCAGTATCAATGTTACCCTAAATTTCTAATCCTGGGCAAACAGTTCACAACCCACTAGCAATAACCAACTCACACTCTGCAAATGTCTCATTAAAGTCTGCACGTACTCAATCAAACTACTTAACTGTCACAGGTACGCATTTGACTTTCAACAACTTAATACTCAGTCAACTCTAAGAGCAATATTATAAAAAGGCCCTAAATGACAACCTCCTCCACTCACTTTCTTCCGCACTACGATAACAAGACTACTAAACTACACAATAAGTTATATCTGTGACAAACATACTATCAATCAGCATATCGCAGTGCACAACACGACACGTAGCTATCCACACTACTAAAATCAGTACAAATGCGAACTCAAACAGCACTCCTACATAACCTTTTTAATTTCTTCGAGCCTCTCACTAATGATAATCGCAATTACCCTGCACATATTACTGTATAAAACCATGTCCATGCGCAGTTGCTCACTACTCAAAATTTGAACACAGATACTGCAGCAACCCTACTTGCACCTTGCTGACTTGCAAGAACACTATAGTGCAAGAAGAAATACTACTACAACTTGATGCCTAAACGCGAAAGCACAAAGACAATCACACAACTTATTCAACGCACGACTTTAAACACATCTTTACTGTACTCGTTCTAATACACTCTCACATCGCACTTTAGACGCGATATCGATGCCTAAGAGAGCCTCAATTAAAATATTCCTTCATCTTAGCATGAACTCCATAAAACACCTGCACTCAAATCAACTAAATCTCTACCTTAGCTGCTTCACTCCAGAACTAACTATCTCCAGTACTCACACAAATCAACACAAAAAAAAAACTTCTATAACCATTTTTTTTTTACTGTTGTACAACCGACTAAGTCAGCTTGCGAGAATCACCAGACTACCCTCAGAAGTCTAACTCTCACCTACCTACGCAAACTGAACAAACTACTGCACGGTGGAAATATATTGTCATAGAATTTATAGACTGTAACAGTGTAACACTATACTCCAATCTTGCCAGCAAGAATTAGAAATCAAATTAGTAGTCTCTCAATGGTCTGAGCTACTTCAACAATATACTATTATCCCTACCCAAATTTTCAAAGAGTTTAAGATACAATTTGTCTTGCTATATTAGGTACCGATGCCCAATTCCAATTCCAAGCCTCAATTTCATATTTTACATAAAAACAACAAACTTTACCATAGCTTTAAATTTAACATAAGCACTTAGCTATGTGACCTAACATAAAGTCCAGCTTACAAGTATAGTCTGCAAGAAAAAAAAATAAAGATAACAAATATCTTCTAGCATAACACAGGATAAAGGATGAAAACAGTTCAATCAAACTATAAATTTAAGTTAAAAGTTCTTTGATTTATATGAGTTTATTTTGGTAAATGCCTCTATTCATAGTCTAGGTATTTCAATCTAATACCCAAAGTCAAACTCTACACTGAAACAAAATCAAATACTCATCTATACGTGTTCGCAAGGCGAATCATATAACATCAACTCTGAATTAACTAAAGTATCAACCTATGTGTAGGCTAAAGATCACTGATCTAAAGGTTCTCATCTAACAACCAACGACCACGGATCAATTTATCTAAACCACACTCTCCATCAACCACTCAAAGACAATCACCAATAGGGAGACAAACTATCATGTATTTGGAGTCTATCAGTCTAATCCAAGCATAAAGAATACCTAGCAGTCGGGTATAGGTAATAGTATGTTATCCAACTAAGCTAACATATATCTATACAACCTTAAACAATGTAATGTACACAATGGATAGGATAATTATCAAAATATACCTTAACAACTTACTTACTCATCGCCTGGAGAAGTCCGTTGTCGCCAAGTCTCAAAACACAACCATGTCAAGAAAATGACTCCTCAAACATATACAACTTCGTAAAATACCAATAGACCTCGAAAAAAAACAACTTCGTCAACCCTCAAGAAAAAGACTCCGAAAAAATAAACAAATCTGTAATATACAGATTGACCTCGTAAACCAACTCCGTAAACCCACAGACACCAAAACATCGGAAAACCTTGACAAACTAACGCACCAAAAACAACATCATAAAAATCCACAGATCCCAAAGGAACTCGCAAAACTTGGCTCTGATACCAAAAATTGTTACGCCCCCAGAGGCACATGCTTCCTCGAAAATCGGGCAGCATCTCCCCTGTACGGCGGACAATATGGGGCAAATATACATACTATCTCACATATATAGCTTAGCCACATGCGGCTAGCATCACAACAATATATAAAAGACACACAACCACGCAGTTTATAATAATTTAACGGGTGGCTCAGCCACCTTAAAAACATAAAAGAAAACACAACTTAATACGAAACTCCATAACGAATAAACCCGATCAATAAGACATGACTACAATTTTTTTATCAAGGCCATACCAGAAATAATTCAAAATGCGGAAACAAGGAAACTACGGAGAACTAACTCTGAAACAACTCCAAACCAAAATCACCCGGTGAAACTGAAGGACTGAGGGACTGGCAACTGGATCATCTCCTGGCTCCAAGCAATACCACTACCTGCTATCTGAAACAACAAAAAGGGAAGCAGGGGTGGTGAGTGATGAACCCAAAATGACTGTCACGAATGTGGGTCTCAAATTTAGATATTTATAAATTTGCTGGAAACCCTTCTACAATCAAAAATATGAAAATGTAATATAGGGGCCACAGGTCGTATTTTTCTCAGGGCTAGTTCAAGTTGATCGATTCGTACTTGCGTTTATGTGTCGTCGATGTTTTTGGGTTTCAAATAAAATCTGGGATTTGCTTGCAAATAAAAAAATAACAATGCAATGAGAAGGAAATGAAGGCAAGAAAATGTAAGAACTTGGCTAAGTGAGCTAAACAAAGTGTAAGGCAACTAATGACATCAAGCAATTGGAAAACCTAAGCAATCAAAGGACTTAACCAAATATTAAGCAGAAGAATTAAAACGAGGCTGAAATTTTCAATTGATACTAATGCGAAAGCTTATCTTGATACAAAGTGGGAAATTTGGAAACAAATCTTGATACTAAGGGAAAAAGAAGTTCATGTGCCAAAAAGAACTAATGCTAAGTGCCAAACTAATTCTAATGATTCAGAATTGAAACTACTTAGTAGGCACGGAAAGCTCAACTATAAATGCAATAAATTTCAGGGATAAATGCAGAGATTTAGAGCCTAGAAAGAACTGGCCAAAACAGGAACAAGTGTTGCAAAAACTTGCCAACACGAACTGTAAAATTTCGGAAATGGAAAAACATGAATTAAACTGCTAACTAATTTCAAAATCAATTCAACAGCTAAGGTGGAACAAGTGGCAGCAAGTAAGTGCAGGATCCGGTGCAGAATCAAGCTTTAGTGGATCAGAAATTCAGAAACAAGCATGCTGTGCAGAAATGGACATCATTTACAGAATTGGATGACAGATCTCACTAAATGGAGTGCAGAAATGTATCACAATGCTAATACTGAAACTATTAATTGCATACTAAATTTGAATCACTGATCTAAGTGCAACAAAGCTTCAAAAGGAGCTAAGGCTACTTGGCACGAAATGCAAAAACTAAGACTGAAAAAAACTGCAGGTTTTGAAAATGATACACAGCATGTACACAACTGCGGAAATGAAACACACTTCAGAATTGATTCAATGTAAAGAAAACAGATCTAAGTGCAATTACTCACTTACAACTAGCTTAAATTCCAGGAATTAAGCTGGAAACAAACTGAAATTGAGATAGCAACAGAATTCAGAAACTACAACAGATTGCACAAGAAAAATTACTGATACTTAGCTCCAAGATTGATACGCAAGAAGCAAATTCAAGGAACAAACTGAAATTGAAACAAATGTTAACTAAACGAATTGTCTAACTGCTAACTTCAAAGAATTAAATCTAATCACAGCAGAACAGTTCGGAAAAGGAAATTACAGCTACTGATACGAAACAGAACAGAAATTACAGCAGTGATTGAAATTACAACTAAAACTCAAAGAAATGCCATAAAACTAAATCTCGACCATTCCTTGTATCAAGACCACCTTGTTCGTCACGCAAGGGCAAGCCAAGAACCCTTAAACTCGCAAATCGCTGGGAATTAGCTCCAATTTCAGATCTGATCACAGAATCGCACACAGCTGCAAATCAGTGATTAATCCTCCATAGAAACCTCCTCCGAGGATCTAGATCTTGCTCCAAAGTGTTGATCGAGTTGGCCACGCCTTCACTGAAGAAAATCGCCGAAGAAATGAAGTAAAACCGGAGAAGAACGAAGAAGAACGAAGCTGAGCTGCGAAGACGCGACGCCAAGATCTGCCGAGGGAATTTTCAATTTAAACTTAACACATTTAATTTGAACGGTTGAGATTAATCCCGCTTCATCCAACGGTGGATCCTCGTCAGATTTGAATCAAAATTTCCAGATCTTGATCAGAGGTCAGGATCATCCTCGGGGTAGCTCGGATCTGCCAGATCTATAGCGGATGGCTCAGATCAAGCTGATGTTTGAAATGGACGGTCTAGATCACTCTGATCGTGATCCAACGGCTAGATGATCTCCGATTGAGCTGAAACTCTCAGATCTTGATCTGATCGCTTGATTAGACTTGATCCTAGCTCGGATTGATCAGAAGTTCTCAGATGGTCTAGATCTAACCATTCTTGCATCGGACGGTCCAAATGAGTCGACGCTTGATTCCTTTGATCTGGTCCACTTTTGACTCAACCTTGACCCAACATAACCTAGGTCATGATCCCTCCGAGCCTACAAAAGTTGATCAAAAGTTTAGTAACAAAACAACTCGAAAATATCAAAATTTGCAATTAAGTCCAAAAAGAGTATAAATCCTAGAATCTAGAGTAAATCCACAATTATACAAGTAAAATATGGATCAAATATGGATTTAAGCATATGAAATAATCAACAAAATGACACTTATCAGTGAGTCCGGGCGGACTCTGCGGGTATATGAGTAGACAATAAGCATGACATAAATAAGATAACGAAGTAGAGAATCAAAAGGTACAGTCCATAAGAAATATCAGATTTACCTAATCATGCATAACATATAGTAAAACGACATAGCATAAAATCTGGGTAAGCACTAGGCATGTATAAACAACTTAACAACAACAATATCAAGATAGACATGCATGTCATACATATGCAACAATCATAGCTCATATAAGTGCATCAAACACAAACAAATGCATAAAAGAAATACGTATGCACATGATGCAATGACATGTGTCACCCCTGACGCCAGTCAAGCCGTCAACACATCCCATCTGTGTGACCGAGTGGGTAGGGCTGTGACAACTTTACCACTCCAACAACAACAATATACTAAACAACAATAATACCACATAAGGCGTGGTTGAGTGGACAGGATGCTGGGGAGTCTACACTCCAACCCCTATACATAGGGGGAGCTATACAGCTGTAATATCCCTCTATAAACAACGGTGAGGGTGAGCCACCAACAGCTCATCCCTCTAAAATAACGGTGAGGGTGTCACTGTCTGGCATGACAGGACAAACACTCGCACTCCAACCACTACCATGACAACATGTGGTTGAGTGAATCGAGCAACAATATGACTAACGACGGCTTAACCAAATGTAAGCCAACAGTCGTTAGTATGCAACGTGCAAGTATGGTGTATGATATACGATGCACGAACAACCGAAGCAACCACGATGCAATAAAATCCAACGAGTGAAACATGCATCGATACAACCAACCAGAAACCGAAATCCAACGATTATGCATCTACACTACTAGGTAGGGTATTTCTAATGTCAAATAAACCTTATTGTGTTTAATGAACTTCTAAGTGCTCGCGTACAAGCGGCACTTTACAGAACAGAAAATCAATAGAGGACTGTACGGATACAAACTTGGAATACTCGAAGATCAACGAAGAATAAGTCTCAACGGCGATATTTAAATAACGACAAAGAACAAGGTCAAACAACCTATAAGACATAAACTAGCCATGCTTTAAGGTAAAAGAACTACTCGAGTACAAAGGAGAAATACCCGCCTTATAATTGTAGAACGTATACGAACAGAACCTACCGCGATCACTGAACAAATCTGAATCAAGGTCCTGTATAAATGATAAGATTTAGCTAATTTTTATATCCAAGTAGTTAAAATAAATTCGAAGTCCAACTAGAAGGAACCCTTAATCATTTCGATCATTAATTTACTTAATTAATTATTACTTCGATTAATCTCCAGTTTAATTCATCATGTAACCCTAAACAAATCCACCACACATAGATCAAACTTCAAGAATCACAATAACACCATTAACTCATTTTCTCCTAAATATAACTCCTAATAGAAAACAGATCTAAATCATGTAAATCAAGTGGAGAACCAAAACCCACCTATTGATCCTCCAATCAACCCACGATATCACCATGATAATCAACAAAATCATTATATCACATATACAAACACCAGAACAGACTCTAAGATATGGGAGCAACTCACGCCAACCACTACGTAGAACAGAACACAACTGATACCCACACAATAATTCATCATTGATCCAAACTACTACCATACAACATGCTAAATTGAAATCCAAACTCTTAATAATCTACTCATGGCAGAATTCAAAACTCAAAGGAAGACCTCCAAACCTCACAGCAACACCAAAACTCTAACAACAGGATAATACACAAACCTACACTACAAGAAAATTGTCATATACCCACGGTAAGTTTTAGCGACACATATACAAACTGTGGGTATAGATAACATATAGCCACAGATATATGAAATCGTCACTATAAGTTATAGGGACAGATATCAATGCTGTGGGTATTGGATATCTATACCTACACTAATATTTTACTGTCACTATAATTTTTTTTTACTGTGGGTATAAGTAGCGTATACCTACACTTATAATTTACTGTCACTATAAGTTATAGGGACAGATATCAATGCTGTGGGTATTTGATATCTATACCTACAATTATATTTTGCTGTCGCTATAATTTTTTTTACTGTGGGTATAAGTAGTGTATACCTACACTTATAATTTACTGTCACTATAAGTTATAGGGACAGATATCAATGCTGTGAGTATTGGAATTTTATACCTATGCTTATATTTTGTTGTCACTATAATTTTTTTTTACTGTGGGTATAAGTAGCGTATACCTACACTTATAATTTACTGTCACTATAACCATTTTTCTATAGATATAAATAATATATACCCACACTCATAATATACCGTCACTATAACCTTTATATGTGTCTTATGTATAGTTTGGTTCGGAGGGTTTGGGTTTAGGTTTGGGTTTGTCCCCAACACCGTTGCCACCGTTTGCGGCGATAGGGGAGGGGTTGAGGGTGTGGTCCTGACTGTCCTTGCAACCATTGATGATCTTCAAGCTATGAATCGAGGTGACAATATTGTGCTAGTATACATTTTCTTTTGTTGTTCTTATCCTTTTTTGTTTTTGGAAAGATTTCATTAGAATTGAAAACTTCAAAAGGTTAGAAATATCTATCCTCTATCATGAACTATTTATTATGATAAACTTTATCAAAAGGATTATTTAAAAAATTAAAATATCATATTAAACTATTTATTACGTCAAAACGTTAGAAATATCTTTATATTATTTAACATCTTAATACGCGCACTACAAGAAAATAGCGATTCAGAAATGAATTTTTAAAATAGAAATAAAATCTATTTTAAATTTTAGTAAATTATAAATAGATTTACTACGGAATTTCTAATCTGTCTCATTTAAAAAAATAATACGCACAAAAAAAATTAAAAGGGAATTTAAAAACAATTAACAATGGATGTATAAATAATTTTTTTAAAACCAAAATAAATAGGTTAAAAATTTGAAACAGTTATACGGAAAATTTGGAATAAGTTTTCAGAATTTTTAGTGATATTTGCAGGAAAAATTGGTCTGGACCAATTATGAATTATTTAGCGAAAAGTTTAATTTTGGAATATATTTATATATATATATATAAGGAAAATTGTAATATATAAACCCACCCCTGCTTTTTTTTTTCTTACCCGTGCCCTAGCGACCGCCCTCGATAGCCAACTCGCCGCCGCTGCCCATCCCTTCTACTCGATGCAAGCTCTTCTCCTCGACACTACCTCTTCCCCTAAGCCACCGCCGACGGCAGGTGTTCCACGCAATCCCTCTTCCGTGCGGTGCTCTTCTCCGCGGAAGCAGGCCGACAACGACAGCACTCCTTCACAAGCGAAGCCTCCTCCTCCTTCGCAAAGCAACGCTGCAACTCCTCCCCATAGCGAATCTCCTCGATCCCTAGCCGGACTTTCAGAGCCCAGATTCGTCGTCGGCGCATCTAGGATCTGATTGATAGATTGGTGCTAGAGGAAGACTGCGAAACCACCGGAGTGCTCCTATCTCAGGTGAATTCAGTCTTGAATACTCTCTCAAGAAAGCACTCTAGTTGGACTTCTAATGGCGAAGACAATATGAGAAAGTTATGCTTATTTGTCAATGTCAGAGGAAGGGGAATTCCTTGTACCTTTAAACTTATATTTGGAAACTAATGGTTGTAATGTCTTTTAGTTCTTATAAGAACAGAATAAGTTTTTCCGAATTCTTTTGATTATTCAGATTTGTTGTAGTTAACTCATTCCAGTGACAACATATGATGTTTGAAATATAGGGGATAAAGAAACACGAAGAGAACATTGCTTGTATTGTGTTGTAGCATGCAACATTTTTTTGGTATGCAATATAATGAAATATGTTGAATCATAACCTTTGAACAATAATTGTTTCTTTCAGCTCAAAGGGAATCTCTAGAAAGCAGAAGCTAACTCTTTTTGTTAATTTCGTATCTGCCTTCACAATCCTTACTTCCATCGAGTTTGTTAAGTTTTTTTTAATTATGTACCACCATTTGTTGTTTGATTATTAGTGGAATTTGTTTCACTTGAGTATTCCCAGGTACTATTCTGTAGCACTGAAACTGGATGAAGCTCATTTGTTTGCCAACTGGAGGCAGATTGTCATGTTGATTCAAATCTCGATATTATCTCTCAGCTTTCAGTAAGCTCCTTGATTCACTATTCATATTCTCATGTTATTTATTAATTTGTAAATTAGATGAAATATTAAACCTGTTCCTAACAGCGATTCATCAGATTCCAACTATATATTTCCCAAATGGAATCAGGACAAATAGCACCAAATGTGTTCTCTTCTACTAGTTTGGAACAGTTTTTCTCCAGACTTGGACTCCATGGGGCGTCTTCCTTTGTTTCCATGGCTTTATTTAAGTTGATTGATTTTACTATGCATTCTCCATTGACCAGAGAAGATTCATGTGGTCAAACGGCGGGACTCCCTTGGTTTTAACATGTATTTCAGTTAGGTATTTCACAGATGTACATGATGAACTCTTCTATGCCGAAGATTTCTTATTATTGTAACCTTAGAAATGAGATGATTTTGACTTTTATTAACTTGTTACATACTGCCAACATTGAATGCAGGTATGATAATGGTTTTCACAATTTTGAGACATTTATAAATATCTAATAGTTTTAATAATTTGCAGATGATGCATGGAGAAAGCTCACTAAGCATTCCATTTGACTTTATGAATTCTTGCTTTGTACAGAAAATAAGTGGAATTAACAAGCAAAATCGTACTAAGCTTGAAGATACACATTGTATGGGTACAAAAGGTCTCCCAGTAGTGATTGATGAGAAGGTCTGTTTGCATTCATTATTATTGAATTATAAATTTTTATGTGAAACTCACAATTTATTTGGTTTTAGAAAAAGAAAAACAAAAGAGTATCGCCTGAATGTCATATGGTATATATTGACACTCGAACTCATAAAAATGGAACAATTGTCAATGACAAAGCTGCTGGTGTTATTGTAAGATTTTATTATATATGTTTTGTTTCTGCAACTATTTTGTTTATTTTTACTTTGTTGTATAGATCACACTCTTACAACTATGACTTCTTTTATGTATATGGTGTTTCAGGATGAAATTAAAAAACACATATTCGAGGGTGAGACATCCCAAGCATCTCAAAGCAAACAAGGTTGCACATTTTGGAAGGATGACTTGCTTTCAAAAGTACAAGGACCTGAAAATGAAAAGAGAGGGCGTGTGCGTTGTTTGGGCAAGATTCCACCAGCTAAAAAGTCAAAAACTTAATCATCTACAGACACATATTTGCGTGAAGAAGTTAAGCAGATTAAGGGGTTGTTGACAAATGTGCTAAAATTAATGCAAAGCCATTTGCCAGAAGAAGATATGCAAAATATCTTACAACTTGCAGCTGAACAGGTATGTTATGACCTATAATTGTGTGTTTAAAATATACTAGGAATTTAGTTTTTTCTCAAAAAAGCCATGGAGTTTTTTTAATGAAGGGGTTTTTTGGTGCTATATTGTTATTGTGAAAGTCTATTTATTGATACTAACTTTGTGACACATACTATTTTATGCTATCACACATATTTAAAATTTGCATATGTTTTTATAGATTCCGGATGCTTCAAGTAAACCAAATGATCAAAGCAATTCAAGATCTCAAAGTGTCAATGATGAAGATCATGAATATAGTATGTATTTAATTTTATTAATTTTTATTAAGATGTTGATTTTGTTAAATACATACACTAATATTAATTTTTTATTGTAATTTAATTTACAGGTGATAACTAGAAGTGAAGGTGCAAATCTTTATTAATCGTTGGTGATTCATGCCTATTATGTTTTAGAATTGTATTTTACCGGCTATGGGAGCATAACATGTACTTCTACTAGATTTTCTTGATTCCGTTTATTTGTAATATCGATACCTATTACTTTAGAACTTGTTTTGCTTTTAATATAATTGAAGCTTTTTTTAATATAATTGTTATTGTTGTATATATAAATTTAAATATATAAATTAAATTTTAAATTTTAATTTTTTTACCCATAATAAAAAATCATTATATACTATACCCACAGAAAATTAATAATCATATTGCTATAAGGTATACCCACGAAAAAAAGACTTTTGCACTAAAGTATATAGTGATGGAATTATATCCGTGGGTAATTACTTGGTGATTATTTATGACGGTTTTTAGTTCTGTCACTAAAACCTCTAGTGATACAATGAAATCCGTAGGTATAAGTCGAGGTATTTTCTGACGGTAATGAGTACTGTCACTATATGTTATACTGACGGTAAAAAAATCGTGGGTAAAGGCATAGTAAAAATGACGGAAATGAAAGCCCGTGGGTATAGACTTTTGAGGTCTATTCCCACGATTTTCATGCTTTTACTTATGGTTTTTTATTGTGGGTATATGGTAATTTTCTTGTAGTGCTACAACAAAGTATCAATTTTTTTTCTCAACCCAAGCTTCTGCTCTAAATTGAAATACAAAGAAGCATGGGAAACTATCGTTACCTTAGGATTTCTCCTCTTCGGTGGAAATTGAAGTCGACGATAGTCGGCACAGAGACATGCAAAGGCGGCGTCGCTAGGGCAAAACGGAGAATCACTCGCACAAACAAAGGGCTTCGGCATCGTCTTCTTGGGCGTCAGAGCAGACGAATGGATGAAGAAGAAGAAAAATGAGGAGGAGAAGACGACGAGGGAAGGCGCGGCGGCGTTGGGCTTCGGCTAGCTTGCATGAGGGTGGCGACGTCTCCTTCGTGTGCACCGAAGAAGAAGAAGGAGAAGGCGAGACTAGGCTTGCGGCAGTGGCGACGGGGGAAACCGCTCGCTTCGGCTTGCTTGCTGTGGGCGGCGTCGAGGCAGATACAAAAGGGTCGGGGAGGAGAAAACTGAATCGGGGAAGTTAGGGCTTTTTTAATAGTTTTGGCATTTTTACAAAACGGCCCCTTAAGTTTGAATAATTACAACTAGGTCCCTATATTCTGAATTTTCCATTTAGCCCCCCTGAGACTCAGTATTTAACAACTACTCTCAACTGGAGTTATCACTGTTGACTATGTGAAGTCAATGGATAACTTAGCGGATCCGCTAACCAAAGGGTTAAATCGAGAGTTAGTTGCAAGCTCATCAAGGAGGATGGGTTTGATGCCGATATAAAAAGTTGGTGCAAAGGAAACCCAACCTATGCAGACTGGAGATCCCAAGAATTAGGTTCAAAGGGACAACCTAACTGCACTGACAAAAGTGTTCACTGTGAGGGAACGACTCTTTGAAACAGTGAAGGATGAAGGTTAAGCATACAGCTTTAAATGATTCAATAGAGTTATATAGAAAACTCTTAAGAGATCACTTATGTGAGAAAGAAGTGGGCCGCTTCGAAGAGAATTGGAGGCACAATTCTTAGAACTTCTCGCAGAATCAGGCGTGTTCATGGCCAAGAAAGAACACACTCATGAGAACTGAGGTGTATCAGGGAGAGTCTTGGGTGAGATATGTCAATGCTTACATAAACGGCAGCACAGTTCAAGGACATCATGTCTACTATCAGCCAGGAAGCAAACAAATCTTCACAAGGGAAGCTTCAAAGGGTGAAACCTACATATCCTATACACGACTCAACTGCCGAATGATATCACCATGTTTCCATTCATGCGGGGGATTGTTAGATATATTGGATATCTGGTGTGAATGGAAAGGGAGGTGGTGAGACTTTAGTCCCACATTGAAACTTTCTAGTGAGTAGAAAGTGAGGAGGAGGATAAAGGGACTCCCTTGTGAGTGGGGCTTTAGTCCGACATTGGGAGTTTTAATACAAAATGTTTGGTTTATATTGTATCACAAGCATGATAGTTGTGAACAAATGCTAGGGGAGAGGCTCTCTCTCACGCGTGGGTGCGCAGCGGGGGTGCAAATCCAGGGCCCGGATTTGTACTGAACCAAGTGAACTCGTGTGCGTGCACGACCCGCGCACGTCGAATGTTCGACCGGTCGGGACAAAATTTGTCCAAGCAGAAGAACCAACATTTTGTCAAATTGATTTTTGCTCAAATGTAACTGATGCATTAATTTTGATTAATACGAGATCGGTAACCCCCAGACGTTTGGATCTGGTCGGGTAAATGGCAGTAAATGACGATTAATTCGGGTACTCCTCAGTTCGCCACGAGTAACGAGTGCTCCGTTGTGCCCGTGGTCGGCTGTTGTATCCTGAGAGATAGATGTTCGTCTGAGCCTCGAAGCACCGCCGGAGGAGGACGAATCTGTTTCAAGGAAACTGCGCTTTGCAGGCCTCAGCACTTTCCTGGTCGGTCGGGAGACGTCCGACCACTACTCGGGAGATTCCACTCGGGAGCTCACTCGGCCATTCCGCTCGGGATCTCACTCGGGAATTCTAGTTTGGGAATTCCACTCAGCTGCTCGGGAGCTCACTCGGCCACTCGGCAATTTCGCTAGGAGCTCGCTCGGTCACTCGGCAATACCGCTCGGGAGCTCACTCGGCAATACCGCTCGGAAGCTCGCTCGGGAAAATTGCTCGGGTCGGGAGATTCCACTCGGGAGCTTACTCGGCCATTCCGCTCGGGATCTCACTCGGCTACTCGGGAGTTCCACTCGGCTACTCGGGAACTCCACTCGACCACTTGGAGCTCACTCGGCCACTCGGGAAATCTGCTCGGGAGCTCACTCGGCGGCTCGGGAGCTCGAAAATTTTACTCGAAAGACTGCAGCTTGGAGAAAAAGCAGTCGGGGTCACTCAACAGAGATAAGTTGAATTAATTTCTGTAATTTTAATTTACTATAAAATCTTCAAATATCCTCCAACATAATATCCAACACCCACCCCAATTAGCAATCGTCAAAAGCTGAGGAGTTATGCATTAACGCCATCACCAACCATGGCCACTGTCAAACCTTTAGCCTGATGTAAGAGAAAAGTTATCGAGATTTAGAGATGGGCAACAATAGTTCTTTCTTTTGGTAAAAGTTAGCTAGCTAGCTAGGTTACAACTTTTTTATGAATATCGATCTTCAAGCGGGTTAGATGGCTTGGGTTGAACAAGTTCAACAAACTGATCAGTGCGATAGACTAGCCAAGCACCACTAGGATAAGCAAGCCAAGTGAACCTGACCAAAAGAATGAGCCAAGTAAACTAAAAAAAATTTAAGTTTAAATTATTTTTTATTTATTATATCCTTTATGTCGATTTGCAAGCCGTTGGATTTTAAAATGAATAATGATTGGGAGAGTAAAAATAAGAAAGTGAAAATCATAGTAAATGATGTGACATCTTACATGCACGATCTCCGACGGGTTCACCGTGCCCCCCAGGGTATAGTTTGATTCGGGACAGCAGCCGAAGGCCGCCGATGATGTCCAAGAGATAATCGGACGTGTACATGTAAAATATCATATCATGTCACGTCATGCCACATCATTCACTATGATTTTTACTCTCCCTATCATTGTTCTTTTAAAATTATCCCTTGTTGCTCAAGAATCAACAAAACTGGATTCTTATAGATCCAAACAAAAAACTAAATAACTAGTGAAAATTATTATTATTTTTCCTTTAATTTCTTGATTTTTTTTTAGATCAAACTTTTTAATAAAAACAATTATTTGAAATGGATTAAATTGATCTTCTTTGTGATTTTATTCAAATAAATGAGGAAGAACAGCTCGAAAATAATTCTTTCTTTTCTTGTCTTGCTGGGAGGATAATATAAATCTTGTATTTATAATTTAAATTAGTGTCAAGTCTTTGCTCTAACAATTACCGGGATTTGATTTGGTCCAATTAATATTATTTTGATTTTATTCAACTTAGTTAATTAGTTGGCCAAATCAAATTAATTATTCAAATATAATGTCATTCTCATAGCAAATATTTTTCTCGCAAGCTTACATAATTGTGTTAACAAGATAACATGATTTGATTTGATTTGATTCTTTTATTTTATATAAACTGGCTTGTTGTATGAAAGTTGACTTTATTATTTTATTTATTTAAGACTAACTTGTTGTATTAAAATAATACAAAAGTAAAATAATACAGCTTGAGTTTTTATTTTATTTAAACCGACTTATTGTATTAAACTGGCTTGGACCAGGCGATCTAGCTACGAGTCAGCAGCACAGACGGCCGGTACTTGTAAAAAAAAAATGTGGTTAAATAATGTAAGCTATTTATTGGCCGTCAATATGAGCTCCCATTCCTCACGGAAAAAAAAAATGATAAATCAGACAGTAGACAAATTGAATTTGAGATGATCGGTCCGATCCTACAAAAGTTTCTTATCGGTCATCAGGATAAATCGGAAAGCGCTCGTGGTAGTCAATCTAGAAGCCCAACGGCCCAGGGTTCGCGCCCCATTTGGAGAAAAAATTCCTGCAAAATGTTCCGTAACTGGGGATCGAATCGCAAATACATGAGTTAACAACTAGTGACCATACCACTGCACCATAACCCGGGGCTACTCCCATTCCTCACGAGCTGACACATATAGAGAATATTTGAGAAAATTTTGTTTATTTAAAAATAATTTTTTAGTTATTATTTTAAAATTAATGAGAAATTAAAATATGGAGTATTTGAAAATAAAAATAAAATATTAATATAAGATAAAATTTGAATATTTGATAAATTATTATTTTTAAATTTAATTTTTAATTAAATGATGATAATATTTTTAAATTATATAAATTAATATTTTTAAGTTATTTAAATATAATTTTGATATACCATAATTTATATATTTATTATTATATTTTAAATATATATATATATATTAAAAAAATAATGTTCGATTAGATAGTAGACGAACCTAGGATGATTTACACGGTCCTACAGAAGTTACCTACCGATTATTATGGTAAATCGGAAAATACTTACAGTAGACAGTCCAGAAGCCCAACGTCTCAGGGTTCATGCTCCATTTGAATTTTTTTTTTTTAAATACGTCGTTGCTAGGGATTAAATTATACATACCTAAAAAAATAATTAGTCATTTTACCGCTATATCATAATCTCAGGGGCTTATAGATACGATTAACGGTCATACTGTTGTTGAGCTTTCATAACTGTGCAAGAGATTAAATTATTTTATTTTATTTTTTTATGAAGGTAGAAAATAATATGTGAAGATTTTACTTTTATATTTTTATATTTAGTAAAACAGAATTTAAAAAAACACTCTTTCCGTTCGTTTACTGGAACCCTGCGCTAAAGCAGTTCTCGATATGAAAAGGCACCTTTGCAGGCAGATGCTTCGCAGCCACTGAAAGAAGCCAAAATAATTTATAAAAAAAAAGGCGATGAGTTCGATGGAGGCGGCGTTCATCTCCTTCCTGATCAACAAGCTCGGTGGAATTGCCGTCGACCAAGCGCAGAGCAGATGCTCTCAGCTATTGCTGCAGCACACAACTCCACCTTTAGACCAAATTCACGCTCGCGTGGTTCGAATCACCTCCGAGTTCAAAGAGATGCAGGCCATTCTCGAAGACTCTAATTGGTCGACTGCTGCTGCTGCTGTTGCTAACAAACCACACGAGGCTTGGATCGAACAGGTGACGCGATTTCTTTTGCTTGTTTGACTTTTATTCCTCGATGCATTCTTGATTCAACTGAGTTCTACTTCTTCTACGAAATGTAATTCCTTGTTTTTTTTCCCTTTATACTTGCTCTTTGAGGAATTCAATCAAACGATTGATGCCATAAAACACTAAACTTTTCATGATTATGTATTAGGTGAGGGAGGTCGCCTTCAAGACAGAAGACATCATCGATGAATACCTTTATCTGGTTGGAAGGCAACGGGAAGGAACATGGAAGAATTGCTATCTCATGGCACCGTCCCGTCTTGCAAAGGCTTGGCGCAGTATTGATTCTCGGTTAGAAAACATGGAGAGAGATCTTTCTGAATTTTCAAGAATGAGAAATCGATTTGCTATAAGAATAAGTGCCAATATTGAGGATCGAGTGAGCAATTCAGAAAGAGACACATATCATTATCGAGCTTATTCACCCATGTTAATTGATGAAGATGATCTAGTGGGGATAGAAGAGAACAAATCTAAGTTGGTTTCATGGCTGACTAATGCTGATACTTGCAGGAAGATGACAACAATTGCAATATGGGGAATGGGTGGCCAAGGAAAAACTACTCTTGTCGCAAATGTCTATCGCAATGATGCTGTGAAGAGTCATTTTGATTGTCATGTATGGGTTACAGTCTCACAAAATTTTAGTGTGGAAGAACTCCTAAGAACAATGATCCAAGAAATCTTCAAGGGAAAAATAGAGCCCGTCCCAAATGGTATCACTACTATGCTACGATTAGAGTTATTTGAAATCATTCGACAAAGTTTACGACTAAAGAGATATATAATTGTGTTAGATGATGTTTGGCGTGCACACTTGTGGAATGATATAAGTCATGCTTTTGTTGATAGCAACAATGGAAGTAGACTCATTGTTACAACTAGAATGCTTGAAGTAGCAAGGATAGCAAGTGAAAAACATATCATGGAGCTGCAACAACTTAATGAAAAAGATGCATGGATTTTGTTTTGCAGGAAGGCATTCCAAAGAGAGAACAGTAAAGATTGTCCAAATGAGCTTCAGTATTACACCGGTAGGATTTTGAACAAGTGTCAAGGCTCACCGTTGGCTATTGTAGCAATTGGCAGTTTATTATCGTTCAAGGAAAAGACTGAAACTGAATGGAAGAAAGTCCATGATCTTCTTCATTGGGAGTTTGAAAACAACCCTGCATTAGATAAAGTGAATAATATTCTCAACTTGAGCTTCAATGATTTGCAAAACTATCTAAAGAATTGCTTTCTATATTGTAGCATCTTCCCTGAAGATTCTATAATAAAGAGGAAGAGACTAATCCGATTATGGGTAGCTGAAGGATTTGTGAAGGGAAGGAGCAGTAACAGATCAATGGAAGAGGAGGCAGAAGACTATCTTGCTGAACTTGTGGATCGATCCATGCTTCAGGTGGTTGAGAGAAATGAAATTGGGAGGCTGAAGGCTTTCAGAATGCATGACGTTGTAAGAGAGGTAACACTAGCAATATCTATAAAGGCAAAATTTTGCATGATTCTTGATGGTCCACAATCAAATTTAGACGAACAAACTCGTCGCCTTTCCATCCAAACAAATGATGAATCCCTTGATTTAAATACGAGCTTGAGCCTTTCACGACTTCGCTCGGTTGTGTTTTCTACTTTCAATTTTAGTCCGCATTCCATCAGAGCAGTCTTAATCCGTTTCAAAATGTTGAGGGTGTTGCAGCTAGAAAATGTTCTAATATCCAACTTACCGAAAGAAGTTTCAACCTTTTTTAACCTTCACTATTTGGGTTTGAGGTATACAAAAGTGAAGCAACTTCCCAACAATATCCAAAAGCTCCAGAGTTTGCAAACACTTGACCTCCATGGTTGCGGAATAAAGAAGCTCCCACATGGTGTGACACAATTGAAGCAACTTCGTCACCTATTTGCGTCTGAAAGTAAAGTTAAAGTTGGAGGATTAATTGTAGTCGACTGTGTTCCAACTCTTGAAAGTGCATGGCAGTGGAAGAACATACAAACCCTGCGATCAGTTAAAGCAAACAAGAAGCTTGTACAACAATTGGGAGACATGAAAGAGCTCCGATCATTAGCAGTTTTGGTGGAACAAGCCCATTGTCCTCAGCTTTGCTCCTCATTGACTAAGATGAGCAACCTTCATAATTTATGCATCAAAGTAGTAGAAAGCGAAGAAGAACTCAGCTTTGAAATGTTAAATTCTCCACCTCCACTTCAGAAGTTGGTTTTGTGGGGGAGATTATTTGACGGAAAAATGCCTAGATTTATTTGTTCATGTGGAGAACTCACTCGTGTGCGTCTGCGGAGCTCACAGCTAATCGAAGATCCACTTCCTTTACTCGGCCAATTGCCTAAACTAGTGGTGTTATTATTAGAGGACGAGGCATTTGTCTGGCAAAAACTGCACTTTCGAATAGGTTTGTTCCTTAATCTTAAGTCGCTTTACTTGAAAGGATTGAAGAATTTAAATGACATTGTGATAGAGTTGGTGCCATGATAAGTTTGCGTGAACTATTTATGCTTGATCTAAAATTAAAGATGGTCCCTAGTGGCATAGAGTTTCTCACCCATCTCCAAAGTCTCTTTTTACGGGGAATGCCTGAGGAGCTAGGGGAAAAATTAAGAAAGGATGATGACAACGAAGACCGACGAAGGATCAGACATATCTTAAATGTTATGTGGGAAGGCAAAAAATTAGACATGTCTTGAATGTTATGTGGGAAACAAACTGTATATAAAATCATTGTACTGTATGTGTATTTTGTAAAATTATAAAGTCAATCATTGAATTGTTTACTCATTGATAGGGATGAGCATCTCGCGGTAGACATATGACACGGAAAAGTTATGTGGCAAGGCTCGCCAGGCCGGAGCTCTGAGGTCAGACCGAGACTATCTCGGGAGAACAGGCAAAAGCCTCCGACGACAGATCAGGTGTCGAGCGCTTGAGACTAGCTCGGGAGAACAGACGAAAACCTCCGAGGTTAGCTCGGGTGTCAGGCCTTGAGACCTTCTCGGTAAAACAAATGAAGGCCCGAAGTCAGCTCGGGAGATGAGATCCCGAGACTGACTCGGGAGAGTGGAGGTCAAAGATCAATATATCAGAAAGCCCGACTTCAAGTAGCCACTCCTGAACAAGAAAGTTATTGGACAATTATTGTCCGCAACACGCGACAATTAAGGCTTTAATGGTCGCAGTGGTCTTTACCAAAAGATATCAAGTAACCGTTGATTATGGAAAGTGAAGGATAACGTAGGAAAATGTGTGATCGAAATCTCAAGTATATAAGGTGCTTCGGCATCCAGGTAAAGGGGGTAAGTTATCCGAACTTGGGCAAAATTTTAATTCCTCGTTGTCCTCCTAAAAAGAGTTCAGATTCCTAACTCGAGCGTCGAAATGGACTCCGCCGGAAAACCTTCCGGTGTGTTCCTATTAACGCTCGTGTTAATCTCGCAGTGCTCGATCGTCTTCTCCCCGTTACCGTCTTCGTGGGTTACGCTTTGGTGACTCGTCATTCACGTCGTTCCCATCCGGAACACTAATGATATTTTTTTTGTTAAAAAAATGTCTCATACTCTCCATTGACTTTTCTTTATTAAACTATCAAATAGAAATTATTTATGTTGAGCACTAATAAAACCCAAATAGTTAGTTAACACAAACATAACTTAACTACAGCAATTGGCATTCCAAGTACATTGTACCTAGAGCTCACACATAGCTATGAAGTTTCAGAGATTGGCAATGGCTGCAATGGCAACAGCATGTTTCTAGAGTTATGAAGCAACAACAACAACTCTTCTTAAGTTCTTTTGGTTAAAGCTAGATTGCAAGTTTATAATTAATGAATATCTTCAAGTAGGCTAGATGGCCTGAGTGTGACTTAGCTTGAACTTGTTCAACAAGCCTAGTAGGATAGGCTGATGAGCAAGCAGGCTGAACCAGATGAGAAGACTGAGCTATATAGGTAAAGTGAACAATATTAATATAAATTCAGCATTGGAAAACTACCTATACCTATTCCTATTCCTATTCCATGTCTGTTGCTAACACAATTTCTACAAAGTATAAACATGAGAATCAACCATTTTTACCTCAGTCCCTGAACCAAATGATATTAACATCTATTCAGTGAATAACTATTTTGGTTACCGAAGGTAGCCAATTTGACAGAGCTTTCATTCAAAAAGGAACTTCAATCAGCTGCATCGAAGCCATGCAGTATGTTCAACGGTAGGGTAACTAGTCGTTAACCAGCATTTACGGTTCGATCCCAGTTACGGCATTTTACAGGAATTTTTCCCAAATGGGACGCGAACCCTGGACGCTGGGCTTCTAGACTGCCCACCGCGAGCGCTTCCCGATTTATCCTGGTGACCGGTGGAAACTTCCGTGGGGCCGGACCGGTCACCCCAGGTTTAATTTGTCTACTGCCTGATTCATCAGATATAGGAGTCATGCAAGTCAGAATACTACAGGTGGATAACCAAGTGGTCCCGTGTAGGGCTTAGGATTAACTCATTCCTTTTGACTATGTCGAGAAGAACTTTAGGTGTTATTCTTCTAAGAAAATTTAACTTTTTATCTTTAGTTTTTAGAACCTTAATCATTTGATGTTTTAACACATCAATTTTTTTTAGCGGAAATTACAATTATAGTCATGTAAGTTGCACTTTTTTTTTTAAATTTTAATCCTATTATCTACAAATTTGTATTCTTCGTACATGAACTTATAATTTTTTTCAACCATTTTTTTGCTAGTTGACGGCGACGATACTAACATGTAAAATGGATTTGGACATTTTTGTTTATTGGTGCTGCCAACTAGACAATTACTCGAATTCTAGACCAAAAAGGATGGAAATTGAAAAAAAAAATACATTTTAATATATTAAGAATGTGAATTTGTAGATAACATTAGAGTTGTAATCAAGCCGAGCTTGAGCTAGAAAAAAATAAAGAGGCTCGATTCGAGCTCAAGCTCGATCGAGCTTGTGAATTTGAGCTTAAGCTCGACTCGATCATTTAGTCACAAGCTCAACCTCGGCTCGAAAAGCTCCAATTAAATTCAAGCTTTCAACACTACAAAAATATCAATGAATAGCGACGGATAGATAGTATCCGTCGCTATGTTTTCGCCTCAGTCAAAACCCTAACTATAGCGACGGACTTGGTCAAATCCGTCGCTATTGCGACGGAATTAACTTGTCCGTCGCTAAATAGCGACGGACAAGTTAATTCCGCCGCAATATTAGGTTAAAAATGCGACTCGGGGCCCCTCCCCACCGCGGCCACGCGATCAGGTCGTCTCTACATTCCCCATCTCCGACGCTTCTCGGCGCTTCTCCTCCGGCGAACCCTCCTCCGATCCCAGGTACGCGCGCTAAGTTACATTTTCCAGTTTTTCTTCGTTGGTTTGTGGTTCCGCGGCGGCGTGGTGTTCTCCGGGCAGACGGGCGATCGCTGCTTGGCACGGCCGCGCGCGGATTGTCACGACCCCGCGCGGCTTGGCACGGTTGCGCGCGGCCTCTCGCGGCCACTCACGGCCAGGAGTTGCCGCTCGCGGCCTGCTGCGGTCGGCGCGCCTGCTGCGGCAACAGATGTCGCCGTCCTCAGCTTCCGCGGCCCCAGCTGCCGGCGGGCGGTGCAAGCAGCTTCCGTCGGCCCTAGCTGCCGGCGGCCCCAGCAAATGCCGCCGGCAGCTAATTTAATTAAACTGATTAATTAATCTAATTAATCAGTTTAATTAGATTAAATTACTTTATTTGATTATGTAATTGTTTAATTAGAGCTAGCCATTTGTTAATAATTGTTAGTTAATTATGTAAATTGATTATTTAATTGTTTAATTAATTAATTAATCAGATTAAGTGTTTAATTAATTAATTAATCAGATTAAGTGTTTAATTATTTGTTTGATTAATTAGATTAATTTGTTAGTATAGCATCAATATCAGATTTGATGATGAATCATAATATGTGTGATTTGATTAATTAGAATAATTTTGCATGGTGAAAAGCAACATTTGGCTGTGAAAATTTTTCCAGATTTTGCGACGGATTTTTTAAAAATCCGTCGCAAATAGCGACGGAATATTGACTATTCCGTCGCTATTACGATAAATTGGTGACGGATTTTGACCGAATCCGTCGCTATTACGATGGATTAGCGACGGATATTGACCAAAGCCGTCGCTATCACGAAAGATTAGCGACGGTTATTTGACGGCCGTCGCTAAAATCTCCCCGGACATGTCATCCTATATTTCGGTGTCTGCACGGGCTTATATGTCCGTCGCTAACTTAGTTCTGCGACGGGCTTATATGTCCGTCACTATATCATAGTAGCGACGGATTTATTTTTTCCGTCGCTACCTTAGCTCTGCAACGGGTTTTCGTCGACGACGCTCACTCCGTCGTCGTCTATTAGTATTTAGCGACGGACGTAATCCGTCGCTAATCGATGAATTTTTTTTAGTGCAAGCTCGACCTCGAGCCAGAACCAATATTTTTTTATATTGTAAATCAATCAATAATATATTATTATATATTTAAATAATATATTATATATAACTTGGCTTGATAGGGCTCAATAAGCCCTCGAGCAGCTCCAGATCGGCTCAGATATTAAATAAGCCGACTCCAGCGTTGACCAAGCCACTCACGAGTAGCATACGAGTGGCTTGACTCATTTAGACCTCAAGATAAGATGACCAAACTTAGAAAAATATAACTGACAGAACTAAAAATGTATTTCCTCATTTTTTTTTGGAATTATAACAGGTGAAAGCAATAGTTAGCCTTGAGAGGGAAGACATCATCTATGAATACCATTATCCATCAAACCTTTAATTTGTTTCAATCTTGCCCCCGGACATTGCACAGGCTACATGACTCTCTTTTTTGTTTTTTTTAACTTGTTCCTATTTCAGAAGCAGAAGTATCGACAGACAATCAAGTAGCGATGATGCGCTGGCCTTGACTTAGACTCTGACACGTGTAAATGGAAGCTCTCCTAGGAAGATTATCCACGAATCGACGTCTAAAAATGGCACAACCTTCAAAAGCAAAGGTTAGAATGGCACGGGGATAATCAGAGATTGTCACTCTGACGTTCAAGTCAGAACTCAGGAATGTGTATGAAAATTAATAGAGAGAGAGAGAATGTTGAGATATCAAAAAAACTTGCCCCTTCCAATTATGCATCTTTTCGTTTATGTCTTTCCTCACCTATTCCTCTCCCCTAACTTTAATGATCTTTCCATCAATGCCCTATTACGGCTGCCTTTAATGACTAAATTGAAATTGCTAATGGTTACGGTTCATTATAATCTTCCTTTAATGTCTTTCTTGTACTTAAAGTCTCCTTTAATTCCTTCCTAGCCCTCATCATGAGCATTTACTCTCATCAAACGCCACATATTTCTCATTAATTGCCCTCGTCGTAATGCATCCGATGGTAGTAAGATCCACAAGCTATACCTGGAGCACTCAACCAAGCGATCTAATTAAGTTCGCCTAAGACAAAAACTACCTATTCTGGAGGAATTCGTCGCTCGGGAAGAGGCAAGGCCCTGCTCGCCCGAGAGGAGTCCTCCAGAGTTACTCCACAGCAAAGAGGTTCTATCTACGCGGGAGGCACCCCCATGCTGTAGGTAGGGTGAGCTGGACAGATCAGATCCAATCGAGCGGGCTCTTGTGCCTATGTGGGCTTGCGTTACGTCGGCCTTACTTTTGAACTATTTGGACCTGCTTTTAAACTATTTGGACCTTCTCCATGGATACGTGAAGTCATCCTATCATACCTCATCCGTTCCAATCTTGCTAAGGTTGGTGTGGTATTGATTCTTTGGTAAAAGAGATGGAGAAAAATCTTTCTCATCAATTAATATTTACTTTATCTAGTCGGAAACCTCATCCGTTCCAATATTGCTAAGGTTGGTGTGGTATTGATTCTTTGGTAAAAAAAATGGAGAAAGATCTTTCTCCTCAATTAATATTTACTTTATCTAGTCGGAAGGCAATGTGAAAGAATTGTCTCATCAATTAATATTTACTTTATCTAGTCGGAAGGCAATGTGAAAGAATTGCCTCTTGTGGTGGTAAATGGTGATTTGCTCGCCCCAACACTCCATCAATCCGTCTCATGCTCAACACGAAGGATATAAATCATGAGGGTTACTTATCCGGATGCTATGGTTAGTGCGTGGAGAGGACGGACATACTGACTTTATTAGATTTTGATTTCAGACCTCGAGATGGTAACATTGTATACGCTAAGCATCAATTGATCATGTGAAAATAAAAAATTGTTTGTTGGCACCATCAGACCTTTGTTCCAATCTTGCAAAGGTTGATATGGTATTGATTCTTGATTAGAAGCGGAGGAAGAGAGATTTTCTTCACACGCAACTGCATGCTGTACCAAAAAGATAAGAAAACACAAAATCCAACTATCATACATGCATACGTAATAATATAAATTAATTATAAAATCATTAAATTCATAATATGAAATTAAAAACTCATATATAATGAGATTTTCTTCCTCTAAAAGGTACCCTCCCTTTACATGTTTTTATGGAGGTCTTTCAACAGGATTTGTGCCCAATTTATTAAGTTAAAAAAACAGTTCCATTCTAAATGTACATTTCACGATTCTCCATTTTATCGCAAAATGTTATTTTCACATATTTCATTATTAAAAAAGCTTGCTTAATAATGACGGTAAAAATAAATAGCATCAAAATAAAATAAATCAATCTAGTGATCAACATAACGTAAACCTTTCATTGTCTATTCATACTTCAACATCACATCAAATTTATCATATATCAATTCATACTTCAAAAGAACAAAATCTTGGTCTGTGAAATATTTTCGATAAAACTTCATTGCAAGTTTACAAATACCATCATTATTAATTGAGTCAAATAAAATTTTAAGATCTAAAATAATACTAAGAAAAAAAAGTTCCATTACTGGCTCATTGAACTGATTATTTAATCAATTTTATTAAAATGAAAATCTATTATGCATTAAAAATTTAACCGGACAAGTGTTCTTTAGGTCTCAAACTTAATATTAAATTACCGATTTTGATACCAAACTTTTGAAAAGACTTTTATAGTTCCAAAGTTGAGCGTTTATATTTTTTTAGTCCCAAATTTTAAAAGTAATAATTTTAATATCATGGAATGGGAGGCGCATCAAGTTTATTTTTTTAAATAATTGTAATTGAATATTATAACCCAATTGAAAAGTTGAATCTTAGAGGTTTTCAATTTTTAATATTTTTTTAGCTAATACTATAATCCAATTGGGAAAGTAAATCTTAGAAGTTTTTTATTTTTAATTTTTTTTAGTTTAAACGTTATCATCTAATTGGGAAGGTAAATTTTAAGGATTTTTCATTTTTAATTTTTTTTTAGCTTAAACATTATAACCTAATTGGAAAAAGATAAATCAAATTGGGAAGCTCTGTGCTAATCAGCAAGCTCATCAAAATCGCAGTCAACGAAGCACAGAGCAAATGTACTTAGCTACTGCTGCAGCAAACAATGCCACCTTTATACCACGATCGAGTGCATCAAATCACCGACAACGTGAAACTCAATGTAAAGATTAAATTGTGTGTTTTTTAAGAGCTATGATAAAGAGTGTGAAATTATAACGTGAAACTCAATGTTAATGACGTGGTACTTTTCTTGTATATATTCGATTGTCGCTTGGACACCGATAGCGACCTCCAATCGCCGTCTCGAACAAAATTATAACCTGAGGGGCACGATGAATCCGTCGAGAATCGCTACAATTAGAGTGACATGTTATTCAATTTGAATTTTATGTTAAAAATTCATGTTTTCTATAATTTTTGATTTTTTAAATTATATCGAGTAAAACAGAATTAAATACTCTTACTTTCCTCTCCTTTCCTGGGTGGCACAGAGTACACTGCAGCTCTTTATAAGAAAAGGTTTCACAGCCACTGAAAGAAGGCAAAAGAGGGCAGCAAGAAAGATGGCGCTAGCCTCTGTGCCGATCGGCAAGGTCATCGAAATCGTAGTCGACGAAGCGCAGAGCAAATGCACTTGGCTACTGCTGCGGCAATCAATTTCACCTTTATACCAGATTCACACTCGACTGAATCGAATCAACAGCGGCTTTAAATTACTCGAAGAGCGGATCGAAGACTCTAATCGGTCTACTACTGCTGACAAAGCACTCGAGGCTGGGATCGAACAGGTGACATGCAAGATTTCCTTTACTTTTATGACTTAATTTATTGTACTGCTTGTTGGGATCGTACAGGTGCTAGCCATAAAACACTTATAAATATTTCATGAATTAATTGTACGTGTTGTTAGGGATTGCAAGGGTGCAAATTTAGTCCCATATTAAAAATTGCATGGTTGGATCATAGACTTATAAGGAATAATGTATCTCCATTGGTATGAGCCCTTTTGGGAGAGCTCAAGAGCAAAACTATGAGGGCTTAGACCCAAAGTGGACAATATCATGTCAAATTCCTTTTGGTCTTAACAATTGGTATCAGAGCCAGCTTGCTCTTCATCATCTAACTATGTGCGTTAAGCCTTAAATAAAGGATATTTGGCTCCCGTGTCTTGATCAAGAGGACCAAGTTTTAGTTACGGCTAGATGGTAAAGTCCTAGTAGGTCATGTGGACCGAGGGGCAGAAAGTCCTGGTGGATCAGACATAAAAAGCGGAAAAGGTTTCTGCTTGAGCTCGGGGTATGTGGTCTTTTGTTTGAGGGGGGATTGTTAAGGGTTGTAAGGGTGCAAACTTAGTCCCACATTGGAAATCACATGGTTGGATCATAGGCTTATAAGGAATAATGTATCTCCATTAGTATGAGGCCTTTTGGGAGAGCCCAAAAATAAAACCATGAGAGTTTAGGCCCAAAATGGAAAATATCATGTTATTACGAAGATATCTTAATTCTTTTGATCCTAACACGTGTGTTTCTTAATTAGGCGAGGGAGATAGTCTTCAAGATAGAAGACATCCTCGATGAATACCACTGTCTGGTTGGAAGGCAACCGAAATGGAAAAATTGGTTTTTCATGGCATCGTCCAGTCGTGCTAAGGCTTGGAGTGGTTTTGATTCTCAATTAGAAAAGACGGCGAGAGATCTTTCTGAACTACTTTCAAGATTAACAATAAATCGCAACGAGGATTCAGAAAGAGACGGCAACGAGGATTCAGAAAGAGACACACATCATTATCGAGATTACTCACCTGTGTTAATTGATGAAGATGATTTAGTGGGGATCGGAACAAATAAATCTAAGTTGGTTTCATGGCTGACTAATGATGATACTTCCGGGAATATGACAGCAATTGCAGTATGGGGAATGGGTGGTCATGGAAAAACTACTCTCATCTCAAATGTCTATCGCAATGAAGTTGTGAAGACTCACTTTGATTGTCAGGTATGGGTTACAATCTCACGAACTTATAGTGTGGAAGAACTCCTAAGAATAATGATCCAGGAAATCTTCAAGGGAAACAAAGAGCCTGTCCCAAATGGTATCACTACCATGCAAGGATTAGAGTTAATTGGCATCATCAAAGAAAGTTTGCAGCGAAAGAAATATATAATTGTGTTAGACGATGTTTGGCATGTAGACTTGTGTAAAGATATTACTCACATTTTTAATGATAGCCGCAAGGGAAGTAGACTTGTTGTTACCACCAGAATGCATGAAGTAGCAAGGATAGCAAAGGAAGAACATATAATAGAGCTACAACAACTTAATGAAGTAGATGCACGGATTTTGTTTTGCATGAAGGCATTCAAAAAAGGGAACACTATTGATTGTCCAGAGCTTGAGGGTTACGTTCGTAATATTTTGAACAAGTGTCAAGGCTCTCCATTAGCTATTGCTTTAATTGGCAGTTTATTATCAACCAAGGAAATGAGTGAAGGATGGAAGAAAGTCCATGATGGTCTTCATTCGGAGTTTGAAAAAAAACCTTCGGTTGATGCATTGGAGAGTATTCTTAACCTTACCTTCAATGATTTGCCTGTATGCCTAAAGAATTGTTTTTTATATTGTAGCATCTTCCCCGAAGATTATCTAATAAAAAGGAAGAAATTAATCCGATTGTGGGTAGCTGAAGGATTCGTGGAGGCAAAGAGCAATAACAAATCGATGGAAGAGGAGGCTGATGACTATCTGGCTGAACTTGTGGATCGGTCCATGCTTCAGGTGGTGCAGAGAAATCATGTTGGGAGGCCGAAGGGTTTCAAAATGCATGCATTATAAAAGAGGTAACACTAGCAAGATCTAAAAAGAATAAATTTTCCATGATTCTTAATGGTCCACAATTAGTTTTGGACGATCAAACTCGTCGGCTTTCCATCCAAACAAATGATGAATCCTTTGATTTTAATTTGAACATGAGCCTTCCAAGACTTCGCTCTTTTGTCGTGTTTTCTACTTCCAATGTTAGTTCAGGTTCCTTAAGAGCAGTCTTGATCAGTTTCAAATTGTTGAGGGTGTTGGAGCTGGAAAAAGTTGGAATCTCCAACTTACCAAAAGAAATTTCAGCCTTGTTTAACCTTCATTATTTGGGTTTGAGGGGTACAAAAGTAGAACAACTTCCCAACAATATCCAAAAGCTCCAAAGTTTGCAAACACTCGACCTCCGTGATTCCAATATAGTGAAGCTCTCACGAGGTGTGGCAAAATTGAAGCGACTTCGGCACCTCTTTGTGACCGATATTGAAGTTGAATTTGGGGGATGGAAGTGGAAGAACTTACAAACTCTGAAATATGTTAAAGCAAATGAGAAGCTTGTTCAACGATTGGCAGACCTGAAGGAGCTCTGATCATTAAAAGTTAAGGAGGTGAAACAAGCCCATTGTCCTCAGCTCTGCATCTCATTGACTAAGATGTGCAACCTTCGTTCTTTAGAGTTGTATGCGAGAACACAAGAAGAACTCAACTTTGAAATGTTAAGTGTTCCACCTTCTCCACTTGAGAAGTTGGAGAAGTTGGATCTGTGGGGGAGATTATTTGAAAGAAAAATGCCTGGATTTATTTGTTCTTGTACAGAACTCACACATGTGAGACTGTTTCTATCTCAGCTAATCGCAGATCCACTTCCTTCACTCGGACAATTGCATAAGCTAGTGGAGTTAAGATTGTGGTATTCTGCATATGACGGGCAAGAGTTGCACTTTAGAACAGGTTGGTTCCTTAATCTTAAAGTGCTTTGCTTGAAAGACTTGAAGAATTTAAATTGTATTGTGATAGAGGAAGGTGCCATGACAAATTTACAAGAGCTATTAATGGGTGATCTTAGAGAATTAAAGATGGTCCCTCTTGGCATCCGTTTTCTCACCCGTCTCCATAGTGTCACTCTGGATGGTATGCCTGAGGAGCTCGTGGGAAAATTAAAGGAGGAGCTGGGACATATTCCAAATATAATTATCCAGTAAATCAGAAATTAAAATATCTTTTCATATTTGTTTACGCATTAAATAGCCCTAAAAAGGGCATGAGCAAAAGTTGAAGGACAATATTATGGAGTCTTTGTCTTATGTATATATATTGTAATATTATAAAGTCAATTTGTTAAATACCGGATTTTTAAAAAGAGTTGAAAAGGTGAATTTCGGAAATAGGGACCTCCTTTTTTATGTTGCGGCCATGCCTCTATGGTCCCCACAGGTAACCCTTTAGGCCGACGACTCTACGGTCTACACAATTATTGACTTGCTTGCTGTGATTTTTTTTAATAAAAAAATCGTCACGTATTCTATTGACTCTTCTCTATCAACTTAGAAATTATTATATTGAATAGTAATAAGAGAATTAGTTCTAAATCAAAGAATTCCTTATTCATGGTATCTCATAAAGCTAATTAAATAGTATATAAAATAGTCTATGTTAAATACATGAAATTTTAGGGGTTAAATGCATAAAGATCGAAAATTAAAGCACTTGGTTTTTGTAACGACCCGACCCCTTGGTCCCTTGGGCGGCCCAACTGGCGGCCCACTTGGCGACCTCTTTGGCCGTCGTTACTCACAAGTACATCCCACCCCTGGCCAGTGGATTTTTGCCTTCCTCAGGATTCGAACTCTAGACCTCCAGGATAAGTACTAGAGTTTATGAATCCTGATACCAATTGAGCTACAGCTCAATTGGTATCAGGATTCATAAACTCTAGTACTTATCCTGGAGGTCTAGAGTTCGAATCCTGAGGAAGGCAAAAATCCACTGGCCAGGGGTGTGAAGTACTTGTGAGTAACGACCGCACTTTTTATTGTAACGACCCGACCCCTTGGTCCCTTGGGCGGCCCAACTGGCGGCCCACTTGGCGACCCTCGACCCCTTGGACGGCCAAATCCCATTTGGCGGCCCTTTGGCGACCTCTTTGGCGGTCGTTACTCACAAGTACTTCCCACCCCTGGCCAATGGATTTTGCCTTCCTCAGGATTCGAACTCTAGACCTCCAGGATAAGTACTAGAGTTTATGAATCCTGATACCAATTGAGCTGTAGCTCAATTGGTATCAGGATTCATAAACTCTAGTACTTATCCNCCTAGCTCTGATTGCTGCCTTACTATTAGACACGACAGCGCTGCCCCGATTCTGCCTTCCATTTCCGATCTATTTTGAGCAACCGAAGCTGACCACGTCAGCTCGTGAGTGTCGCACCTTTCCGGATGGGTTGAGCCAGCCAAAGGATCAGCGCCGTTTGTGATGATAGTTGCCGGTCTCTGCCTCCACTTCGGCCACTGGAGTCCTCGCGAGTCATGTGCTTCTCGTCAGAGTGATCAACTTCTCGGCTGTCCTGATTGTTGCTACCACCTCCCAACTGATCATCATCGGTTGCCATGGGGTTGTAGATAGAGCGGGAACTTTGGGTAACGAATCTTCCTTCACTGAGTATTGCTTGTTTATTCATAGATTGGATTTCTGATTCAGTAGACTAGCTGTAGTGTTGATCTTGTAGCAATTCTAAGGTGGAATGAGATTTAGATTTGGTTACCTGGTGATATCAGTTCCTGAGTTTGTAGATCTTGTATGGTTTGGTTTAGTGTTTGTGTGAGTTCTTTGATCTTGAGATGCTACTGCCATGAGTGCTTGAAGTTTTGGTGTTGATTGTGGTTTTGATACTAGTCGTGTGCCAATGGAGGTTAATGTTTTGCTTGGGATTATCGGTTTTAGAGTCCCATTTTGTGTTGGAGTTGGTATTGGGTGGGTTAAATCAGAGGATGAATTTGTACCCTATGTTGTGATGGCGTCCCTTGATCTTCGTGTGTACTGTGAGATGGAAACCTATTCGGTTTATGTGTTTCATGTTGATTATTCTAGTTTAGAACAGTATGCTAGGATCTGTGGTTATTTTGATCATAAGGGGGCTCATGCCGTGGGTTACATTGAGTAAGGATTATTATTAAGTTAGTGTTTAGATGAGTAAACCATTTGATGGTTGGATTGTTGGCTATGGATCTGTTGTTGATTTTAGCTTGTAAAATTATAGTAGCTAATGTGATGTGGTGTTTGGATCTTGTTATGTGATCGTTGGTTTGATACGGGGTTTGATCGGACTAGGATACTATCGGATCACTACATCAAATTTCTATCTTGTTTGGATTTTGTTCCATTTGGGATAATTGTGATGGATTATAGTTAGGGTTTTTGTTTAACCAATTGGTGAATGTTATCTTTGTCATGAATTCCGGTGAGAAGATAAGTTGAGGAGGGATTCGATGTGTGGTAATTGGTGTAGTTATTTTCTTATCCAGCGAAATGACCTCTTTGGAATGGGTGTCACAAATTGGTCGAGAGCTCCTTTGAGCATGGTTTAGTTTAGGTTATTTTTGGATTAATTTTCGGATATTTTGATCTTGTATTCTGTTCTAGCATGGTTACTGCCATGAGGTATGGTTTGGGATAGGCCTTGTAAGGATTAGCTTTCGATTCAATTATGGAATTGGAACTTCTTGTTATTTGAGATTTAATTAAACATATGTGGTAGTTGGGATATATCCTAATTTTGTTGTAGTAGATTGGCTAATTAATTAACTATATAGATAGCTAAACTATGTACTTGGTACAGGACTCTGATTTGATATGAGCACTTGGACGTGAGATTTACTTGGATACGTTCTACATTTAAGGTGGATACTTCTCCTTTGTATCTTGTAGTTTATTGAACTTAAAATGCATGATTTATTTTGTTTTCGAGTAGGACTACTTTATCTTATCTTTCTCTTTTGATATCATCATTAATATTTTCGTTGCTTGGTCTTTGAGCTACTCAAACTTATGTTCATACAGTCTCATCTGTTGAATTTCTGATCTATAAAGTATCGCTTGTATGCGACTACTTAGGAATGATCATTAAACACAACTGAGGTTTTTGGTTGGCATTAGATACCCTACCCAGTTGATTAGTTGCATGCTTATTGCTTCTGGTATTTATTTATTTTACCATTGCATAGTTGTGACCTGGTTGATTGTGCATATTGGTATCATGCACCATATTTGCACAGTTGCATGCTGACGAATATCGTCTACCTTATGGTTAAGCTCGTCATCAGTCATTTAGTTTCTCTGCCCACTCAACTACTCATAGGTAATGGTAGTTGGTAAAGTGTGAGTAGACGTCCTGCTGTGCCACACTCAACCACTCTTGACACCCTCACCATTATTTTCGAGGGATAGCAGAGCTATTGGTGGCTCTCCCTTTTTCCTGGGGTTTTGGAGTAGTTAGCTTTCCAGCATCCTATCCACTAAACCACTTATAGTAGTGGTAGTTATTGGAGTGCGTACAATTGTCACAACCCCTACCCACTCGACCTCACAAATGATGTGATAGCGGCTTGACTGGCGTCAGGGGTGACACATGTCATTGCATCACGTGCATTTATTGCATCATGTGCATTTATTGCATCTTGCATTTTCTTATATTTGCTGCATTTGTATGAGCTATGATTGTTGCATTTGGTTGACATACATGTATGGTTTATTATGACACTGTCATCTAGTTTTACACATATCTATATGTTATTTTGTTTCGGAGACTATATGCTGTTGTTTTTATTTACTTGTTATTTCTTTTATTATGTTTTACATTTATCTACTCTTATATCCGCAGAGTCCGTCCGGACTCACCACCCCTACCATCAAATTCTGTTTTAGGTAGTCGATAGATGTGTTACTTGGAGCCAGGAGAGGATCCAGTTGTCAGTCTCATTGTGCTGAGCGTATTAGTGTTTTTCCGCATTGTCTTTATTTTCTCATTTACTCTATTTTCCGTAATGTCTTTATTTTCACATTTGCTTTATTAGACGGGTATTTATCATTTTAGAAGACATGTGTATGGTATCGGTGTAGCGGCCCCGCCTCTATGGTCCCCGCAGGCAACCCTCTAGGCCGGCGACCCTACGGTCTTCCCACCCCTGGCAGTGGGTTTTTGCCTTCCCCAGTATTCGAACCCTTGACCTCTAGGACAAGTACAATAGTTCCTGAATCCTGGTACCATAGCTCAATTGGTACCAGGATTTAGGAACTATTGTACTTGTCCTGGAGGTCAAGGGTTTGAATCCTGGGGAAGGCAAAAACCCACTGCCAGGGGTGGGAAGACCGTAGGATCTCGGGCTTAGAGGGTTGCCTGCGGGGACCATAGAGGCCGAGATCGCTACATAAAAAGGCGCCTTTTTATGTAGCGGCCCCGCCTCTATGGTCCCCGCAGGCAACCCTCTAGGCCGGCGACCCTACGGTCTTCCCACCCCTGGCAGTGGGTTTTTGCCTTCCCCAGGATTCGAACCCTTGACCTCCAGGACAAGTACAATAGTTCCTGAATCCTGGTACCATAGCTCAATTGGTACCAGGATTCAGGAACTATTGTACTTGTCCTGGAGGTCAAGGGTTTGAATCCTGGGGAAGGCAAAAACCCACTGCCAGGGGTGGGAAGACCGTAGGGTCGCCGGCCTAGAGGGTTGCCTGCGGGGACCATAGAGGCGGGGCCGCTACATAAAAAAATCCTGGTACCAATTGAGCTGTACCGACCCTTTGGCCCCTTGGGCGGCCCACTTGGCGGCCCTCGGCCCCTTGGGCGGCCAAATCTCATTTTGGCGGCCCCTTTGGCGACTTCTTGGGCGGTCGTTACTAATCGGTATGTTTGTCATTGGTTTTTCTTTAGAGTTTTAATTGGAATCTGTGATTCCTTTTATTATTATCCTTTATACTGCATGGTTGTGGAGTATTTTATATTTGTGATGGTTGAGCCATATTATGTGTGAGATGATATGTATAAATGTTCCAGATTGTCCGCCGTATAGGGAAGATTTTGTCTGTTTTTCGAGCGAGCCTGTACCTCTGGGCGTGTGACAATCTAGAACAAATTAAATTTTAAAATGTGTTTTAATTATTAATTTAAATAAATTAAATAAGAGAATTATATGTCTAATTTTTTTTTTAATTATTATATCTGGTATATCATTTTGTAAGCTGTTGTGATTTCAAAATCACTTATGCTAACTACACGGAAATAATTTAAGTCATGAAAAACTATATATATATATATATATATATATATATATATATATATATATATATAAACCAAAACCTAATATCTAATAATTATATAAACCAAAACCTAATATCTAATAATTAGTCATAGTATATATATATATATATATATATATATATATATATATATATATATATAAACCAAAACCTAATATCTAATAATTAGTCATAGTAAACAAGTCTGCAAGAAGATGATTATCAATGAATCAAATTAAACAGAATTTAAATAATCTCCAGATCTTTGAGCATCTTGAACTTGCAATGGCTTCTTGTGTGACTGCAAAAGAGTGTCTTCCTCGATAGATCAATTACAGTCACCGCGTCTTCGAGGTTGCTTTTTATTAGAACTATGTCAACTGCTTCTATGGCGATATCCGTTTATCCTGTCGCGAAGTGAGTCGGACGCCCTTACAGTTGAGTGAGCTTCTGGGGAGAGTGAGGTCGCTGAGGTGGCTTAACGAACTGGATCACTCCTAACCTGCAAGACAAAGACCGTTAGAACCCGCCGGGAAAAGTCTCCGACCAGACACTCCAACGGTCATGTCAGTACACGACGGTGGCGATGGAAGACAATAGAACAATATGAAATTGTATTATCGCGCGTACCTAGAAAATGCGGAGTGAGGAGGTATATGTAACTGGGAAACCTGACAGGTCCTGCCCCGCCTACCACCTGCTGTCATATAGCGAGGACAAGGTAATGCATGCCCAGGGGTGGCAGGATAAAGTGGCACATGTTGTATTAAGGAAAGGGGCACTGTCAACTTAAGGGTTGGCGCCGTTGGACGCCACTCGGCCTGACACCAAAGCACGTGGTCGAGATACAGGGGGACAAGATGTGGCAGGAAGATCAATACCTCGGTGAGATATCTGTCACTTGGGACCAGGATGGCTCCGGTCCTGTGCCGACCCCGTACTACTTTTGGTAGTCTGGTGTCAGGGAGTGGTTGTGCCGATTGGGGCACTGAGTAACGCGGCCGACTGAAGGCCTATGAGGGTGCCGACTGGGGCACTGAGTAACGAGGCCGGCTGAGGGCCTATGGCGGTGCCGACTGGGGCACTGAGTAACGTCTCCTCCAGTTCGGGCTTACCCCTGGAGCGTGAGCCGCCACGCGTCGGCGGGGAGCCAAACCTAGATGAGTCTTAGAGCATGAACATCCTACTCAGGATCAGGTGATACAAAAGCGCGTGGGCCACGACGCGTAAGTCGAGGGACCTGAGCCCACTTGATACCTATCCGACGGGCTCTTATAGCCCACTAACCATCTTCCTTTTGACTGAGCCCACTTGATAATTTCTTGTACACATCCCACATGAAGTAAACTTACAAGTCCCGCAGTGCATGCGATGCTTCTTCATAGTTTCTCTTTTGCAGCAATTGCACCTCTGATACTCTGGAGGTATTTCGCTATTTATTTCCCATACATGATTGCAATCATGCTGGTTCCTTGTTATTCTTACCATTGGTTGCCATCCTCCACTTTTGCCTATCATATATGCCCCTGTTTGTTCAATAAATACAAACAATGTTTCTTGAGTTAGAGAGTGGACCTGTTGATCTTCCCCCTCCGAAATGCTATAAATGGCATCTGATAAATCATCCCCTTCTTGGACAGAAAGAATTTCGTAATCTTCTGGTAACTCCAATCCTTCGAATATAGCTACTCTTCTGATGTTCTTGTATTCCTTAGGACATTCCCTTGCAAAATGTCCCTCTTCGCCGCAGAGAAAACACTTGCATTTCTTGCTTCTTACCAGATGCTTTCGCCTTTCAATCCTAGCATGCGACTGATGCGGCTTTCCTTTATAAGTGGTTGATTTTCTTGCTCCATACCTCCTCTTTGGATTTTGATAATATCCGGGAATAGGGATTTGTGAACAGAATGAAAGATCCTTTAATGATCTATTAAATGCTGCTTTCTTGCATTCTTCTTCCAGAAATTTATATGAAAACATCACTCTTGGGTGTACTCCGATTGTATTTCCAGAATATTTACTTTCAAAAGCCTCTTTTAGTCTTCTCCCCAAATCACCAGGTAGTTTTAGCCAGAATTTCTCGGACAGTTCTGGTCCTGTAAATAGCCTACCTGTCTTTGCCGCAAGGTTCATGTATTCATTCATAAATGGAAGAATGTCTTTTACCTGGGTGCAGGTAAGTCTTTCTAGATCTCGATATGCCCTGTCCTGCATATCTGTGGAGCCTTGGAATGGATCTTCTAACAAGAATACCCTTCTAATCTGAGAGATGATATTCTGGGTTCCATTCCTTCCGTCACTTGAGTTAACTAACTCTTGATATTCATTGGAAAAATTCATTCTCCATTGTATCCATGTCAACCTTTCTGCTTCCCCTAATAAATTTTCTATAAAATCAACTTTATCTTGGGGGTCAGTAAAATTTTGTAATGCTACCACATTTTTTGTGATTGCTTCCCATCTAAGAAAAACATCTTCAACTTTATTTAATTGAGTAGGAAGGGTTAGGATAGCACCGGTTTGTTGGTGAGCAATAGGTAGATTCCACCACTCTGAAGTTTCCTTTCTCTTGAACATGCTCCTTGGCTCATAAGTCCTAGGCTCATACTGGTTATTTGGCTCCTCCTTTGGTCTCGTAGGCGGGTAGCCTACGGGATTCATTGTTGTATCTGCTGGTGGCTTGTAATGCGAGGTCCCTTCTTGAGCATAAATTTGTTCCTGTAATTTTGCAAGTTGTGGATAATCAGATATCCAGTCTTCTTTAGGCAACTCTGATGAAGAAGGGCCAGCTACCACTGTCGTTGCTGCCACTATGAGATCCCCACTACCTTCCGCAAATGGATTGATAAATTCATCTTCAGAAGTTGGGTATAGGGGTGTATCCTGCAGGGCTAGATACTGCAAATAAGTAAGGTATTCGTCATCCGTATCATTAGTAAAAGCACAGAGAAAATGACTGGAGCTTTGAGAGGATGATGAGTCGGGGTGACTCATGTCCGGTTTGGTGATCTTCTGTAGTTCCTGCTGTAACTCTTTCCTGTACCGTCTGGAATCACGAAGCATTCTTGCAGTAGTGGCCATATAATAATTCATATTTTGTGGCCCATCAAGCAATTGCTGGTATGCTTCTTCCTCATAGAACTTGTGTTGTTCTATTTGATATAACCTAGCTTCATGTTGAAGCTCCTCGATTTCTTCATCAGTTGGGGTTTTGCTAATCATTACCCCTTTACCTTTGTTGGTGGTAACGGGCTCGGAGACTGGCTTGCTTGGTGTTGGTTTGTTGGTTGTAACGGGCTCGGAGAAGACCGGCTTGCTTGGTGTTGACGCCTTGTATTCAATCTCCTCAGCACATTCCTCGTCACTACAGCAATAGTGACACCCCGTACATTTTGGGTTAGCTCTGGTGCTTGAGCAAGCCTTTGTTGTTGAGCCAAAACCTTCATTATTACGAAAGGTTGCTCCTAGCAACTCCACTTCCCGTACGGTTGGCGTGGCAATTCGCTCAAGGATTAATTGGGCTATACATTCCTGTTTTGCCAGAAATATATCATAATTTGTTATATTAAAGGCCATGATCTTTACCTCTCCCCGGTAGTCCGCATCAATAACGCCGCCCATAATAATGATCCCTCGCATTGCTGCGCTGGATCGAGGCGCTATCCTTGCATAAGTATTCTGAGGAATTTGTATGCAGATTCCTGTTTGCAATAAAGATCTCCCATTAGCAGGTATATCCTGTGCATGTGTTATGGAAATATCATATCCTGCTGCTCCTGGCGTCCTTCTGATTGGGAGTGTAGCTAATTGAGATAATCTCTTTACAAGAAGTTCTTCCTCAGGTCGTTTGTTTTCGATAAAAACTGCGATAGTATGATTTGTAATTTCTTCCTCATCTGATTGGACCTCTTCGTCCTTGGCATTGTAACTTGGAGGTGTTGATGAAGTGGCCACTTGGTAGTTGTCAAATTGTAATGAGATTCGACCATCAATTAGATTCCTTGTGTTGACCTCCGTGGGTTGCATAGGTATGTTTACCATAGATTGCTGGATTACCCAGTTTCGTCCTAGAACGTCCCTGGTATTATATCTCCTTCCTGGGAGGGCTCTTACTCCTCGGCTGGTTAAATAATCTACAACATTCTGAATTTCATATGCAAAACCAACATTAGGAGTATTAGATAAACGCCCTACCAATCCTCGTGTAATAAGGATATTTGCTTCTCCGTTTCTCCAGTTCTCATATCCCCTTGTAAGAATAGATATCTGAATATTTCTGTAAAAATCAGAAATAGTAAGCATAGTATCAGGGATTACATATACCAGTTGACTGCCATTGGTTAGGTCAACTTCCATTGTGGCAAAGATTGACTGGTCACCATGCCATCGGTTGTCACGGAAGACAATTAGTGCAAGCGTTCCTTCTTCTTGCCGGTGTAAAATCTGGATTCTGACTTGAATCACTCCTATGTGGAGGAAGCGCATCCCGCTTCGTCGTATCTGATCATAGCTTTCTGGTTGTATGAAAGCACGATCAATCTGATTACTTGTGACTAGCAAGGCCTCTTCTGAGCGATGGACGTACACTCTGTGGTGCGCGTCGTCCCTTCGGGAATGATACAGGACCTCTGCTGGAACTATAGATGCCCGCTCCTGCATGGAGAGTCTTAGTTGAACTTGGGGGTCCAACTGCTGCTCCAATGAGTTCCTAAACGTTCCTCCAGTAATTCTTCTAGTAACTCGTTGCATAGCTCTGTATGCGTTGTACCTCCTTCTTTGGCTTTGCCTATATTCTCTGACTTGATCCTCGAATAATGGTGCTCCCTCCGTTCTTGCTATAGTTGTCACAGGAGAGTTTGAAGTTCTTGAATTCATTATTTCTTCAGCTTAGCCTTTTCTTCCTTAAGAATCTCAAAAGGGTCAGTAAAAACCCTTAGCTTTCCTCGTGATTCTCGGGGTTTCTCTTGGATTGATAGAGTTTTTACCCTATCAGTGATGCTCTGGATAACCTCTTCCGGGAGGGGATTTGGTGATGGAAATCTTCTTTCTTCAAGCCTCTTGATTCTTTCTTCGAGGGCTTCAAGCCTTTCAAGGATTGTGACTAAAAGTTGGATCTGTGTATTGGCTTGTTTGATTGATGCTATAGCTCCTGCCAAGGGCCCTTTGTAATCCGCTGGCCTCACAAATTCGAGTGCTGGGGCTTCAATGTTTTCTGTTGCTTGGAGTGCTTCTTTGTAACTGCTCGAGGCTTGGGAGTTGATATAACTCATGTATTTGTCCAGGCTTCAATTTTGTAGAGAAGCTTCTCTACTCGTTCTAGCTTCTTTGAGATATCCTCTGATAGTTTCAGAAGACTCTCTTTGTACTGCTCTGGTTCAGTGATGCCAGAAACAATCTCTTTCACCTGTATATGAGTTAATGGTTGTTGTATAACTACAACCTCGGTGAGAGATATTAGTAGTCTTATAAGCTCCTTATTTTGACCTTTAAGGGTTTCAATTTCTTCTTGGATTTGTTTAAAGTTTTTCAAGTGCACACGGCAGGATAAACAGATTCTGTCGTATACTACCGCTAAATTGTGAGCTAATTCCCTGTTGGTCGGCTGTTTTTCAGATTTTGCTAAGTCAAGGTATTCTAGGTTCGAGGTATGAGATTTAGTATACCACTCCTGGATATGTTCCTCCCATCGTCTAGACATAGACACAATTTTAACTTCACCTCTTCTTACTATTTTCCTTAAAGATTTGTGGCTTACAGCTTAGAGGGTTCTAAAGGCTTTCTTGCTCACACAGGTGTGCCCTTGGATTTACAAAGCGGCATCCTCTTGCCTGGCGACCAAGTTAGGACCTGTTCTTTTGCAATCCACCCGTCGTTCCCTGGTCGCCTTATTACCACAAACTTTTTAGATAACAGATCTAATGAGGTTTAGTTAATCAGATACTATCAGTTCATGCTTCGGCTATAACTGATCAACAGTTGCAATTCGCCTAACATGCCCTTGGGTTTTGCTATAACTGGTCAACAGTTGCAATTCGCTAATCCAAATTTTAAAGAGAGATATCCTTTATTGTTATGGAAAGGACATACCCAGAAATTTTCTACTATCTCATCCTTTGCCCTAGAAATACCCTGATTGTTTTATTCGGCCATAACCAAACTTCGCTCTGATACCATTAGGTGGGTTTACGTCTTCTTCTTCTTTTCAAATAACTTAGATAATGTAACAGGGAGAATACAAGACTAAATTATAAGAAAAGGAAATTGCTTAGATTGCAGAAAAGAACTTACCGATAGCGACGGAGTGAAAATTATCCGTCGCTACTATAGCTCTGCGACGGGATCTCAGGCGACGCCGCTAAATCCGTCGCTACTCCGTCGCTATTTGTGTTTAGCGACGGAATAGCGACGGATTTAATCCGTTGCTATAGCCGGTTATTTTTGTAGTGGAAGAAATCGTCATAGACTACTTCAAGATCGGGCCATCGGATACCGATATCATCAGTGGTGAAGTCGACACGTATCTTCGTCCCATGATTTACCCTTGTTGACCGGTAGAGACTCTCGTTAAAGGCTATGGGACAGGATTTATCAACCAAGTGGATTAGTCGGACGCAAGCTTAGATACTCTTTATAAATTAAAAAAAATTAAAGAATCAGACTCTCGGATTAATAATTTTTTTGATTTATTTTGTTTATTTTGATTTGAGATGAATTGATGAAACCTTAAGATGAGATGGAAATAAATCATGAGTATCTGATCATGGGAGATGGAAAAAGTTTTTTTAGCACGTTGTTTTTTCAAATAATAGTATAATATTATGAAGAAATAAAAATATTATAATATTATGAAGAAATAAAAATAAATAAGGGAAGAGATCGTTAAACTGTGTATAATCTCAGAAATATAGAATTTGAAATGGTCTAATCAGACTTTTTATGTCCATTACTGTGTTTTAATAAAATTTACTAATCAATTTAAAGATATTAACTGCTAACTATTTTAGATTCTATTAATTTTTGAAATTGAATATGTCTTCTATTACTTTTAAAATTTTCCGAATGGTAGACTCGAGCTTTTGAAAAAATAATTTTCTTATTATTTTTGTTCTTATTTTTTGATATTCCCGTATCAGATTCAATATGATTTTGATAAAAAGGAATACAAGAATCAAGTATTTGTGAAGAATTGATTAATGATTTTCAATATAGAATTTTGATAAACTCGTGGCGTTGAGTCTTCTGTTAGGATCGATTTGCGCATTCTGTTTACTTCAATGATAGGTGAAAAAATTTTGTATAGTCTGACTGATTGATTATCTCCGGAATTAATTGAATAAGTAAAAGTCAGATATGTAGATTAAAAACAAATATTTATATTTAAAAAAGGTTAAATGTTAACCGTGGTTATCTCTAGAATTAATTGAATAAGTAAAAGTCAGATATGTAGATTAAAAACAAATATTTATATTTAAAAAAGGTAAAATGTTAACCGTTTTTGTAAGGGTATCAACCGAGTATATAGGAAGGAGCATGTGGATCGCGTGGAAAAACCGAGAAGTATCAAAAGATATGAATAGTGAAATAGGTTTAAAATAATAATCCACTAGAGGGTAATTAATTGATGAGTTTAACATGAGATTTTAAATTTGAAATGTTATTTTAAAAATTAACACGAACATTTTGAATTATTCTTTAGTTGATGTCTATCATTAACTTTTGATGGGGTTGAGCAGAAGCTATACGGCAAGATACATCGTCTGAATGACTCTTTCTTCGAAATTTCCATGATTCTCTCGGGAAGGGGATCCCCTGAGATCCTCTCGGGCAAACACACCCTGGAGATCAAGTCAGAAGGCGCACTCCCGAGATCACCTCGGGAGGTCAGGTCCCTGAGACCACCTCGGAAAAGTAAAATGCTCGGGACCCCCCGGGCCAGAAGACCACGAGATCACCTCGGGGAGTGGAGCCCAAGAAACATTCGGCCTCAAGCAACGGTCCCCCTTTTTTCTTCGGATCGGAGGATAATTATCACCAATTATTGCAGGATAATTATGATTCATAATTATCGCAACGGTCCGAACTTTATGACTGTGTAGACCGTTGCTAAGGTGATCCCGTAACCGACAATTAGGGGGTGTGACGAAGTTCGTGGAGACGTGTGGAACAGCCACCGCAGGTATACAAAGTACTCTAACCCCTCCGGTAAGGGGGTTATGCTCTCTCTACTTCACACATACTTTTTTGTCTTCTCTTCATCTCCTAGATTGAGTTACTGACTTGAGCGTTGGAGTGGGCTCCGTCGGATAACCTCCGACGTGTTCCCCTAACGCTCGTGTTAATCTCGCAGGGGGTGAGCTCTTCCTCTAGCGAAGCGTCCGCTTGGGCTGAACCCTGGTGACTGGCCGTCGACGTCGATTCCTTCCGGAACAAATTTGGCGCCGTCTGTGAGAATACCTGTAAAGCACCAGAAGGAGTACCAATGACAGTGCCGGCGGAGCAATCCATCGTCCTGACAAAAGAGTAACTGGATCGTTTGGTGGCCAACGCTATCAAAAATACGCTCGAACAGTATCAAATCGAACAGGTCACCTCATAGCGAGGTGTTTCTTAGACTACAGGAATCTAAATCGCGTCCAAGATATATTACACTCATGAAATTTGATAAACTTGTGACGTTGAGTCTATGTTAGGATCGATTTGCGCATTCTGTTTACTTCAATGATAGGTAAAAATATTTTGTATAGTCTAATTGGTCATTTCTAGAATTAATTGAATACTAAAAGTCAGATATGTAGATTAAAACATGAAATTTTTTACTAATGATAAATTTGAAAGTGCAGATGAATTTATTTGACATATGATTTGTGTAGACGAGAAACGAAGGACAAACTAGCGCTTAGTATACATTCGGTAATGGAAATGATAATGAGTTTTAATTGAGGGGTTTATGAGTTTGGTGATAATTTAGTGAGGACTAGGTTATAAAATCATGAGTATCATATCCATATTTTGATTTCGATCCCGTATACAAGCACCATAAATAGAAATGAAATAGATTTCATTCTTGTTCCCAACTTCTAAATAGGCGTTGGGAAGTTTTAGAAAAAATGATAAAATTCCGTATAAATGAGGGACGATGGGCAACTTTTCAAAGAACCAAATTTTGGTCACTGCCGCCGTTAGGTCGGGTAGTTCGTTTACAGAGCGAAATCAACAATGTTTCGACTTCTCTGCGCCGCCGTCCACCGTCGACTTCAAATGACTACCACTCTCGGCCATCGTCGGACCGCTGCCTCCTCCCGACCACACTTTCTGGGATTCGTCAAGCCCTATTTTGCTTCCTCCGTCGGCGCCGACGATCCCTCATCCCTAACCGCCTCCTCCCTCATGAGATCGTGCGAGATCACCGACCGCGCCGCCCTGTCCATCTCCAAAGATGTCCAGCTCGGGACCCTCGACAAAGCGCTCTCGGTTCTCACCCTCCTTAAGGACTACGGCTTCGACGAAGCCCATCTCGTCCGCCTCGTCGACCGCCTTCCTCGTGTCCTCCTGATGGACGTCGAAAAGACCTTGAAGCTAAAGCTGGAACTCTTGATCAACCTCGTCGGAACCGCCCTCCCAGAGATCCTGCCAACTAGGCCCGTTCTGCTCGGCTACAGCGTAGAGAAGCGATTGCTCCCCAACACTGAGCTCCTCAAATCATTTTTGATAACGGATGCGAAACTTGTGTATGCCCTAAAGCAGGCATCTTGGTTGATCACCTTAGACACCAGAACTAAAGTGCTTCCCAAGGTCGATGCTCTGCGCGCATACGGCGTGCCCGATGATGTAATCTTAGTGCTTTTGACCGGTTACGGTTACGCTTTGCTGACAGATACAGCTCGATTCAATGAGGCCTTTGACAAGATAAAGAAGATGGGAATCTGTCCGAAGAAAACCACTTTCGCCCGTGCCCTTGGGGTGCTCGCTATATTGCCCAAGAAAAAGTGGGAGGAGAAAGTGGAGAACTTGAAGGAATTGGGGTGGTCACAGAATCATATCTTGTTGGCCTTCGCAAAGCATCCTTCCATTTTACGGGCATCAACTAAGAAGATAAGGAAGACTGCCAAGTTTGTGGAAGAGAAGCTGGCATGGACACCGGAGCACACATTGAAGAATCCAAATGTCCTGTCAATGAGCCTGGAGAAAAGGTTGATGCCCAGGTATGCTGTCCTGAGGATTCTCATGCACAAGGGATTAATCAAGCCTGGCATCACATGGAATCATTTCAAGATTTCTAACGAGAAGTTCCTGGTGCAATTTGTGACCAAGTATCAAGAGAAAGCTCCAGAGATAGTTGAAGCCTATCAAAGAAGGGAAATCAGATAGATGACTAGACAAATCTGCTAACAAGCAAACTCTTCTGTAAGACAAGCCGATGGTAAGCAGCCAAGGTTTTCCTCTCACACCATCCCTTGAGATGATCTAAATTGTTCAGTTGTTGCACGCATCTTTGCTAGATTTTGTTGTGTTAACTTAAACTCAGGTTATGGCATGTTACTTGTTACTTGTTACTTTTGAAAGTTGATGATCGATCTATTCGGCCCCATCCCCCATAAACTGAAATTATGTTTGTTGATCCAAATGCCATATATTTTCCTTTTGTATGAGTGATATAAGTTAATAGTGCCTTTACTAATTATAATTGTTTTATTCTAAGTACATTGGGCTCACAGAAAAGATGATAATTATGCTTGAGACATGTGTAAGGGTGGTATATCGAAATTTATGTATCAAAATACTCGGTGTATAAAAACAAATTCATGTAGATACTGTATCAAATATGTGGTATATCAAATTTTTTGTTTGATTAAATTCAATGCCGTTTATACTGTTTAGAGTAAAATTTCGGTATCAATAAAATATACCGAAAATTTCAAAATAAATTCGATATTAAAAATTTTGATATCATATTATACTATATCGAAATTTTAGATATACCGTTAAATAAATATGATTTAATATATTTCGGTACAGTATCTACAAGCTATGTGAAGCTAGAACCTTAAAGTTTATATGAAACAAGTAGATTTTGACACGAGTTATTTCAAACGCCAACCAAATTGCTTAGACCATCAAATTTACAACCTTAGCAATAAAAACACCATCAAATCAAGGCACAAACCATGTGATGAAAAGTGAAAAAAGTTTTTGTTAACATCCTAAGTAAAAAAAAAACAGACTTGCCATTGTGTAGAAGTTTAATTTGAACATTAATGTGTGTCTGACACTCTCATGCATGAAAAAAGTAAAAGTTTTGACTTTTGACGTCAATTTACCCTACTTTGACCTAATCCAATATTCTTAAAGTAGGGCTTTAAGGTCAATTCTTCATTCAGAAATCTATCTGTGTCTAGTATAAAATAGGAAACTTTGTTGTTTTTTTTCATTCTTTTTATATTCTCGCAACAAGAAGCAAAATTTAGAGGTTTTCAATAATTCCTCTTCCATTCCATAAGCTCGTCGTCCCTTCATTCATCTCCTTCATCCGATTTGCATGATCAGACAGACTGTCATCATCCCTGCGGACATGACGTGATTATAATGATTCAATTGGTTGATCTTTTATTTCACATGTTGGATTCCTTCTCCGTAGAATACGCAATATACTGGTAGAAGAAATCGTCATAGACTATTTCAAGATCGGGCAATCGGATACCGATATTATCAGTGGTGAAGTCGACACGTATCTTCGTCCCGTGATTTACCCTTGTTGACCGGTAGAGACTCTCGTTAAAGGCTATGGGATAGGATTATCAACCAAGTGGATTAGTCGGACGCAAGCTTAGATACTCTTTATAAATTAAAAAAAAATTAAAGAATCAGACTCTCGGATTAATAATTTTTTTGATTTATTTTGTTTATTTTGATTTGAGATGAATTGATGAAACCTTAAGATGTGATGGAAATAAATCATGAGTATCTGATCATGGGAGATGGAAAAAGTTTTTTTAGCACGTTGTTTTTTCAAATAATATTATAATATTATGAAGAAATAAAAATATTATAATATTATGAAGAAATAAAAATAAATAAGGGAAGACACCGTTAAACTGTGTATAATCTCAGAAATATAGAATTTGAAATGGTCTAATCAAACTTTTTATGTCCATTACTGTGTTTTAATAAAATTTACTAATCAATTTAAATATATTAAATTCTAACTATTTTAGATTCTATTAATTTTTGAAATTGAATAGGTCTTCTATTACTTTTAAAATTTTCCGAATGGTAGACTCGAGCTTTTGAAAAAATAATTTTCTTATTATTTTTGTTCTTATTTTTTGATATCCCCGTATCAGATTCAATATGATATTGATAAAAAAGAATACAAGAATCAAGTATTTGTGAAGAATTGATTAATGAGATTTTTTAATTTCGAACAATGTATCTGATTATACGAAAGATTTTCAACGGTCGTCAGGATAAATAGGAAAATATTCATAACAGGTGGTCCAAAAGTCTAGCGTCTCAGGATTCATATTCCATTTGAAGAAAAAATTTCGATAAAATACGTCGTAGTTAGTGATGAATCATAAATATTTAAAATAACAATTTATTATTGCACCATAATCCTAGTGGCAAAAGACAATTCGCTCACCCCCAACGCTCCCGCCAAATCGTCTCAGGATTCACACTCCATTTGAAGAAAAAATTTCGATAAAATACGTCGTAGTCAGTGATGAATCATAAATATTTAAAATAACAATTTATTATTGCATCATAATCCTAGTGGCAAAAGACAATTCGCTCACCCCAACGCTCCCGCCAACTCGTCTCAGGATTCACACTCCATTTGAAGAAAAAATTTCGATAAAATACGTCATAGTTAGCGATGAATCATAAATATTTAAAATAACAATTTATTATTGCACCATAATCCTAGTGGCAAAAGGCAATTCGCTCACCCCTCAACGCTCCCGCCAACTCGTCTCAGGGTCAATATGGAGGAAGTAAATCACGGAGATTACTAGCTCGAATGTTATGGTTAATAAGTGAAGAGGACAGACACACTCACTTTACCAATTTTTAATCTTTAAATTTTAAGATGATTATATTTATATATTAATCATCAATTGATCATAATCCTGGGCTTAAAGAGATGGCGTGCGATTGATCATCTCCAAAGTATCAGACCAATATTAGACTGATTCCCTCGACCCCAGGCGTTTTATAATATCAGTAATAACGGTGATTTACGTTTTTTGTGTTGATCCTGGGATGAGCTTTTCTATGTTGATCTTTGGACGTGTTGACGGGGGCGCTCGGACGAACGTTTTGCCTTTTGTAATATTGGACTGATTCTTCCGAGTTGGACCGATCCTTCCTGTATATAAATCAACACATGTACCACTAAAAAAATTTTAGGGCGAAAGATCTACTGCCGTCCTTACATCAGACGGTTGTTTTGCACAGCCAACTCAGGGATGCTTCGGCGTCTCTGCGCAGCCGTCCACCGGCAACTTCAGGTGACTGCCACTCTCGGCCGTCGTACGACAGCCGCCGCCGCCTCTAGTTTACACTTTTTGGGTTTTGTGAAACCCTATTTTTTGGGTTTTGTGAAACCCTATTCTGTCTCCTCCGTCGGCGCCGACGATCCCTCATCCCTAATCGCCTCCTCCCTCACGAGATCGTGCGGGATCTCCGACCATGCCGCCCTATCCATCTCCAAGAAAGTTCAGCTCAACGCGCTCGAGAAAGCGCTCTCGGTGCTCGCCCTCCTCAAGGACTTTGGCTTCAACGAAGCTCATCTCGTTCGCCTCGTCGACCGCGATCCTCGTGTCCTCTCGATGGACGTCGAGAAAACCTTGAAGCCAAAGCTGGAGTTCTATTCCGGGATCAGCCAAGACGGAACCGCCTTACCGGAGATCCTGTCTGGGAGCGGGAGCCCCTGGCTGCTGACGTGCAGCGTGGAGAAGCGATTGCTCCCCAACGCTGAGCTCCTCAAATCGATTTTGAAAACAAATGAGAACCTCGTGGTTGCCCTAAAACATACGCCTTGGCTGATGACCTCCGACATCAGAACTACCGTGCTTCCCAAGGTCGCTGCCCTGCGCGCATACGGCGTGCCTGATGATGTAATCTTAGTGATGCTCACCCGTTGCGGCGATGCTTTGCTGGTAGATACAGATCGATTCAATGAGGCCTTTGACGAGATAAAGATGATGGGTATCTGTCCGATGTACACCTCTTTTGCTCGTGCCCTCAGGTTGCTCGCTACATTGTCCAAGAAGAAGTGGGAGGAGAAAGTGGAGAACTTGAGGGAATTGGGGTGGTCGCAGAATCATATCTTTGAGGTCTTCGCAAAGCAACCTCACATTGTGACCATATCGTCCGAGAAGACAAGAAAGATTGGGAAGTTTGTGGAAGAGAAGCTGGGATGGACACTGGAGCACACCGTAAAGTATCCATCTGTTCTGACAATGAGCCTGGAGAAGAGGTTGATGCCCAGGTATGCCGTCCTGAGCATTCTCATGGACAAGGGATTAATCAAGACTGGCATCATAGGGAACCATTTTCTGATTTCAAGCAAGAACTTCCAGATGCAATTTGTGACCAAGTATCAAGATAAAGCTCCAGAGATAGTTGAAGCTTATCAAAGAAGTGAAATCAGATAGATGATTACAATGTGTTCTAGACAAATCCGCTAACAAGCAAACTCTTCTGCAAGACAAGCCAATTGTAAGCAGGCAAGGTTCTCCTCTCACACCATCACTCGAGATGATTTGAATGGTTAACTTAAACTCAGTTTATGGCATGTTACTTGTTGCTTAGAGTATGATCCAGATGAAGACTATTAAGCTTTTGAATGTTGATTTTTGCTTGAAGTAATTAGTTAGTGTCGTAGAAGATACTTGCCATGTTTATTCATCGTGGAAGAAGCTTGGGCAATTGCTCCTAGATCATATTTTTTTCTTTTGGTTTGCAATCCAACATATTTTGTTTTTCAAATCGATTAATTTTAAAAGTGACCGACCTTATCTTATGAAATTTTTTACCGATCATCAGAATAAATCATAAAGTTCTCATGGAGACCCTTTAGAGTTCTTAGACCTGTTTCTTATTGATGAGAAGAATCTTTTGCTGTGCACCGCAATTGATATTCAAATTTTAAATTTCTAACTATTACACTATTATTTTGGAGATGATAAACTCTTGTGATGAGATGATTCATTCATTTTCAGCCCTCCTGAATAATTGCAATAACCTCTCACATCTATAGAAAGTAGAAAAAGTGTTCCAAAATATTAGGATGAATACTATTATGCTTTTGAAAGTTGATTGTTGATTGAATGAATTAGTTAGTGTCGTGTTGTGGGAGGAGCTTGGGCAATTGTTCCTTGATCATAATCTCTTACAGCTACAGAAAATAGTCGAAGTGCTTCAAAATGTTAGGATGATCAATTTGTAGGTTATCAAAAGTGTGGATCCCATCCTACTCAGATCGTCTCCATCTGTCAAACTTACGGTCAATCCTTGATTGCTATCTAGCAATCCACTGACCTTTAAGTCTATCTATCAAAGAACATTACAAAAAAAAAACAAGGTGGCCACTTGGATGAGGATGGAGTCATATGGAGTACAATGATGCAATATACCGGAGAAGAAGACTATGAAGTGGAATTGATCGACTTATCAAGGTAGATCATGATACTCAAAAAATAACATTAGAATCTATGTTGGGAATTGAGATTATCTCACTCAAGGTCTTATTATCAAGTTTAATCTTGCCAATGTCGGTAAGGTATCAACTAAGAAGTTGGGAAATTAAGAGCACGAGGATCCTGATAGAGAAACTGAGAAATAGATGATTATAAGGTATGAACTCTGCACATTCGCCATACTAGAGACTAGTTCATTATTGCAGATAATTTCATGTGAAGCTCTGGGCTCAAGTATGGATCGATTCAATGAGGCCTTTGACGAGATAAAGAATATGGGTATCTCTCCGAAGAAATTCACATTCGCCCATGCCCTTGGGGTTCTCGCTATATTGCCCAAGAAAAAGTTTGAGGAGAAAGTGGAGAACTTGAAGGAATTGGGGTGGTCGCAGATCATATCTTCGAGGCCTTCGCAATGCATCCTTACATTGTAGGGGCATCGGTGAAGAAGTTAAGGAAGACGGTGAAGTTTGTTGAAGAGAAACTGGAATGGACTCTCGTTGAAGGTTGTGGGGCAGGATCGGTCAGCTAAACGGATTAGTTAGGCGTAAGCCTGGATATCCTTTGTAAATAAAAAAAAATGAATCATACACTCGGATTAATAATTTTTTTATTTATTTTTTCATATTGATTTAAGATAAATTGATGGAGATGTTAAGACGAACGAATCGTCTTATACCACTAGAAACATATGAATCCTATCAATCTCATGCCTCTTACATTCGATTCTTAGATATAAAAAAGGAAATAATTCATGAATATCTATCTCATCATGGGAGATGGAAATAGTTTTTTAGCACGTTGTTTTTTCAAATAATATTATAATATTATGAAGAAATAAAAATAAGGAAGGAAAGACATCGTTAAACTGATTATAATTTCAGAAATATAAAATTTGAAATGGTCAAATCGGACTTATTTATATCCATCAGTGTATTTTAATAAAATTTATTAAACAATTTAAAAATATTAAATTTTAACTATTTTAGATTCTATTAATTTTTGAAATTGAATATGTCTTCTATGACTTTTAAAATTTTCGGAATGGTAGACTCGAGCTTTTGAAAAAAAAATTCTTTTTATTTTTCTTATTTTTTTGATATTCGCGTATCACATTCAATATGATTTTGATAAAAAAGAATATGTGAATCAAGGAAAAAATAATTAATTAAATTTTTTTCAACTTTGAATAATGAATTTGATCATACGGAAATTTTTCATCAGCTGCCAAGATAAATCGGAAATACTCATGATCAGCGATCCAGAAGCTTAGCGTTTCAAATTCACACTCCATTTGAAAAAAAATTTCAATAAAATACGTCGTAGTTAGAGATCGAATCATAAATATTTAAAATAATAACTAATTGTTGCACCATAACCCTAATGGCAAAAGACGATTCGCACGTCCCCAACGCTCCCGCCAACTCGTCTCAGGGCCAACACGAAATAAGTAAATCGCGGAGATTACTCTCTGGGCTTAAAGAGATGGCATGCGATTGATCATCTCCATAGTATTAGACCATGTTGGACTGATTCGAGGGTCACAGGTTCGAGGGTCGCCGGTTCCGCACGGGAATAAAATCCTAATCTGCTGGCATTAATTCCCTCGACCCCAGACGTCCTACCACACCAGTGATAATCGTAATTTTCTTCCTTCGTGTTGATCCTGGGATGGACTGACAGGGGCGCTAGGACGAGCGTTTCGCCTTTTTACATATTGGACTGCTTCTTCCGTGTTGTACCGATCCTTCTTGTATATAAATCAACACATTCACCAATAAAAAAATTTTGGGCGAAAGATCGACTGCCGTCATTACATCAGACGGTTGTTTTGCACAGCCAACTCAGGGATGCTTCAGTGTCTCTGCGCAGCCGTCCACCGGCAACTGCAGGTGACTGCCACTCTCGGCCATCGTCCGACAGCCGCCGCCGCCTCTCGCTTACACTTTTTGGGTTTTGTGAAACCCTATTTTTTGGGTTTTGTGAAACCCTATTCTGTCTCCTCCGTCGGCGCCGACGATCCCTCATCCCTAATCGCCTCCTCCCTCACGAGATCGTGCGGGATCTCCGACCATGCCGCCCTATCCATCTCCAAGAAAGTTCAGCTCGACGCGCTCGAGAAAGCGCTCTCGGTGCTCGCCCTCCTCAAGGAGTTTGGCTTCAACGAAGCTCATCTCGTTCGCCTCGTCGACCGCTATCCTCGTGTCCTCTTGATGGACGTCGAGAAGACCTTGAAGCCAAATCTGGAGTTCTATTGCGGGATCAGCCTCGTCGGAATCGCCCTCCCGAAGATCCTGTCAAGGAACCCCCGGCTGCTGACGGGCAGCTTGGAGAAGCGATTTCTCCCCAACGCTGAGCTCCTCAAATCAATTTTGAAAACGAATGAGAACCTCGTGGATGCCCTAAAACATACGCCTTGGCTGATGACCTCCGACATCAGAACTACCGTGCTTCCCAAGGTCGCTGCCCTGCGCGCATACGGCGTGCCTGATGATGTAATCTTAGTGATGTTCACCCATTGCGGCGATGCTTTGCTGGTAGATACAGATCAATTCAATGAGGCCTTTGACGAGATAAAGAAGATGGGTATCTGTCCGATGAACACCGCTTTTGCTCGTGCCCTCAGGTTGCTCGCTACATTGTCCAAGAAGAAGTGGGAGGAGAAAGTGGAGAACTTGAGGGAATTGGGGTGGTCGCAGAATCATATCTTGGTGGCCTTCAAAAAGCATCCTTACATTTTGCAGGCATCAACTAAGAAGATAAGGAAGACGGTGAAGTTTGTGGAAGAGAAGCTGGGATGGACACCAGAGATCACATTGAGGAATCCGAGTCTTCTTTCGATGAGCCTGGAGAAGAGGATGATGCCCAGGTATGCCGTCCTGAGCATTCTCATGCACAAGGGATTAATCAAGACTGGCGTCACAGGGAACCATTTTCTTATTTCAAGCAATAACTTCCAATGCAATTTGTGACCAAGTATCAAGATAAAGCTCCAGAGATAGTTGAAGCTTATCAAAGAAGTGAAATCAGATAGACGATTACAATGTGTTCTAGATAAATCGGCTAACAAGCAAACTCTTCTGCAAGACAAGCCAATTGTAAGCAGGCAAGGTTCTCCTCTCACACCATCGGTTGAGATAATCTGAATCGTTGAGTTGTTGCATGCATCTTTGCTAGATTTTGTTGTGTTAACTTAAACTCAGTTTATGACATGTTACTTGTTGCTTAGAGTATGATAGGGATGAATACTATTAATCTTTTGAAAATTGATTTTTGATTGAAGGAAATAGTTAGTGTCATAGAAGATACCTGGCATGATTATCCATTGTGGGAGGAGCTTAGGCAATTGTTCCTTGATCATAAGCTCTTACAGTAGTTGAAGTGCTTCAAAATGTTAGGAGAGCCTATTGCTATCTAGTAATCCACTGACCTTTTAGTCTATCAAAGAAAATTTGACCAAAAAAAAAAAAAATTGTGGCTACCTGGATGAGGATGGAATCTGATTGGAGTACGATGATGCAATATCCTTAAGATCTCAACTCTGAATTTGAATCGATCAACTTCTCAAGGTATCGTGTTACTAACAATAGGTTGAGTACAACATTGCAAAAGATATGACCTTCTATTGTTATTGTTATTTATTCAAATCAGATTATTGTGTTGAAAGTGGCAGTAATTCTTTTGCAATTGAGGGATTTAAAAATTGGAGAAAGAAAGAAAATTTTCATGAACATGTTGGAAACTAGCGTAGGATCACGAAAAGCATTAGAAGGGGTATAAATAATGCTTGCGCCTTTTTTCAAGTTTTTCGTAAAACTTGAATTTAAAGTACAATGGAAATATAAAAGCAAACAATGATAACTCAGTTTTTTTTTATTTAATTTGGAGCTTGTGGCGACTCCTACTCCAAGGGCTGCGATCGTCGATCATTTTCATTGGGCAATTACTATTAATCCGAGAAATAATATAATGATTTGAAGTACAATTTGCAAGAACTAAAATATACCAACAACTCTGAAGATTTAAACTTGGACGTTGACAAGGTTGTAGAGCAGTTTTCGGACTAACATTTGAGCATGCAGATCATAGGAAATTAATCTCTGAGATTCATGGTCAAAGCTACTTATAAAGGTCAGTCCGGGGACCCTCGTCGTGCTGACATGACGACTCCTCTTCGAAACATGATCTTTCAAGTTTAACCATTCTCGGGTGCCTGGAGTGCGATGTGGGCCCACCAATCAACTCTTGCCAGCTCAGCAGCACGCCCGACCGAGTCGCATTGATCAGGGCGATTGGACCACCCCCGGGCGCTCTGACCTCCAGGCGCCTTAGTGCCCAATCCTCTGGATCAGATATTCGGTTCCCAACCCACATGACCAACACTTAGTGTCCAATCACCACGATCATGACTTAGTGCCCAATCACCACAACTAGAACTTAGTGCTTAGCATAATTAGAACTTTCCTACATACTCAATTCAATATGTTAGATTACAAACAACATAATCTTTGAACCATTACCAATATCAAAACTCAGGTTTGATTAGCTAGTGCTTTCAGCACAAAAAAAAACAGAGTAAGATTCACAGTAGGTGTATAATGGCAATTTATAACTTAATGAATCAAAAATAGTATATTTAAAATGTAGGACCATTGCAGGCCGGCTAGAGGGAGGTAAAGAGTCTTGCAAATAAAAACTATATCTTTTGCTAATTCTTTAAAAAGATGAATAGATTAGTCTAAGCAGTTAAAATGAACATAAATAATATCAACAAATATAAAAGAAGAGACTCGAAGTTACTTCGTTGCAACCAAGATGGTTGCTAATCCAAGACAGTGAAAAGCGCATTAAAAAGTCTCTTTCATTGTTGGCGGAGAAACCTCTTACAATCTTGGACAGCTTACAACAATGACAAGGAAATTAAATATAAGTTATTGTTCCCTAATCCTAGCTTCTGGGGGGTGAACGTTGTGCTGATAAGAACCTGAAGCATCTCAGAGGTGATCTGAGGTGCCCTAGATTGGATAAAACTTTATCCACGCGCCAACGTTCACTAGCGATAACTTTTTATTATGAGATGACTCATTTCCCACCTGAGGCACCTTAGTTCTAAGGCGCCTCAAGTTGAAATGGAGGCGCCTCAGTTCAGTTTGTGCGCAGAACTGAGATTTGCATCTGAGGCACATCCCAAGGCAACTGAGGCGCCTCAGTTGACCAACTGGTCAAAGTAAATGTCTATGTTGACTTTTTCGTCGTTCTTCCGCTTGGGTGATTTTTGGTCAACCAGAGTTAGGCTCACTCGAACCTGTTGGGATCTCCCGGCGACATAAACAAAAAAAACGTAGCGGAAACAAGATCCCTCAAGCGATCCATGCGAAAGAAAACTCGTACGAAATTCATCTATCTAATAGATCTATCTAAAGTGTATACTTTTGGAGCGTGCCCTTACGTTTATCCCGCTCGTCCAAGTGTCGCCGGATCTCTTATACGTTCAAGTGTCTGTGCCTCTATGCGTATCCACACGAACACGATATCTCAACTTCGGAGAAGAACTACCTTAGTTCTTCCAGAAAATTATAATTTTTATTTTTCAAAAAATTATATTTTTTCATTTTCTGAAAAATAATTTTCATTCATTCTCTAGTTTTCCAAAAAATGTTATATCTTTTTCTGGAAAACAAGGCTGAAAAATGTAAACCAAATACGTTTTCTAGAAAATCACATATTTTTTTGTAGAAAATGAAAATGAAAAACAAACTTACCAAACGCCCCCTTAGAGGTTTTCAATAATTCCTACACCATCCCATAAACTCGTCGTCCCTTCATTCATCTCCTTCATCTGATTTGCATGATCAGACAGGCAACGATCTTGCGTTTTCCCTTCAAATCCTCTGCTTTGGACCCTCGGGGCTATGGTATAATGGTAGGGTGGCTAATCGCTATTTCAGATATCCATGATTCGATCTCTAGCGATAATGTATTTTGCAAGAATTTTTTTTCCAAACGGGACGCGAACTCTGGAATACTGGACTTCTAGACCGTCCACCATAAGCGCTTCCCGATTTACCCTTGTGACATGTGAAAAACTTCCGTAAAACCAAATCGATCATCTCAGATTCATCTATTATCTTATTCAACATTCAATCCTCTGCTTTGGGACCTGTTCAATCCCTACCACAGAGATTTCATTGCAAGAACATAAAAGAACAGAGTTCCAACTCCAGATCAAGATTTTACACAGCCAATTCCAGTTCCAGTTGCTCACGTGTAAAGGCGGAGCTACGTTTAAGTTTACCCTGAGGCAATTGTTTATTTGACTTGGCTTTAATTCTTTAAATTAAATTTCATGATTAATTCAGGAATATGTTTTTCATATTCAACTTCTATTTTGACCCCAAAAAAAAGGCGAACTAAATTATTGAGTAGATAGTCATGGCACGCTGTTTTTTCAAGTAATATTGTAATATTCTGAATTGAAATAAATAAGGGAAGACGTAGTTAAACTCTTTATAATATCAAAAATATAGAATTTGAAACGGTCTAATCAGATTTATTTATATCCATCAGTGACTCAGTGTATTTTAATCAAAATTTACTAATCAACTTAAATATATTAAATTGTAACTAATTCATATTCTATAATTTTTTGAAATTAAATAGGTCCTCTATGACTTTTTAAAATTTTTTCGAATGGTAGACTCGAGATTTAGAAAAAATAAATTTCTTTTTATTTTTTTTATTTTCTATATTCTATATTCTCATATCACATTTAATATGATTTTGATAAGAAAGAATATGAGAATCAAGTATATGTGAAGAAATGATTAATGAGATTTTTTTAATTTTGAATAATTGATTCAGCTATTTGGAAGTTTTTCATCGATCGTCAGCTTAAATCGGAAAGTACTCATGGTCGGCGATCCAGAAGTCCAGCATCTTAAGGTTTGCACTCCATTTAAAAGGAAAATTCTACAAAATACATCGTAGTTAGGGATCGAATTATGAATATTTAAAATGATAACTAATTGTTGCACCATAACCCTTGTGGTAAAAGGTAATTTACTGGCCCCCAACGCCCCCGCCAACTTATCCCAGGGCCAACACGGAGAAAGTATATCATGATGATTATTAACCCAGATGTTATGACTAGTTTGTAGGGAGGACGGATGCACTTACTTTATCAGATTTTAATCTCTAGATCTCAAGATGATAACATCTATATATTAATTATCAATCCATCTCATGAGACGCTGCACCATAACCCTGGGCTCAAAGATAAGAATGCGATTGATCATAGGGGTATCAAAAATCAACACGACCCGACGACCCAACCCGAATCGATCCGAAAAACATCGAGTTCGGGTTTAAAATTTTCGAGTTCGGGTTAAAGGGTTTCGAGTTGAAAATTTTCGGGTCAGGTTCGGGTTAATCCAAATTTAATGTTTAGTGGATTTTTTAGGGTTAAGTCAAATTTTATTTTAAAAATTAAGATATTTTCATGTATATTAATATCAATATTAGTAAGATCATGATGGAGTATTGAGATAAAAGTGAAGAATTATAGGGAAAATAGCAAAAAATAACGTTTTGAATCAGATTTTTCGGGTTATTCGGGTCGAGTTTGGGTCTAGTTCAGGTTTAGGCATTTCGGATTGAAATCGAATTCGGGTCAGGTTCGGGTTAGGAGTTTAAAATTTTTTTTCCTATTCGAAGCCGATCCGATCCGATCCGATCGACCTGAATTGACAACCCTAATTGATCATCACCAATGTATCAGACCATATTGGGCTGATCCTTCAGCGTTGGACCGATCCTTCCTGTATATAAATCAACACATTTACCAATAAAAAAAATTTTGGGCGAAAGATCTACTGCCGTCGTTAGGTCAGACAGTTGTTTTGCATAGCGAACTCAGGGATGCTTCGACGTCTCTGCGCAGCCGTCCACCGGCAACTTCAGGTGACTGCCACTCTCGGCCATCGTCCAACAGCCGCCGCCGCCTCTCGCTTACACTTTTTGGGTTTTGTGAAACCCTATTTTTTGGGTTTTGTGAAACCCTATTCTGTCTCCTCCGACCATGCCGCCCTCTCCATCTCCAAGAAAGTTCAGCTCGACGCGCTCGACAAAGCGCTCTCGGTGCTCGCCCTCCTCAAGGACTTTGGATTCAACGAAGCTTATCTCGTTCACCTCGTCGACCGCTATCCTCGTGTCCTCTTGATGGACGTCGAGAAGACCTTGAAGCCAAATCTGGAGTTCTATTGCGGGATCAGCCTCGTCGGAACCGCCTTCCCGGAGATCCTGTCAAGGAACCCCCGGCTGCTGACGGGCAGCTTGGAGAAGCGATTTCTCCCCAACACTGAGCTCCTCAAATCGATTTTTGAAAACGAATGAGAACCTTGTGGTTGCCCTAAAACATACGCCTTGGCTAATGACCTCCAACATCAGAACTACCGTGCTTCCCAAGCTCAATTGGTACCGGGATTCATAAACTTTAGTACTTAGCCTGGAGGTCTAGAGTTCGAATCCTGAGGAAGGCAAAAATCCACTGGCCAGGGGTGGGAAGTACTTGTGAGTAACGACCGCCCAAGAGGTCGCCAAAGGGGCCGCCAAATGAGATTTGGCCGCTCAAGAGGCCGAGGGCCGCCAGTTGGGTCGCCCAAGGGGCCGAGGGGCCGGGTCGTTACAATAAAAAGGCGCCTTTTTATTGTAACGACCCGGCCCCTCGGCCCCTTGGGCGGCCCAACTGGCGGCCCAACTGGTGGTCCCTTGGGCGGCCCAACTGGCGGCCCACTTGGCGACCCTTTATGTCGTCAACCGACGACCATTGGCCGTGCCGTTACTCACAAGTACTTTCCACCCCTGGCCAGTGGATTTTTGCCTTCCCCAGGATTCGAACTCTAGACCTCCAGACTAAGTACTAAAGTTTATGAATCCTGGTACCAATTGAGTACTTTCCACCCCTGGCTAGTGTCTTGTATTAAAATTAGGTATATGTTGTAGTTGATGTCAGTAAACTAACTGTTTGAATTTGGGGGAATGTGTGACATCTGATATTTGTGCGTATCACATGAAGGTCGGATCCCCTATCCCACAGAGAATCCCTGACCCTCTATCATACTCGTCGACGATGGCCGACAAATCATCCGATCGTCGATCGGACACTACCGGTGGCCTCCGGCCGCCGCCCTAGACAAAATTATACCGAGGGGGGACGGTGAACCCATCGGGTATCATCTCTATTGTGATCTCGCCGTATTCACCGTCGAATCTAACAAGATTGTAATACGGCGATTCCGACTAATTCGCTGTTATCCCAGGATATCGTTTAATTCTGAACGACGATAATGTTGGAGTGTTTGTCGACTTGTATCTCCTCGGTATTTGACTTAGTCGATTTACGGCCGTCAGATCTTCCGGGAGGTTGCTTTCGGAGGAAGCAAACTGATTGGTTTACGTCGAGGCTAGTGTTTGACACTATCTCCATAAAACGATATTGCTCCGCTACTGGTACTCACGGATAGCAGCAATTCATTTCCAAGATACAATGACGTAGTCTCGGAATAGTAGCACTTCAAATTCCGAGACCGGCGAACCTTTTCGTAAGCTTTTTGAACTCTCGATGCAGAAGATGGATGAGTGCAAGTGCTTTAGATTACAATACTTGAATGAATGAAATGATCTAGTGGAGGGATCTATTTATATTGAGTGAAGAGGTAAGTACCCTTTGGTTCGGACAGATCTGGACCGTTCATAACGAAAGGGTATAACCCTTTAAAGGTCTTTTAATCTCGTCCTTGATCTAAAGAGTTATAACTCTTCAGACCCCATCTTGATCTCGGCTGTCAGATTAGAACATTTAATCCGACGCCTCAGATCCATCCTCCCTCTTCACAGTCAGATTCGAATCCGACGCTCCAGATCGCACCTGCCTGCAATCTGTCCAGATCTTTGATCTGACGCTCCAGATCGCATCTTCGTGCGATCTGTCCAGATCTTTGATCCGATGGCCACCATCTGTTCGCCCAATCCAGTCATCGTTCTCTCACAGTCACATGCCACATAGGCACTGCCTCGTCACCAACATGTCACGTGGCACCACTTGATCACGACACGTCATCGCCGCGTGGAGCATAAATTAAGTGCAAAGTGTGCCAACAAAACGCTCATTGCGCGCGTGCGCGCGTGGTGGGTGGCGGGCTCGCTGGTGCGAGCACCTGCTCACCCAAGGGTAGAGACCTCTTGTGTTTTTGTATTAACAACATTAGCACAAAAACACATATAAGGAAACACTGGCTCTTGCCGGTTAGCAATATGGGACTAAAAGCCACATATTTTTCCTTAATGTTCATTTAAGTGTATCTTTGAACAATTAATTTATCATTCACCCTTACTCGGTTTTGAGCAAATAAATAATCCAGATATATCTACGCGAAACGTAGATTTCGATTTTGAAGTCAAACTTGACTTTCAACGATCGATGGCATCAAATTTTGCTTTGCAAAATCGTATCTAACAATGATAAAAAGTTATTAATAGTGTCTGATTGTCGATCGGATGACTTGCCGGTCATCGCCGAAGAGTGTGAGACAAGCGGGACAGAGATCGTCTGGGACAGAGGATCTCGTCTGTATCACATACTGGCGTGGCCCGCGGGCCAAGCGGGAATGCTTTATAATTAATGGTGAATTTTATATCCCACACTTGGATCGGTAAAGTGCGTTTGGGGGACCTATTTGATAGTTAATTAGAATGAGCTATGATACATCTAGTGAAACATTTTAATAAAATGCTTAGTGAATGATGTGACACTTTGCATGCACACAATCGATTATCACTCAGACATCAGCGGCCTCCGATCGCTATCCCGAATCAAACTATACTCTGGGGGGCACGATGAACTCATCGAGGATCGCTACACATAAAATGTCACGTCATTTACCAAACTTTTCCTTGAAATTTTTCACTCAACATATCATTTTTCAATTAAGAATATATACATTTTTATTGAGATTTTCTTTTTAATCAATCAGGTTAACAATATAAATAAATATTAAAGAACATTTTGTCTTATATGGCTATCATATAAAATTTACTTAACCTTTCGATTTAAAAATGCAATAAACTCAATCTAAAAAATATAAACATATAATTTAAATAGTTAATATTTTTCACCTATGATTTGGAGGCGCGGAATTCCAATTCTAATGTTATGTAAATTAATAATGCAAAGAAAAAAAATTTAAACTTTAAACATTAATTTTAAGATTATAAATTGATAATTACTATATTAGCTGGACAAGGAGAGATTAATTAATAATCACTTTATATTTTATCATTTTTTCTATATTCAACATATTATTTTTCATTTCTGAAAAATGACTTTATTTTATTCTCTAATTTTCTAGAAAACGCTATATCTTTTTCTAGAAAAACAAGACTAGAAAATACAAACCAAATATATTTTTCTGAAAATGCTATATCTTTTTTTTAGAAAATAAGAGTGAAAAATATAAACCAAATATGTTTTCCAGAAAATCACATTTTCTACTGAAAATAAAAATAGAAAACAAGCAAACCAAACACCTCCTAAATTTTGTGAAAAGAATTATTTTCCATTAACTATCGGTGGCGGTGGAGAGATCATGAATATTCATTTATAAATGAGGGGACACTTGGTAAGCGGGTTTAGAAGACAAGAATGGGAATAAAATTTATTTTATTTCCATTTATAATGCTCGGTATATGAAAATCGAAATCAAAATATGGATATGATATCCTTGATTTTATAACCCAAACCCTATTAGGTTATTATTAAACTCAAACTCTTCAATTAAAATTTATTATTATTTTCATTATTGAATATATACCAAGCGCCCCTTGAGTTTAATAATTATAATATTTAATTAAAATTAAATAGATTAGATGAATCCTATCGATCTATTTAATTATATATATAACTCAAACAATAATTTAAACCTTTTAAATATAAATATAATTTTAACTCATTGACATGACATTTAAAACTATTCTAAACTTACAGAATCATCGTTATGCAAACGATTAATTTTTTTTCTTATAAATTCATATAAAATTTAATAACATAAATTATTTTATTTTTAAACCTAACACCCCTAGAGGAATAGACTCGGATGGTATCATGCTGCGATACATTAATTGCATGCACCCTGATCTTCGATTAGGGAAAAAAAATAATCTAGTCTTATAGAAAAAAAATGGGCAGCATTTATAATATATATCATTACAAAAAATGTAGCTATTTACCGACGGAAAATACCGATAAAATTCCGTCAATATTGAGCCTTTTCGACGGAGAAAAAAAAAGTCAGAATATTAATAGTCGGAAAAATCGATTTCCGTCGGAAACTACCTGACAGAAAATCAATTTCCGTCGATAATGTATCATAGATGTGATGCGATACATTTCCGATGGATTCGTTTTTCGGTCGATATTCTGTTGGAAATTTTGAAAAATGACAAATATTTAATATTTTAATTCAGTCCAAAATACATTTTATATAATAATTGATCGTTAGCAAACAAATATTACAACCATATAAGCTATCACAATACCAAAAATAATATATTACAAAAAACAAATTTGAAAACTTTATCAACACTTCTTTTTACATAATTTTCAGATTTAAAAAAGAATTTATTTTACAAGTTTGTCATCCAATCTTCTAAGAGTTCAATGTCTACAAAGTGTACAAGCAACAATTTGTAAATAACAACAGTTCATAAGGAAAACCATCAGTAGATACATCAATGTTAGTCAAAAAAGTCTCGAAATTACAAGGGCACCCATTCGATCTCTCCTTAGTAATCTGCAAAGAAGGTAACCATATCAGAATAGCCAATATGTAAAAAGATTTGAAATAACTCAACATGGCTAGGCACATTTAAGAATTCAATAGCTTTTTGTAATATGAAACTATAATCAGAGACAGTAAGTATGAAACTAACAACCATCAGAAAACTACAATCTTGAAACTTTTCAGGAACCTTGGCTTATGCTGCGATGAAGAAAAAACTGCCGATGCCTTTGGCTTAAGCCAAAGCTGCCGATGCGAAAGAAGAAAAAACTGGCCTTGGAAGCCTTTGGCTTAACTCGACTCATGCTAATTCTTATTATGCTAACTCGACTCATGCTAATTCTTGTATGGTTTCAACTCATACTAACTCATGTTCCAAATTAAGATGTGTTAGTTTACAATTTAGGGGGAGTTAACTTATTTTTGCAGGTGATGTGGTGGGAGCTAATTTTATTACCTGAGCATAGTGAAGTTGATACCTGACTAAGCAACTTCAAATGAGGATCACAGTTAATATGTTTCTCGAAATTCTGGCACAACAAGGCTCGAGAACAGTGAAGTTGATGCCTCCTGCAACATACCATTTGGTGAAAGTTACAATAAAGACACAACGGAACAGGAAAAATTCAGCTTTATCTACGTTTCAAACAATTTGAGACAGGCAACAATCATATATATCTTCAGCCAAAATTTGTTATATCACTTCAAGCTTAGTTTAAATAAATACGTTTGATCAAATACTTACAAGACTCCAAAAAGTATATACTGAAGATTCAACCTGATTAATTTTTACCACAGTAGCAGTAACAAGAACCACGGGTTAAATGATAATATCACCCCAAAGCTTAGATTTTGCGCCAACTTGCAACAAAAGAGGACAATTTCAGTTGATGAGGGAAAATATAAATTACATCTACCTGTGTATGCATGCTTGGCCGTTGGTAAAATATTGAGCTTGTTGCCACAGTGTAGGCTTCCTTGGTTGAGGATCAGTCTCATCTACATTCAAACAGGAATATGCTATATCGAAGATGAATTTGGGATTTATAATTTTACTAGATAAATTGGACTAAGAAGTCTCTTCTACTTCCCTCTCTCAAATTGGAATTGAAACGAGAAAGCATTCACTTTGCTTCAATTAAATGGCATGAAATAGAGTTGTCCAGCTGCCCTGCCGGCCAGAGGCCCCGGTGGCCAGAGGCCCCGACCGAGCCGTCCAAGCAACCGGCGGCTCCGACCGAGCAGCCAAGGCCACGAGCGCGTGCTCGTGGCCGCTGAGGACTCCGTGTTGTCTCTCGTCGTTGCCGTCGCTGTTGAGTAACTCGCCGTAAAGAAAAAAAAGATGAGAAAAGGATGTACCGATTAGGAGATCGCGCCGCCGCGGCCGGGAGAGAAATGGAAGAGAAAATCACGTGGAAGGTTCGGGCATGTGCCCTAAATATTAGGATTCCCGACAGAAAACTGCTTCCGTTGGGATATCCCGACGCTCCCGTTCCATCAGGAATTTCCCACGGAATCGGGTTTCCGTCGGGGCGCAGCCTACGTGGCTACACTGTTGTAATTCAACCAGTAACAGGGATTCTCGACGGAATTCCTGTTCCGTCGGGATCCTCCGACGAAACAGGAATTCCGTCGGGAATTCCCGACGGAATCCATTCCGTCGGAAGTTTCGGTTCATTTACAAGGCGCCATTTTCAAGCGCAAATCCTAAATTTTTCGACGAAAATATTTTTCCGTCAGTAATTCCGACGGAATTATTATTCCGTCAGTAATTACCGACGAAATTATTATTCCGTCAGTAATTATCGACGGAAATATAATTCCGTCGGTAATTCCAGTTTGCACAACCAAGTTTATCGACGGAATTTAAATTCCGTCGGAAATTCCGTCAGTAAAACTAATTTTTCTTGTGAGTAATGATTGGGAGAGTGAATTTGGGAGAGTGAATGGGAGAATGAATGACGTGTAGCTAATGTGTATATGTTCGATCGCCGATCGGACACCACCGATAACCTCTAATTGCCGTCCCGAATCAAATTATGTCCTAAGAAGATGGTGATCCCGGCAGGGTCGCCGGTAATTGAGATCTCGCCGGATTGACGGTGAATGTGACGAGATCATAATTGCGGTGATTCCCGATGAGTTCACCGATCTTCTTAGGACATAGTTTGATTCGGGACGGTGATCAGAAGCCGCCGGTGGTGTCCGATCGGCGATCGAACGTGTATACAATAACTGCCACATCATTCACTCTCCCTATCATTACTCTTTTTCTTGTAGTGTATATCGAGGCACTAAAATATTTTTTATTTAAATTTAAATTTTAAAATAATTAAATTATATATTTGATCTGTTATAGTCCCAATAAACTTATATACCTAAAAATGTAAATTACCAAATTCTGGTATGTTACAAAATAATCTAGTCCCATGTTTTATTTCAATTTTTTTAAAAAAATATTTAATAATTTTAGTTATAATTATCCCTCACTGTGTAACCATCATTAAAATTCTTCGTAATGTACGTATAATCATCTGCAGTACCACTTCACAGCAATTAACCTTCGCATGGAGCTCATCTGGCAGATGGGAGGAGATTATTGCAGGCTCTTCTGGGCGATGTCAGACCTTATATTTACTAGGTTGCAGACTGTTTTGAAAGCAAACAGGCTACTAATGTTTGGTGGTAGGAAATGGGATGATATTAATTGATGCCTGCCTGTCTTCCCCATTTGTTTGTCAGCCTTTTACTTGGTTGCAGAGTAAAATGTTGGAAGGTGAGGTTAAAAATTGACTCCTGTAAGCTACCATTAGCATTAAAATTTCGACAACTATGATCAAGGTAGTTAAAATCAGGATTTTAACTTGAATCGGAAGGGGTACTTAAAATCGTAAATCGTATCGTAAGATTTTATAAAATTCCTATATATATGCATATAAAATTATAAAATCATACATATGATTGTCAAATAGTATAAATAATAAAAAAAAAATTAAATCGCTAAATAAACTTAGATAAACTTGCATTCATAATCAATATTACATTAAAAATATTATCTATAAGCCACAAAATAGTGAAAAAAAAACATAATAATTTCAATTAGAATTAGAAAAGTTCCACCAACCATCTAATTATAGAAACTAGAGGTCTAATCTATAAATCTAAAAAATATGACACATTAAAATCATAAGATTTCATCATTTGATCCTCATCTTCCTCTCCACCAGCTTCTCGCGAGCAGGGAACACGCGAGCAGGGGCGCGAGCAGGGACGACGTGAGCTCGCGAGTAGGGACGCTGCGAGCAGGGAAGATGCGAGCAGGGACGCGAGCTCGCGAGCAGGGACGACGCGAGCACGGACGCAAGCAGGGACGTCGCGACGCCACGAGCAGGGAAGACACGAGCAAGTGGAAAAACGAGAAGAGGAAGATGAGAAGGCACCACGGGATTAGCCGATTAGGGCACGCACGCGCTTTGAAAGCGGATTTTTTCAGATTGAACCAGTTTTTTTTAAAATGAACTGGGGTCAATGGAAAAAAGAGATTTTTTTTAAAATCGTTAAAATCATATTTAAATCGTAAAATCGTGATTTTAAGGGTTAAAATCGTGATTTCAAAGGGATTTTAACAAATTATGATTTTAACTCCGATTTAAATCGTTCGGAGGTCAAAAATCGTAAAATCGTAGGATTTTAAGATTAAAATCGGGATTTTAACTACCATTGCTATGATGCATCTATAAAAGCACGTATTTGGACAGATGCCCCATTAAAATTGTCAGAATGACATTGTCAGGCAATTTTAATTTTATAGTAATATATGGATTAACATGTATGGCATATGATATACCTAAAAAGGAAAACAAAATTAAAATTTTAATATTTTTTAATACTACTTATCAATAATTATCTTCTAATCTTACTCAGTCTATAAATTATAAGTTGTAGGCGAGAAGTTGTTCTTAACCATCAATGGCCTCTTTCATTCTTACTTCTTCATACTTCATTGTTCAAGATGAAACCTGTGATCATATTCCTTTTGTTGACGCTAATCATTTTGGTCCGTGCCTCCAATGAGACAAGGGATTTTACAGATCCAGCCGTCAAGACTAAGTTATCATTAGGACATGCTGTTACCAAGGTTGTAAAAATCGCTAGGCGGTAGTCGGGCGGAGGACTACCGCCTAGCGCCTAGGAGGCCTCGGCGGGGCCTAGGCGTTTTCACTGTTTATAGTACTATTCCAAGTCATATAGTATTTGGCATATAGTATTTTTGGTATATAGTATTTTTGATAATACTATAAACAGATCCAAGTCATAAAGGCTATCCATAAGCTAACCATATTCCTCCTTGAGCTTCAATAAGCTAACCAGATTTGATTTGATTTGCTGTAATTATTAGGAAACCAGAAATAAGCTAACCATATTTCTCCTCGAATCCCACTTTTCTATAATTTTATATCAAATTTCTTTAAAAAAAATTTTAAAAAAAAACTGACCTGGGCGGCGCCCAGGCGCCGCCCAGCCCGCCTAGGCGCCGCCTAGGCGGCCACCCGCCACAATCGTGACGATTCGCACAAAATCGGAGCGGCTGGGGGCCGATTGGCGCCTAGGCGGCGCCTAGGCGCCTGCCCAGGCCGAGTTTTACAACACTGGCTGTTACCGAGCCAACATAATCTATATCAACCCAAGATTCAGTGAGAGCGGCGGATATTGTCATCTCTCAATGGTAAGTTGTGTTTTATTTTTTCTACAGTATTGACTATCCTAGCTAGCATGTTGCGTACTTTTGTTTTTGCATGCATTTGCATTATGATTATTAAACGTGCATAAGAGGGGATGATATAATATCGTAAAATGCATATTTAAATGAAAATGGTGTCATTTCTTATATTTATTTGTTGTTTTTTTCATAATTTGATTTATGAGGTTAAATTCTAAATATAAATATCAAATCATACAAGAGAGGTCAACAAGTCACAATTTTGAAAATCAAAGAACAAAGGTTGGGTAAATGGTTGCCGATAGACATTGTTAACAACACATTAACTAATTTGCAATACTTCAACTTTCAGTCATGACTCCTTATTATGAGTTTTTCGTTTTCTACGAGAATTAATTAAAGCAATCCATGGATATCGCCTCTGTTCATTACTGGAGCCGATCAATGACAGACACAAAAACAAATATTTCTTCTCTCTTAAAAGCATTGATTTTATTTTATTTTAAAAAAAAACATCGACTAAAAAAGAGATCATTGACATGGAGTTAATTTGGATTAGTATGCAGAAAACGAGCAGTAATTAACGGGTTGTCTAATGTAAATTTTCTTCAATCTCACATTTTTTGTTTTGTTTTTAATCCGGGCGAGTAAGTTTTCAGAGTGGGGTAAGAGACCGGTCGGATCAGGCCTGGGTCAAATGAAGTTAATCGGGTTAACCTTGGTCGGGTGAGCCAGACGTGGTTCTGGCTAGGAGTAGAAGTCGAGGTAAGTTGGGCTATGACTCAGCCGATGTCATCCGAGCGAACATCCCCGATAGGGAACTCGGAGTCGGGGGCGTTCAGTCGGTCAAGGATAGAGGGGTGTGACCAGATCTCCTTGAGCAAGGGGTAAGGCTTGATGTGTAATGAGCCTCCCAGTCGGGCCTTCTCGGTCAGGGATTGCCGGGCGGGATAGTGTAATCTAGCGAAATTAGAAATACTTATCGGACCTCTTTGTTATGGAAGCGTCTTGAACATAATAACTCTCTCGGTTGGGGTGTTTTGGTCAGAAGGTCCCGGTCGGGCACACTGGGTCGGGCACCCTGGGTCACCCTGGATCGGACACCCTGGGTCGGGTACCCCGGGTCGGGCACCCTGTGTCACCCTGGATCGGACACCCTGGGTTGGTCACCCTGGGTCGGGGCACACTAGGTCACCCTAGATCGGACACCCTGGGTTGGTCTGGGTCAGGCACACTGGGTCAGGCACCCTAGGTCACCCTAGATCGACACCCTGGGTTGGTCACCCTGGGTCGGGCACACTGGGTCACCCTGGATCGGACACCCTGGGTCGAGTACCCCGGGTCAGGCACCCTGGGTTGGGCACTTTAGGATCGCCCTAAAAACGTGAGTGGCCGAGAGGCTGAGCTTGTCTAACCGACCCAGGTCGTGGGTTGGTAGACTTGAGCCGACTGTCCCGAATGAGTGACACGTTGCTTCAGCAACGGAGATCTCTCAAATCTCTTCATTATGGGGAAAAGTCTTCTGACATAATCATGATTTGTCATAATGTTAGACATTAATGAAGGAAGGAATGACCCCTTTATGGACACTTAGGCGGCTGGAACAAACTCACAGACTGACTAAAGTTGTCAGAAGAGTCAAACTGTCAGCTAGTCAGTCCTTAATGAGACAAGACTGCTGACAAGACAAGGGGCTCCTTCCACCCCTATATAAACCCTCTTGGTCCCTCAGAAAAAGAGTCGTTGCCATTTGGAACCTTGCCATCTCTTTGTGTGCTCTCTGTTTTGGTCACCCAAACCACTTGTGTCCGGTTCGCGTCCAAGTCCGACCCCAACTCACACATTGTAGCTACCAAGGTCATCTTGATCAGACCGAGTCATCCGAGTTAGAACCATCTTCACTTGTCAACAGGATCAAATCTCCACGCTCGGTCGGGTAAGCCAGGCGGTGTCCAAACTCGCCCTCAAGCGAGTTACAAGTGGACCCAACCGAACTCGGTGCCGGTCGGGCGTGGCGCTCCACGTTCGGTCGGGCCCAGTCGAGCGTGGCGCTCCACGCTTGGTCGGGTAAGTCAGGCGGTGTCCAGACTCTCGGTCAGGCGAGTTACAAGTGAGGATGCTCCCACGCACCCACCGAACTCGGTGCCAGTCGGGCGTGGCGCTCCACGTTCGGTCGGGCCCGGTCGGGTGTGGCGTTCCATGCTCGGTCGGGTAAGCCAGGCGGTGTCCAAACTCTCACTCAGGCAAGTTATAAGTGGGCATGCTCCCACGCATCCACCGAACTCGGTGCCGGTCGGGCACGGCGCTCCACGTTCGGTCGGGCCCGGTTGTGCGTGGCGCTCCACGCTCGATCGGGTAAGCCAGGTGGTGTCCAAACTCTCGCTCACGCGAGTTATAAGTGGGTCTGCTCCCACACCCCCGCCGACCTCGATGCCGATCGAGCGTGGCGCTCCACGATCGGTTGTGTCCGGTAGGGTGTGGTGCTCCACGCTCGATCTGGCAGGCCAAGTGGCGTTGATCCTAGCCGGAGCGGTCGATCTTGAGTGATCGACCCTGATTCACTCAAACACCGAAAAGACCTTGGTAGGCTGAATAATCGAGAGGTAAGTCTGGAATGAACATGAGTCTTAAGAAAAGTAAGTCCTTTCATCGGATTAGGCAGCGAAGTCGTAAAAATTAATTAAATAAAAAGCTAGGTAACTAAGCACCGAGTCAGGGCCTCGACCGAGTGAGAATTCCGAGTCAGGGCCTCGACCTGACCGAGTGAGAATTCCGAGTCAGGGTCTCAACCTGACCGAGCGACTGAGCCCGAGGCAGTGTCTCAGCGATAGCAGATCCTGAAATCACTGAAGCGTGATAAGCTACTATTCTCGAATATGGATTTTAACCAGCCTAAGTGATCAATCCTGAGCGAATATCTCAGTTATCCCGAGTGATCGGTCCTTAGCAAATATTTTGCATATCCTAAGCAGTTAGCAAAAACAACAAGACAAGGTTGTAGTACGATGAGAAAGTTGAAAAACAACAGCTTCATAATCAAAATAAGACCCAGGGCCATCGCAAAACATTAACAGGGCCCGAAGGGCCGAGTCAGAAAGAAAAGAAAAAAAAGAGAGACTAAGTAACAATTTAGGTAAATGGGGGAATGCGTCTTCTGGGATCATGGCCTTGATCTGAGTAGGCTTAACAGTGTTGAGAGATAAGTCTTCTGGAATATGACCGACCTCTTTGAGTTGTTGTAGGGTGCCCTTCATGTCGTACATAATCATGTCGACTATGCGTCGTGCCACTTGCTGAAGAAAAGGTTGAGACTAAATATAGGCCAGTCGGGACTGTACAATCCGGGTCGGCTCGCCTGACTTGTAATCCTCCATCTCTTTCTTTAGCCGGGCAATCTCTGCGTCACAAGCCACTATCCGTACCTCCTTTTCCACCAACTGAGTTTCCAGGATCTGAAAGGCTTCCTTTTGGGCCGCCAACTCTGTTTCCTTGTTTGTCAAGGCTAACTGAGTCTGATTATGAGCGACAGTCGACTCCTTCAATTGTTGTTGTAGGCCCTTGGCTTCAGCTGTTTTCTTGTCCAGGTCAGAGCGGGCTTGGGCTTGGCGAGTGAGAGCGGTTTTCTTCTAGGCCCCAGCAGTGTCCAGCCGATTGGATAGCTGGTCTATCTCCCGGAAAGCAATGGCTAGTGCTTGATGTTCCTCTTCTGACCGAGCGTCCGCCTCCGCTAATTGCATCCCCAGGGTTGTTATCTTCGAGTGGAGGAGGTCCAGACCCTCTTCACCCGGGGGAAGAGTACAATGAGCTAGCTGGGTCTCCAATTCTTTTATTCTCATCTCCCCTGCCCGACGCTCCCGGGTATTGGTGACCAGAGACTGGGTGACCGCTTGGCATGCGACCCAGAACTACATAGTAACGAAAATTATAAGTAGAAGCGGAGGTAACAAAGGAAAAGAGAGAGGTACCTGAGTAGCGTCCAGAAAACAATTGTCAGTCAGACTCACGGGGCTCCTCTCTTGAGCCACCGCCCTGCCTTGATCCCAGCTAGAAACCAATCGGTCGTGCAAGTTGAGTGGCTGAGGTTGGACAATCTGGGTCAGAGTGGTTTCTGAAGGAAGTTGCACATCCACCATCGCTTGGGGAGGAGAATGCATTGCTAGAAGGGCCTCCACGTCATCGACTCCAGAGGCATCCGCCAAGGAGGTCGAGCATGATGGTGCTTGGCCTGAAGTCGAAGCCCTCGAATGGGATGCCGCTGAAGTAGACGTCGAGGCTCCCGAGCGGGGTGTGGTTGGAGTAGACGCCTGGGCTCTCGAGCGAGGTGGCAGCGAGCTAGAGGCCGAGGCCCTGACGCCGGATGGAGCATGGTCCGAGCGACAGGCTGGCAAGGCTTGAGCTCCCTGGTTTGGCCCTTGAGCTGAAGGTTTTCCCAAGGAGATAATTACCAGGCCGTATTTCCTTATTAAGCTCTCAGAAGCTTGTTGCTCTGCCCCCTCATCTGCAGATTGCTCCTCCATCTCCACATCTACCACTTGGGGTACTGCCTCCGAGCCCCCAGCAGATAGTTCGGTTCCTGAATCATTTCCTCCCTCCCCGGATAGCTCGGGAGTCGGAGCAGCGTTTACTAGAGGCACCGCCCGACTTGCTAGTTGTGTAGCAGCCTGGGCGTTTAGTGCCTCTTCTTCCAGATCCAGCTCATCGGAGACAAGAGCTTCATACATGGCGTCGGCTGCAACACCAAAAGAGCTTTAGTTAGCACTAAAAGGTTCATAAACAAAATTAAAACTTACCGAAGGAGCCGGGCAGTTCTGCAGGAATGTGGCTCAGCTGGAAGATGTATAGTACGGCTTCGCTCAGCAACTTGCCAGCGTAGAAGCGAAGCCCCCCGATCTTAAAAAATGCTAGTTGATAGCCTGGCTCCGAGCGATGGCTCTTGGGCATAGGAGGCTGAGTAGGCAAGTCCTCTACCCACTCGGTAGGCCACGTCGGGGGTGGAGCTGAGTGAACATAGAAAAAATGGAATTTTCATCCCTTATTGGAGGAAGGGACCTTATCTAAAAAGGCAGATTTAGCACGGGCTTGAAAAAAAAAATTGTCCGGTTCTTGTTTTTTGATATAGAGGAAATAGTGAAAGACTCGAGGGTCAATAGGAACTCCGTAGGTCGAGAAGATAATTACTGTGCCACATTGGATCCTAATAGAGTTCGGGGCTAATTGAGACAAAGGCACTTGAAAATATCTACAGACCTCATTAATGAATGGATATAGAGGGAATCACAAGTCGGCTAATATGTGGTCCATAAAAATGGTGAAATAGCACATGGGAGGTTGATGAGGTCGTTCTCGACGGGAAGAAAGACCCAAAAGATGCTCTTCGGGAATTTGGTAGTCGAGACGTAAGGTCTCTAGGTGACCAAGGGTCAGGATCAAAAGGGTTGTTGTATACCATGCCCCGGTCGAAGAGGTCGACTCGGCCATTGGGTCGAGGTCGGGAATTAAAAGAACAAACTCGGGAGGGGAAAAGAGTACCTAGGGGTCAGGTTCACCGGAAACCGCCAATCGCCGGAGCTCGCAAAGGTCAGGCGGCGAAGGTCGAACAAGAAATGAGGTAAAAGCGAAAAGTGAAACGGGTAAGGTTAAAATTAGGGGAGAAGGCTATATATACAACGCCTCGGATGAGAAGAGTCGTTGGATGTCGAAGGGGAAAAAGGGAGGATCGGATCCCAGCCATTGGTTTCCTGCTCTTTCCCAAGGTCTCGAGACCTTTCCACTGCCGCCGCACGAATTTGACAGATGACGCATCGATGCCAAGGGCTCCCAGTCGGGGAATGACGCGTGGCAGATGCATTGCTGGCTGACTTGACAAGGGATTCGACATTTAACGATAAAGATATTGAGGCCGTAATGAGGGTCAGAGGTGCGAAGACAGGTTTATCCGACCGGGCGTGTAGTATAGTCAGTCGGACTTTGCGCCTCCTTCGACTAGACTTGAAGGGGAGGTTTGTGATCCGGGCGAGTAAGTTTTCTAAGTGGGGCAAGGGCCCGGTCGGATCAGGCCTGGATCAAATGAAGTTAATCGGGTTAACCTTGGTCGGGTGAGCCAGACGTGGTTCTGGCTAGGAGTAGAAGTTAAGGTAAGTAGGGCTATGGCTCAGCCGATGTCATCCGAGCGAACATCCCCAGTTGGGAACTCGCAGTCTGGGACGTTCAGTCGGGCAAGGATATAGGGGCGTGACCAAATCTCCTTGAGCAAGGGGTAAGGCTTGATGTGTAATGAGCCTCCCAGTCGGGCCTTCTCGGTCGGGGATTACCGGGCGGGATAGTGTAATCTAGCGAAATTAGAAATACTTACCGGACCTCTTTGGTACAGAAGCGCCCTGAACATAGTGTAATAGTGTTTTGGTCAGGAGGTCCCGGTCGGGCACACTGGGTCGGGCACCCTGGGTCGACTTGGATCGGACACCCTGGGTCGGGTACCCCGGGTCGGGCACCCTCGGTCAACTTGGATCGGACACCCGACCCGGATCGGACACCCTGGGTTGGTCATCCTGGGTTGGACACCCTGGATCGGACACCCTAGGTTGGTCACCCTGGATCGGACACCCTGTGTCGGGTACCCTGGGTCAGGGATTTTAGGACCTCCCTAAAAACGTGAGTGACCGAGGCTGAGCTTGTCGAACCGACCCAGGTCATGGGTTGGTAGACCTGAGCTGACTGTCTCGAATGAGTGACACGTTGCTTCAGCAACGGAGATCTCTCAAATCTCCTCATTATGGGGAAAAGTCTTCTGACATAATCATGATTTGTCAGAATGTTAGACATTAAAGAAGGAAGGAATGACCCCTTTATAGACACTTAGGCGGCTGGAACAGACTCACGGACTGACTAAAGCTGTCAGAAGAGTCAGACTGTCAGCTAGTCAGTCCTTAATGAGACAAGACTGCTGAAAAGATAATGAGCTCCTTCCACCCCTATATAAAGCCTCTTGGTCCCTCAGAAAAAGGGGCGTTGCCATTTGGAACCTTGCCCTCTCTTTCTGTGCTCCCTGTTTTGTTCCAACCCAAACCACTTGTGTCCGGTTCGCGTCCAGGCCCGACCACGATCACACGTGGTAGCCACCAAGGTCATCTTGGTCAGACTGAGTCATCGAGTGAGAACCATCTTCACTTGTCGACAGGATCAGTTTTGATTATGCGGGACATAAATAGAAACCTTTTGTGATAAAAATTGATGATATATATAAACTAAGACATGTGAATCTTAACACCAAGCAGCATATACAATGAATAACACGCGAATGTAGGCCGAGCATAGCCTTTGTGATTAAACAAATATATGATTGTTTCATATATTAGATTTTTAATACTATTAAACTAATTACAATACTAAATATAAATTATATATTTATTTAATTTATTTATGAAATATTGACTCATGATCAATTTATTAGTCTTAATATTTTTATCTTTAAAAAAATTTAAATAAGATTTAAAAAAACTAAAGAAATATATAATGTTCTCATGTTACCCTGGCCGGGGGCAAGTGTTTGTTATTTTTTTAGTTGATATCCGATATCTAGCTCTTTGAACTGACTAATTCTGAAAGTAATCGGTTTGATCGTACGAAAATTTCTTACTGACCACCACAGTAAATCAGAAAGTACTCATGGAGGCATATTCAAATGCCCAACATCTTAGGCCAGTTTTTCACTTAAGCGAAAATATTCGTACATCACAACTAACATTCAAACCTTTAATCTTTTAGTTATCCATTAGTGAGTCTAAACATTACTCCTGGGATAAACGCTCTCGTTATTTTTTATTACAGTAGCGAATGTCAACCACATCCATCCCTTAACCTAAGAAGCCCACTTATTAGTGGCACTAAACATAATTGGGAAGTTAATAAGTCCAATCCATTTCTTTTCAGGGTACTTGTGAGATAATAACCAAACAGGAATTGGTGCAACGAGTCCAATTAGAGCAAAGATAAAGACTATTGAGTATATGCTCAGGATAAAACATCTTGCAAGGTCCGACAAGTCCCCATGTTACCCTAGTGATGTACATTGCTTTCTCAATGGGACATGCCCAAGGACTTCCCTCCGAAAGCAAGTCTGGTTGGCAAATATTATCTATTGATCGAAGCATCAACCATGCTGTGCCAAAATCAGTGAAGCACGAAATTGTCGTGCCTAAAATCTACGATCATCATTTAAAAATTATATATTATATATATAACTAATGATGAAGAAAATGGTCATCTGGTAATTGAAGAAATGGAATGATTTTACCATGAGGCGAAATAAGACTTTTGGCAGAATTTTGATATAGTGTGTGATCCTGTCGCGAAGCGAGCTGGACGGCCCTACGGCTGGACGAGCCTCCGGGGAGTGCGAGATCGCTACTAAGCTGACTCGCTCCTAACTTACAAGACAGAGACCGTTAGAACCCGCCGGGAAAAGTCTCCGTCCAGTAGAGATGGAAATAGGTCAGGCGGCCTGTCAGGGGCTTGTAGCCTGGCCTGGTTTTGGCCTGGCCAAGCCTGGCCTGTTTAAAAATAAAATAATAATCAGGCCCTTTTGTTTTTTCTTATCAGGTCGGGCTCAGACTCAATATAATGCCTATGAAGCCTGACAGGCCGGCCTGGGTCTGTTAAAATTAAATTATATAAATTGGCATATGTCAAAATAGTGTAAAAGTAGAGTTTTGATACTTGGACTCTCTGGCGAGCAAAGACTTATGGTAGCCAACACCACCACAAATCTATTTTCATTAGACTACTACCGAACATATATATTTATGATATCATTAGCTAATTTGTTAAATTAGTATTTTGGATAATCGAATATTCGAATTGAATTGTTATATTTTATATATTAGAAGTATTTTGAAAAATCAAATTAAATTACAGGTTTTGTAAACAGGCCAGGCCAGACTATTGAACAGGCCAGGCCAGGCCGAGGACAAAGCCTATTACAGGCCACAGGCCAGCTCAGGCCAGTTTGATATTATACAGGCCTGGTCTATTAAGGGAAAAGCCTGGCCTGTTTCCATCCCTACCAGCCAGGCACTCCGACAGTGAAGTCAGTACTTAACGGTGGCAATGGAAAATAATAGAACAGTTAGAAATGCACTATTGCGCGTACCTAAGAGATGCGGAGTGAGGAGGCTTATATAGCCGGGGAAGCTAACAGCTCCTGCCCCGCCTGTCACCTGTTGTCATATAGCGAGGACAAGGTAATGCATGTCCAGAGGTGGAAAGATAAAGTAGCGCATACTATGTTAAGGAAAAGGGCACTGTCGACTTATGGATGACGTCGTTTAGCGCCGCTCGGCCTGATACCAGTGTATGTGGTCGTGGTACGGGGAGGCAGGGTATGACAAAAAGATCAATACATCAGCGAGATATCCATCGTTTGAGACCAGGACGGCTTCAGTCCTGCGTCGACCCCGTACAGCTTCTGGTAGTCTGGTGTCAGGGAGTGGTTGTGTTGCTTGCTAGGGCCGACTAAGGGCCTATGAAGGTGCCGACTGAGGCACCACAAGACGAGGCCGGCTGAGGGCCTATGAGGGTACCGACTGGGGCACAGCTTGAGGCCGACTTAGGGCACATGAGGGTGCCGACAAGGACACTGCGTGACGAGGCCGGCTGAGGACCTATGAGGGTGTCGACTAGGGCACTGCATGACGAGGTGTCGAGTAACACCCTCTCCGGTTCGGGCTTACCCCTGGAGCGTGGTCCGTCACGCGTCGACGGGGAGCCAAACCTGGAGGGGTATTAGAGCATGAACGTCTAAGCTTGGAACAGATCGATCCTAAAGAGCGTGATCCGCCATGCGTCCGTTCAAGGGCTTTGATCTGAGCGACTCCTATCCGACGGACCTTTCCAGCCTATTAACCCTCTTCCATCTGACTAGGCGCCAGGCTGCCGGACCAGGCTACACGCAAACTGGCCCGGGATCAGTGTGATAATTTGAAGATAGATATAACATAGACTGTCAAATGGTGAGCCTCTGATCCGTATAATTTGAAAGCCAAGTTGGCTAGAGGTTTGCCTGGATTCAAGTATCCAATGATAGCTTCCAATAACAAATCCAATGTGAATTCCTATAGGCCACACATAAATTACTTGCTACTTAAAATATATATCTAATAATCAAAAACACATTATATGTATAGATTAGTGCTCACCACTCAAGCAATTGCTTCGAGTGTACATTCCAATGGAAGGAACAGAAAAACCAGAGCGCATGCCAACAAAACTTCCCAATAACGAAGTTGAATTTGACCTCCAAAACCTTCATATACCAGAATTTTCATGTCAATCATCAATAACAATATGGAGTAAAAACACCACTGAGGAATAGATTCATAATTTTGCTTCATTAGCCTCGCATGCACATCTTGTTCATCATCGTCTTTATAAGCTTTTTAAAATTTTGCCATAGGGATCTGCAAAGAGATTACTACAACGATCAACTGGAATATGTTCATCAACTGGAATATGACCAAACGAATACGTACCAACTGTAAAAAAAGAGTAATATGAGAAATAGAGGATGTGTATTGAGCAAGACTAAATGCGTAAGAATAAATCAGTGAAATAGTGAAGTATATCTTCGAGTAATTATCATAGGCTTCTTGATTAAACGTGACAGTGTTTGAATCTAGAATTCTAAAAACATTGTACTTATGGCCATGATAATCATAAATATTGGTCGAAAATATTAGAAATTTTCTTCCTTCAAATGCATTACTCCAATAAGAGAAGGGTATAATAATGTATGCGATCACGATAAATCCAATCAAATTATTGAATATCACAAATGAAGGAAGAACCAAAGGGCTTCCTAAAAAACTTGTTATAGTCATCCAATCGAGCGCAATTGATCCAATGCCAAGTTCTTTCATCCCCGAGCCAATTTGTTGTGCAGTGATTGAGTCCTTCCATATCCAACACACAAAGGAGAGAGCAGTAATTGACTAGAAGAAATAAGCAGGGATGATACTGTAGACGAAAATCGCAACAAAGACGATAAAAAAAATTGATAACGTTATAACCCTCCCTTAGGCCTCTTATCCTGCTCATGTAATGCCCTAAAAAATACAAATAAAAATTATATATCATTTTCATTTCATCCTATGCTTGATAATTCTTTACCAACAACTTAACATATACACCTGTAGAGAGAGATGCTCGCAAGTACATTAGGCCACCACATATACGATGAATCCACTAATACTTTTAGAAATAAATCGACAAATCCAAAACCTAAAAACTGTATAAATTGAATGAATATTAAATATATAGACACTTTTCTTCTTTCTTATATATATATATATATATATATATATATATATATATATATATAAAATAAATTTGGTACCTGAGTTGATATAACCAAGAGCAAAGCGGACTAAATATGAATTTCTCTGTGGTAAAAGATCTTAGCCATATACTAATATTGTAAAAACCTGGACTGCCTATCGAATTAACAAATATGGACATGGCGATATGCTCTTTGATATTGAATGAGCACGGATTCAGCGAAAAGCTCCATCTTGTGCTTGGGACTCCCACAACTTTATTTGGCAAAACTCTGGCTAACAGATTACATCCACCGAACAAGAAGATATCGATACAAACTGGTGTTACGTAGACGAACTGCTGCCTGAAAGAAGCGTTTCGAAACAATACCGACTGCAAGATGCAAAGTGGAATTCCACGAATCCATATGCGGAACGTTAACACTTTCAAAGTTGGATCGTCCGTCGAAGGAACTGGTCTCAAAGAGCATATCGCCATGTCTATATTTGTTAATTCGATTGGCAGTCCAGGTTTTTACAATATCAATATATGGCCAAGATCTTTTACCACGGAGAAATTCATATTTGGCCCGCTTTACTCTTGGTTATATCAACTCAAGTAGCAAATTTATTATATATATATATATATATATATATATATATATATATATATATATAAAGAAAGAAGAAAAGTGACTATATATTTAACATTCATTCAATTTATACAGTTCTTAAGTTTCGGATTTGCCGATTTATTTCTAAAAGTATTAGTGGATTCATCGTATATATGGTAGCCTAATGTACTTGCCAGCATCTCTCTCTACAGGTATATATGTTAAGTTGTTGTTGGTAAAGAATTATCAAGCATAGGATGAAATGAAAATGATATATAATTTTTATTAATATTTTTTAGGGCATTACATGAGCAGGATAAGAGGCCTAAGGGAGGGTTATAACGTTATCAATTCTTTTTTACCGTCTTTATTGCGATTTTCGTCTACAGTATCATCCCTGCTTATTTCTTCTAGTCAATTTCTGCTCTCTCCTTTGTGTGTTGGATATGGAAGGACTCAATCACTGCACAACAAACTGGCTCCGGGATGAAAGGACTTGGCATTGGATCAATTGCGCTCGATTGGATGACTATAACAAGTATTTTAGGAAGCCCTTAGTTCTTCCTTCATTTGTGATATTCAATAATTTGATTGGATTTATCGTGATCGCATACATTATTATATCCTTCTCTTATTGGAGTAATGCATTTGAAGCAAGAAAATTTCCAACATTTTCGACCAATATTTATGATTCTCATGGCCACAAATATAATGATTCTAGAATTCTAGATTCAAACACTCTCACATTTAATCAAGAAGCCTATAATAACTACTCGAAGATATACTTCACTACTTCACTGATTTATTTTTACGCATTTAGTCTTGCTCAATACACATCCTCTATTTCTCATATTACTCTTTTTTACGGGAGGTACGTATTCATTTGGTCATATTCTAGTTGATTGAACGTATTCATAGTCCAGTTGATCGTTGTAGTAATCTCTCTGCAGATCCCTATGGCAAAAATTTAAGAAAGCTTATAAAGACGATGATGAACAAGATGTGCATGCGAGGCTAATGAAACAAAATTATGAATCTATTCCTCAGTGGTGGTTTTACTCCATGACAATTCTCGTATGTGAAGGTTTTGGAGGTCAAATTCAACTTCATTATTGGGAAGTTCTGTTGGCATGCACTCTGGTTTTTATGTTCCTTCCATTGGAATGTACACTCGAAGCAATTGCTTAAGTGGTGAGCACTAATCTATGCATATAATGTGTTTTTGATTATTGGATATATATTTTAACTAGCAAATAATTTTATGTGTGGCCTATAGGGATTCACATTGGATTTGTTATTGGAAGCTATCATTGGATACTTGAATCCAGGCAAACCTCTAGCCAACTTGCCTTTCAAATTATACGGATCATAGGCTCACCTATTGACAGTCTATGTTATATCTATCTTCAAATTATCACACTGATCCCGGGCCAGTTTGCGTATAGTCTGGTCCGGCAGCCTGGCGTCTAGTCAGAAGGAAGAGGGTTAATAGGCTGGAAAGGTCCGTCGGATAGGAGTCGCTTAGATCAAAGCCCTTGAACGGACGCATAGCGGCCCACGCTCTTCAGGATCTATCTGACCCAAGCTTAGACGTTCATGCTCTAATACCCCTCCAGGTTTGGCACCCCGCCAATGCGTGGCGGACCACGCTCCGGGGGTAAGCCCGAACCGGAGAGGGCGTTACTCGACACCTCGTCATGCAATGCCCTAGTCGGCACCCTCATAGGCCCTCAGCCAACCTCGTCATGCAGTGCCCTTGTCGACACCCTCATGGGCCCTCAGCAGGCCTCATCATGTAGTGCCCCAGTCGGCACCCTCATAGGCCCTCAGTCGGCCTCGTCTTATGGTGCCCAGTCGGCCCTAGCAAGCAATACAACTACTCTCTGACACCAGACTACAAGAAGCTGTACGGGGTCGACGCAGGACTGAAGCCATCCTGGTCTCAAACGACGGATATCTCGCTGAGGTATTGATCTTCCTGCCATACCCTGTCCCCCCGTACCACAACCACATACACTGGTGCCAGGTCGAGCGGCGCCAAACGACGCCAACCATTAAGTCGACAATGCCATTTTCCTTAACACAGTATGCGCTACTTTATCCTGTCACCTCTGGGTATGCATCACCTTGTTCTCGCTATATGGCAACAGGTAGCAGGTTGGGCAGGAGTTGTTAGCTTTCCCGACTATACAAGTCTCCTCACTCCGCATCTCTTAGGTACGTAGAATAGTGCATTTCATACTGTTCTATTATTTTCCATTGCCACCGTCAAATACTAACTTGACCGTCTGAGTGCCTGGCCGGAGACTTTTCCCGACGAATTTTAACGGTCTCTATCTTACAAGTTAGGAGCGAGCCAGCTTAGTAGGTCATCTTAGCGATCTCGCGCTCCCCGGAGGCCCATCCAACCGTAGGGGCGTCCAGCTCGCTTCGCGACAGGATCACACTATATTAAAATTTCGCCAAAAAGCTTATTTCGCCTCATGGTAAAATCATTCCATTTCTTCAATTACCGGACGACCATTTTCTTCATCATTAGTTATATATATAATATATATTTTTTAAATGATGATCGTAGATTTTAGGCACGACAATTTCGTGCTTCACTGATTTTGGCACAGCATGGTTGATGCTTCGATCAATAGATAATATTTGCCAACCAGACTTGCTTTCGAAGGGAAGTCCTTGGGCATGTCCCATTGAGAAAGCAATGTACATCACTAGGGTAACATGGGGACTTGTCGGACCTAGCAAGATGTTTTATCCTGATGGCATATACTCAATAGTCTTTATCTTTGCTCTAATTGGACTCGTTGCACCAATTCCTGTTTGGTTATTATCTCACAAGTACCCTGAAAAGAAATGGATTGGACTTATTAACTTCCCAATTATGTTTAGTGCCACTAATAAGTGGGCTTCTTAGGTTAAGGGATGGATGTGGATGACATTCGCTACTGTAATAAAAAATAACGAGAGCGTTTATCCCAGGAGTAATGGTTAGACTCACTAATGGATAACTAAAAGATTAAAGGTTTGAATGTTAGTTGTGATGTACGAATATTTTCGCTTCAGTGAAAAACTGTCCTAAGATGTTGGGCATTTGAATATGCCTCCATGAGTACTTTCTGATTTACTGTGGTGGTCAGTAAGAAATTTCCGTGCGATCAAACCGATTACTTTCAGAATTAGTTAGTTCAAAGAGCTAGATATTGGATGTCAACTAAAAAAAATAACAAACACTTGACCCCTGCCAGGGTAACATGAGAACATTATATATTTCTTTAGTTTTTTTAAATCTTATTTAATATTTTTTAAAGATAAAAATATCAAGACTAATAAATTGATCATGAGTCAATATTTCATAAATAAATTAAATAAATATATAAGTTTTATTTAGTATTGTAATTAGTTTAATAGTATTAAAAATCTAATATATGAAATAATCATATATTTGTTTAATCACAAAGGCTATGCTCGGCCTACATTCGCGTGTTATTTCATTGTATATGCAGCTTGGTGTTAAGACCCCCATGTCTTAGTTTATATATATCATCAATTTTTATCACAAAAGCTTTCTATTTATGTCCTTGCATAATCAAAATTGATCATGTCGACAAATGAATATGGTTCTCACTCGGATGACTCAGTCTGAGCAAGATGACCTTGGTGACTACAACGTGAGTCGGGGTTGGGCCTGGACGCGAACCGGACACAAGTGGTTTGGGTCAGACCAAAAGAGAGAGCACACAAAGAGAGGGCAAGGTTCCAAATGGCAACGACCCTTTTTCTGAGGGACCGAGAGGCTTTATATATGGGTGGAAGGAGCCCTCTTGTCTTGTCAGTAGTCTTGTCTCATTAAGGACTGACTAGCTGACAGTCTGACTCTTCTGACATCTTTAGTCAGTCCGTAAGTCTGTTCCAGCCGCCTAAGTGTCCATCAAGGGGTCATTCCTTCCTTCATTAATGTCTGACATTCTGACAAATCATGATTATGTCAGAAGACTTTTCCCCATAATGAGCAGATTTGGGAGATCTCCGTGCTGAAGCAACGTGTCACTCATTCGGGACAATCGGCACAGGTCTACCAACCCACGACCTGGGTCGGTTAGACAAGCTCAGCCTCTCGGCCACTCACGTTTTTAGGACGGTCCTAAAATGCCCGACCCAGGGTGCCCGATCCAGGGTGCCCGATCCAGGGTACCCGACCCAGGGTATCCGATCCAGGATGACCCAGGGTGTCCAACCCAGTCACCACGCGTAGTTAAGAAACCAGGCCAAAATCTCATATATATTGTGACTATAAAAAATTGATTATTTGGATTTAATTAGGGAGTGCATTAGTTTTGTTGTACTCTCACTTTATTTTGGTTGAATTAGGTTACCTTTACGGGTGACCTATCAATAATCAAGTTAACCAAATCCATGATGTCACGGACCATAGACTAACAAATGAGTTGTACTAATTAGAACACACCAAGCCTAATATTGTTCCCATGACACATTATAACCAACTTAGGTGAAAGGTCATTCTTATTTCTGTTAAAGTAGGTGATGTCCAGTACTTCAATACAATATTAAACAATTAAATAATGTCATTTAAATCAATTTACATTTTCACAAATAAAAAAATTCTTAAAATTTATTTGCAAAATTAATTAAGAGAAATAATTTTCACAAACTACCTAAAACATTTCTTTTTTTTTTCTTTTATAGCATAAATTAATAATAGTGTAATTTTAAAGAACATCGTGAACATATAATAAGTTTTGTGTGAATGAGCCCTTGTTATATGAAAGACTGTCCTAACTCGTACCACCACGGTGGTGCTTTCTCTAAGAATGCTCATCCCGATGTTATTATTATTTTTAGATTAAAAAAACGGAGTTATTATTTTCTTAATTGTTCAAGTATTCATGAATCACGATGAGAAAGAAAATCTAATTTCATCCAAAATACAATGTGAACAATTCTCCGAAGGGCCAGGGGCAACTGACCATTAAGACTTGAATTTAGGGGGAAATAATAAAAATGTGTTTTTGATGCCAGTATCACTTGGCTTTTGATCTCAAATTGAAACTTCAATTAATAAGACTTGAAGTTACATTTAGGCTGCGATTGATAGAGGATAATTCAATCTGTAATGTAATCAAAATTATATTACAAGTTGGATTCTTTTGTTTAGAATAATTTTAAAATTATAATATAATGGAATCTCGATTACAAAAGTGACTCAAGATTTGTAATCTCGATTACAAAACTAAAACGATATAATCCGATTACATTACAGTTTGTAAAGTCATCGGCAGGGTGGCGGCGACCGTTGGTCGCCGGCCGGCCGTGGCCGCCGGACGGCCGCCGCGGCCGGTCGCCGCCCGGCCGCGGCTGCCGGACGGCCGTCGTGGCCGATCGCCGGCCAGCCGCCGCGGCCGGTCACGACCGACGACGCCGGCCGCAATCGCTTGCCGTTCGCCGGCCGCTTGCCGGTCGCCCGCCGGCCGCGGCCTCCCGCCGACCGGCCGCGGCCGCCTGCCGATCGTCGGTGGGCCGCCTGCCGATCGTCGGTCGTCGGTCGACCGGCGGCGGTCGTCGGTCGACCGGCGGCGATCGTCGGTCGACCGGCGGCGGTCGTCGGTCGACCGGCGACGGTCGTCGGTCGACCGGCGGAGGTCGTCGGTCGACCGGCGGAGGTCGTCGGTCGACCGGCGGAGGTCGTCGGTCGACCGGCGGAGGTCGTCGGTCGACCGGCGGAGGTCGTCGGTCGACCGGCGAAGGTCGTCGGTCGACCGACGTAGGTCGTCGGTCGACCGACGTAGGTCGTTGGTCGACCGGTGGCGATTGTCGGTCGCCGACCGACCGACGGCGATCGTCAGTCGTCGATCGCCGGCCGTCCGGCGGCAATCGTCAGTCGCCAGCCGACCAACGACGGTCGTCAATCATGGTCGTCGGTCGTCGTTGTCGGTCGTCAGCCACCAATCTTCGATTACATTACAGGATGGATTACCCTTCACCAAACTTAGCATATGATTATCAACGATTACATACAACTCGTTACCAAATTTAGTAATGTAATTTTGATTATATTAGATTACATTACAAACTTAATTACATTACAGACTCGATTACATTACCCCTTACCAAACGTAGCCTTAGTTTCTCATTTCGATTCAAATAATCTCATTTAGGTTGCTCTTTCCAAACCTATTAAAGCTGTGGCATCCTATTCCTACAGCACATACTGCTCAGCCAACGCCACCAAGAATTTCTGATCTTAGGGGTGAGGCAAATTTGATCAAGTATCTTAAGCCGGTCATCAGGCTGATGACATGCTAATTTTTTGCCAAGATAATCCAAATTGAATTCAAAACCTTCAGAGAATTGGCCTTCAATTTGAACATAAAGTGAATAAATTACAGTAGAAGTATCATCAGCTCCGTGGGACTTAATTCTTAAGAATACATGGCATTTCTTAATCTTGTAAATGTGCTTTGGAAGAGTTTCCCCACACCCATTTAGGCCTGTCACTTTACTAAGAAGTCACTCAAGTGTGATTGGTTCCTTATCTATAGGGTTGCCAACAAGCTGGCAATTAAGAAAGAAAGATTCTTTTATCAAGTCACTCTTGTCAACAGTGATGTTTGTTATTCCACTATGTTACTAAGTCGTTACCAGGATTATTAAAAGGATCAACCAAACTTATAAATCATTTTTGCAGGAGTGAGTTCTACATTTGCAAAGTCAGCAGGTCATGTTCCAAATGGGAAGACCTTGGGCTATTGATAGCAAGAGCCACAACCAAGCCCTTGACTCCAATTGGCAGTGAAAATAAAGCATGAAACTATGGAGCAAGTTTTCAGGAATTAGCTCCTTGTTGTGTCTCAATGGTTTTTCATCATCCCTAAACCACAGAAAGCATGGCTACTTCACCGGTAAATCTTCACGGATATTATAAATTATTTCAGTTGTTGAAACCTACAGCGCAGCAAAAAAAAACTTAGGATCAAAGAATTACTCCTTATGGGAGTTATTTCCTGATCTATATGCATTCAGCACCATTCTCTATTGGAGATCTTCACTTACCATGTTAGGTAATGGAAGACATCTAACAGCTTTATGATAAAATAATGAGGGCAACTTGAGGGGGATTTTGGAATCTGAGACTTCCATGAGAATCAATGAAGGTGAATATAACATCTCTTGGATGGATCATTCTAAAGGTCTACTACGTTCTAAGCAGCAAGGTAATTCATCACCAAATCTACTTAATTAATGAATCTCTTTATGCATTGTGTATTTTAAGATCAAATGCAGATGCTAAGATCAGTTACTTGAATTCTTCTGGGGAGATCAAAGCATGCAGGAGATAAAAAATAAGATAATTGGGAGTATCAGATTAGCTGGCTAATTCACATTTCTTCTTTCTGTAAGTGATGGCTTGGCACTTTTCCATTTCTTAATTTCTTCCATGTGTCCCTTACATGATAGTTGGAGACCCTGTATAAACAGACAGAAGGACGCACAGCATGAAAGCTGGTGTGCAACTTGTCTTCATTACTTTTCACAAACCAAAAGAATATTTCTTATCATCATAAGATATATAATTAAGGCAATCTGGATTAACCAAACACAAATTTAAGGGGTGATGCAAAGTTTCCAAAAATTCAAGTGTGAAAGTGGTGATAAGGCCAAATTTCCTTGAAACAAATTATGGCAAAGAACAATATACAATTAGAGCCATTTAGATTAAGTTGAAACCATGTCACAAAACTTAGGGGCTAATGTTTTATTCACCGAATTCAAGAGACAAATTGATGGAACAATCAAACCTCAATCGCCAACTTTAAAATTCCATTTACACAAAAGTATCATTATGGCACAATCTGAATCGAAACAAAATAACAAATATTGGGCTAACATGAAGTTTTCTAAATTCAAGAGAGTAAGTATAAAGTTAATCAAACTTCAGCTGCAAGACTGAAATTTCCCTAGATACAACATTAAGATTCAAAACAATATACAATCATATCCTTTGAAATAATTGAAAACAATTTCTAAAATTTACACACTAGGGCGAAGCTTTTAGAAATTCAACGGACAAAATGGTAACAAGATCAAACTTGAAACCAAAATGCAATGTGACTACCTGGCCAAGTGAAAGCACCAAATCAATGGCTTGTTATGCTCGACCAGTAACTCCAACACTACTTTTGAAATGTCAAGTGAAAAAAGGTAACAGGATCAAAATTGAACCCAAAATTTAATGTCGCTATCTGCCCAATTGAAAGTACCATATAAATAACTTGTTATGTCCAACAACTAACTCCGACACTAAGCCCAAGTTTGAATTAGTTAATTCATCCAAGCCTATAAACTTCCTTCACTAGCTCACAACTACTCATCTGAGACTAAATTAGGATGTAGAGCGCACTTAAGACTAAGACATAGCGTAATTCTTAGCCCAGAATTACTGCTAATTAACAGTGTCTAAGGCCCGGTGGTGGCTCCATCATCACCCAGATAACCTGTTCCAAATACCATTATGTCCCCTTTGATACCAAATGTCACAAATCATCAAAATAAGAGAATCTATCTATTTAATTGTTAAGCCACACTAATGATTGAGAATAAATACACCGAAACTAAAACTAATTTCCTCATATAAGCCTATTAATTACTTTCATTAGCTCACAACTCTCCGCCTGAGACTAAAGTAGGGTTTAACATACATTATTTAGAGGCTGATATGAGGATTGCTGGAATCCAAGAAGCAAAATGATAAAACGATCAGATTCGAGGGAAATTCAACTTATAAACTAAAATCCAACAAGTTATTGGCTAATTTTTCACCCCTTGTCTACCAGTAAAAAATCTGCATTCAGAAACAGTGTTCCACTGCAAGTATATAGCACAAAATATTTTAAAATGAACAAAATAATATTAATTCCAGGAACAAACATTAAAAAATGTGGTAGCGCAAGATTTTTTTTAAAAAAACAAAATACTGACCTCTGTCACAATAAGAACCAGGAAACAAGAACTCGTCAAACCCAACCACCTTGTCACTGCTCCGACCACCATTATAGTACGCCTCGGCTGATTCACGATACCTGCTATTCCCATCCATTCCCAGATCACAAGAGCAACTTTAAACCCTCAATTATGTGCAAGGAGTTAAAGACCATGCTCCAATCCAACAAGAATGAAGCCCTCGGGACAACAAGAAGATGGGATCCCGGAGCAGTTGACCTAAACTTGCAAATGGTGTGCTAAGAGAAGAGAGAAGTCGAGAAATGAAGACGGGAAGCGAGGATTTCGAGGTCTAGGAGGGAGGCGAAACGGCAACCCTTCGCGCCGTTCTTTTCCCGCGCCCCCGCCGCCATTAATGCCCACAATATTCCACGAGGTTAACCAGCTCGAAGAAAGGGCGAGAAAGGAACAAAGCTAGGATCAGCTGTCATCTAATGGAGCATCGGACAGATGTGTCTCTCTCGGAAAGTAGACGCGTGTAATTTAAAATGTTAGCTGGAGTGATTGGGACGTGTGTCACATCGCTGACCGTGCACTTTCAAGTATGGTAGTTCAGCGAGAAGCTGCGTTTCAAAAAGATTCAAAAAGGATAATGATACGCAGACTGAAAATAAATGCCTCACAGTGAAAATTTTGACCGTCAATCGACGGTACGTCCGACGTTCGATCGTCGATCGGACAATACCGGCGGCCTTCGACCGCCGCCTCGAACCAAATTATACCCTGGGGACACGGTGAACCCGTCAAGAATCGTCACAATTGCGATCTCGCATCATTAACCGTCGATTTCGATGGGTTCACCGTTACCGGCGATCCTGACAAGTTCACCGTCCTCCCAAGGTATAGTTTGATTCGGAACGGCAATCAAAGGCCGCCGATAGTGTCCGATCGACGATCGAACATGTACACATTAACTGCACGTCATTTACTATAATTTTTACTCTCTCAAATTCACTATTCAAATCATTTCCCTTTCAAAAACTACTCCTGAAGCTCTTTATGTGAGTCAGTGGAAGCGGTGAGGTGAATTAGGTGATGACGCTTTAAAAATCATTATTTAATAAATGCAATTTTTTATTGTTTTCGGGAAACTCAAACATATTGAATTTCGACGAGTGCAATTATTTCCCAGGAGATACTTCGAATTATAATTTCTTTCGAATTCTATAGAAAATTTATATTCAATCTAAATGGAAAAGAATATATAAAAATTATCGATATGCTATTCAAATATTTAATTAAATAATATATATATTTAAAAAAATAAATTTATTAATTATTTTTATTTATATTAAAAAATAAATTATATAAATATTTAATATATTTTTTAATATAATGTTACTTTCAATAATCATAGTTGGATAGTAACAAGAAGATCTATTAACATAGAAGATATTCAACTTTTTAATAGATATTAATATAAGGATGGATATCCGATGGATATATAAAATCTGACTCGAATCCGATACATTATTATCTCTACTTTTTCATAAAAATCGAGATAGGATCCTCTCTCCTTTTTTCCCCGTGTCCCCTATTCCAAACTATCAGCCTATTGTCGATGCCTCATTCGATTCACCCGTCCATCGCCTCCGATCATCTATCCCGACCAAACTATAACTTATAAGATCGTCACTAATTACAATCATGCTGAGGGCAATCCCTAGATTCACCTTCTCTAAGTTATAATTTGATTGAGACACATATGGGCTCAATGGGCTGCGGCGATCGGGCGGGAGGCAGAGGTGGAAGGGCGGTTTGAGACAAAGGGATAGAGAAAAAGCGGGACAAAGGAGATAAGATCCTTTGCCCGTCCTAAATTGTGCAATCCTCTGTCCCAATTATTTCTCTGTCTCGCCTGTCTCACTCGCCGACGACGTCCGACGAGTCGTTCGATCGTCGATCAGACACCATCGACAATCTCCGGCTGTCGCCCCAAACAAAACTATACCCTGGGGGGTACAGTGAACCCGTCGGGATCGCCGCAATTTCGATCTCGTCGGATTCACCGTCGAATCCGACGCAAACAAAACTATACCCTGGGGGTACAGTGAACCCGTCGGGATCGTCGCAATTTCGATCTCGTCGGATTCACCGTCGAATCCGACGAGATTGCAATTGTAACGATTCCGACTGGTTCATCATTTTTTCATGATATCATTTGATTCGGGACGACGATCAAAAATCATCGATGGTGTCCAATCGGCGATCGGACGACTCACCAACCATCGTCGGCGAGTGGGATAAGCGGGATAGGAGAATAATTGAGACAAAGGATCCCATCTGTATAGTGTCGCGCGCCTTGTCTGTACGGCTGTAAATGAATCAAGCCACTAGTGAACTATTCGGAGCTCGATTCGATAGAAGCTCGTTTAATAAAGCTCGTTAATATTAACGAACCAAACTCAAACTCAGCAGTATTCGACTCGTTAGCTCGTGAACAGGCTCGTTAATAAGCTTGTGAGCTAGTTCGTAAAATATAAAATTAATATTTAACATTAAATATATAATTTTGACACTTTTATATTTAATAAATATAAAATATCCAATAAAGCTCATTTGTATGAATAAAATCATATATTTTAGTAAATATTTTATATTTTTATAATATATAATTTATTTTTTCAATAAATTGATGAATAATTTAATTAATAATTTATATTTGGTAAGTTCGTTTAGGGATCGATCTCGCGAGCCATCACTATATTCGATAAATTAAGCTTGAGCTCGGCTCGATAATAAACGAACCAAAGTATTCGGCTCAACTCGGTTCAATTACAATCCTACTCTTTCACTAAGGAGCTCCAAGCCTACGCCGACACATTCCTCGCCATGGTCTATATAATCTCAGCGGCCCCTGCACCGTCCACCATTGCACGCCTCTGCCCTCCGCAAATTCCTCCACCACCGCTCCGCCCACTCAGTGCAATTGCTCCCTGTCTGCATCATCAAAATGGATTTTTTTGCATGTGCACTGTCGTCACATTTAAATCTATTTGTCACATACCACTGTGCTATCGGCACCACCACCCCTACTCTTTTCCTTCTTGGTTAAAGCACTCCACAGAGGACGTTTAATGTCACCTGCTCCCTCAGCTTAATTGTATATATAAATCGGGTTGGCTTGCAACGACTCATGCTTACCATTCGCTTCCTTTGTCTTTTAACCTACAACATGAAGCTCTCTGTTTTTTTTTCTGTCTCACTAATTCTCATCTAGTTGACGCTACGACACCACCATCACCTCCTGCTGCAAGACTAACTGTTGACGTCGCGACACAATCACTTCCTCCATCTCCTGGTGCATGATTTTAGGTTTGTTACAATATTATAGGATGATATCAGTTCGTCACAGTCATGACTTACGCTGAGGCCCTGTTCTAGTGTAGCACCTTTCTTTTTAGGGCTTACTTCTGAGAGTACCGCTGCTATTGTTTGAGTATAATCCTGGTATCCTTCTACAATCTTGTGGCTCCTGTTAGAGCCTCTGTGCTGTTGGGCCCTGCCCGGTAACGGGTCTGATTCCAGGCCAGCTTACGTGTAGCTTGACCTGGGAGTCTGGCGTCTCGTCAGCAGAAAATAAATTTATGGGCTTCGGGAGCCCATAGGATATAAGGCTTGTATGGGCGGCTCGGCCTATTTCCCTCGAGAACGGGAAGGATAGGCCCTGGTAAAAGGTAATCATTATGACTAAGAGGGTTAAAAGCCCCCAAAAGGCCCCCGAGTCTAGGAAGGCCTGGGTCGGGGAGCCCGAGTCCAAGAAGACTCGATTTACAGCATCACTGAATCTCAGTTCTCCCGAGTCAGGGGAGCCTCAAACTCAAAGCATCTTGAAGACATACGCAGCTATACGCTTACACACCACTCGGCTCAGTGTCCCCGATCGGGCGCGTGGTGACCCACATTCCTCAGAATAGGCCTGACCGAGCGTCCAGACTATCGCGGGCCTGCCCCTACCGGTTCGGCTCCTAGCCAACGCGTGGCGGCCCACGCTCCTGGAGTAAGCCCGAACTAGAGTAATCTTTACTTGATGTATCACCGAATCGCACCAGCACTCTAGGCCCTCAATCGGCCTCCTCGTTCTGTGCCCCCAATCGGCACCGCAACTCTAGGCCCTCAGTCGGCCTCCTCGTTCTGTGCCCCTAGTCGGCACCGTTACGCTAGACCCTCAGTCGGCCTCCTCATCCTGTGCCCTCATTCGGCATTCATGTTTGAGGTATTGTCGTGACTCACCAGAACAATCATTCCCTAACACAGGACCAGCAGAAAGAGTACGGGGTCGGTGCAGGTATAACATCATTCCGACATTAATCGTGACTATCTCGCTGACGCCATGATCTTCCTGCCATATCCTGACCCCTCGTACTACGACCACATACCTCTGCGTCAGGCCGAGCGGCGCCCGATGGCACTAGCCTTTAAGTTGACAGTGCCCTTTTCCTTATTTCGGTATGCGACACATTACCTTGCCACCTCTGGGTATGCCTTGCCCTATCCTCGCTACAAGACAAAGGGTGGCAGGTTGGGCAGCAGCTGTCAGCTTCCCCGACTCTATAAGGCTCTCCACTCCACACGCCCCAGGTACACGGGATAGTGCAATTTACTGTTTTATTGCTTTCATTTTGCTCTACAACCACCGGAGACTGACTTGACCGTCGGTGTGCCTTGCCGGGGACTTTTCCCGACGGGTTCTAACGGTCTCTGTCTTGCAAGCCAGGAGCACGCATCGGAGCCCGCGTCGGTAGCTCGTGATCTTCAGGAGACCACCTCACCCTTGGGAGTCCACCTCGCCTCGCGACAGGATCAAATTTGGCGCTAGAAGGAGGGGGCATCCAGCCTGATCGGAGGTGAAAGATGGAAAACCCCAACCATGATATGGTGACTGCCACCCTTGAGGAGTATGAGATGCTGATGGCGACCCGAGCCCAAAGGACCCCTCAGAGGCCCTCACAAGGTGGTAGCCAAGCACCCCGATTCCCTGAGTCGGCGGCGCGCAAGCCTTTAGTAGGCCAGGAAGGCCCTCTCGACTTGAAGGTGGCGCTGTACCCTTTCCTGTAGCCTTCTATCGGGACCAGGGCGATGAAGCCGACTCAGCCGAGGCTTTTGCATCTAACCAGATGCATGGATCGTGCTCGGATAAGGGAAAAGCCCCGGCTGATCCTTCCCCAGCCGCCCTGGTATGCAGTCCATTCTCTTCCTGGATCTTGGAAGATCCAGTTCCCCGACACCTTCGCTTCTTCACAATCCCTGAGTACGCAGGGACCACCGACCCTGAAGAGCACTTGATGAAGTTCGAAAGTACTACTCTACTTCATCAGTACCCGGAAGGCGTGAAGTGTCGAGCCTTCTTGACAACCCTCTCGGGCTCGGCCCAGAGGTGGTTTGACCGACTCCCATACGGCCGGTCACGAGCTTTGAGGAGCTCAAGAGGGTTTCCCTCGAACATTTTGCTAGCAGCATGAGGCATCACAAGATGAGCCTCAACCTGTTTTCCTTGAAGCAAGGCCCGAAGGAGTCCCTCCGGGCTTACATTAAGAGATTTAACGGTGTGGCCTTGGACATGCCCACAGCCACGCCCGAGGTCCTGGTCAACGCATTCTCCCAAGGCCTGCAGGAGGGAGACTTTCTTCCGCTTGCTGATCAGGAAGTCCCCAAAGGACTTTGACAGCCTATTGGGCAACGTGGTCAAGTATATCAACGTTGAGGAGGCATAGGCCGCTCGGAAGAAGGAGTCGGCCAACCCAGCACCTCCCAACCCCGCCTAGAACACCAGATCCCCAGGTGGACCCATCCGCAGCTCGCGCGGACCCATCGACCGAGTGGGAGGAGAAAGGCGACACATGAAGCAAGTGGACCAAGGGTGTCTCCCGACCCGATGGCGACCGTACTGCACCTTCCACCAGACCAACACCCACGCCACAGAGGAATGCTGGCAAGCCGGCAGAGGGCGAGCTCCTACACCCCAAGGGCGAGGGCGCCAAGCATATCCAAGGCGCGGTTCAGGCCGGGGTGGCCAAGCCGTGGACCCCATAGCCGAAGAACTCCGAGGGAACACCCCAGTCGCCCGCAACTTGTTCCCCCAAGCAGATTGAGCCGAGGACGAGTCGGCGGATGAAGAGCAGGCCAATCAGCAGAACGCCGTCCGGGGTGGAGTGCACGTCATCTCTGGTGGACCGACTGGGGGTGACTCTAATCGTGCATGGAAGTCACAAGTTCGCCGACTAGAGATCCATCAAGTCGGAACTAGCTTGGCGCAGACACCGGGCCCCAGATCAGTTTCGGGCCCCAAGATCTAGAGGGACTTGAGGTCCCACATGGATGACGCTCTGGTTATCATCGTCGTCATCGCTAACTATCAAGTTCACTGCACCATCATGGACACAAGAAGCTCGGTCAACATACTGTACAGAAGACGTTCGACCAGCTCTAAATAGAGATGTCCCAGCTGGACTTAGTGGCGACCTCGTTGTTTGGTTTCACGGGGAACCAAGTGCAGCCGATCGGCCAGATCCGCCTAGCCATTTCTTTAGGCGAGGAGCCGCTGAAGAGGACTAGATGGTCCACTTTCCTAGTGGTCGACGCTCCCTCAGCCTACAACGCCATCTTGGGTCGACCAACCCTCAACGAATTCCGAGCCGTCACCTCTACCTTCTACCTCAAGATTAAGTTCCCGGTCGGGGACAAGGTAGGAGAGGTCCGGGATGACCAGAGAGTGGCCCGGAGGTGTTATGTCGACGACGTCCGGGTGGAGAGCCAGAAAGCGCCACGCCCCTTCTCGGACTGCAATATAGTCCAAGCCTCGCCATGGGCTGAACTGCGCAAGGACAAGGAGGAGGTCCAGCTTCTTCCCGACCGGGAGGAAGCTCGAGTCAAGATCGCGACCGGGTTGGCCGAGGAGCCGAGGGAGCCCTTGCTGAAATGCTTGGCTCGAAACCAAGCCTGGTCAGTCAGAGTGCTGAAAGGCATCCGACCGGAGGTGGCGGAGCACCACCTCCATGTCTATCCCAATGCTTGGCATGTCAAACAGAGAAAGCGGGAATTCAGCACCGAGCAGAATAAAGTGATCCGGGCCGAGATCGAGAAGTTACTAGAGGTCGGCCACATCAGGGAGGCACAGTTCCCAGCTTAGTTAGCCAACGTTGTATTGGTGCCTAAGCCTGACAATAAGTGGCGAGTCTGCATCGACTTCCGGGACCTTAACCGAGCCTGCCCCAAGGACTGCTACCCACTACCCCGGATTGATCAGATGGTGGACTCGACGACTGGCAGCGAGCTCATCTCCATGCTCGACGCATATCAGGAATATCATCAAGTGCCCCTGGCTGCGGGAGATCAAGAAAAAGTCAACTTCATTGTAACGCTCGAAAATTCTCGAAACTAATTTTAGAAATATCTTAGAATTTATTCCGAATTTATGAATATTTTTATAGAATTTTTCCATAAACGAAAGTGACAAAAAGGGATAAAAAGAGAAAACCACATAAGTGGGATTTGATCCCTGCACCTACGGATGAGAGGCGATGGGGCGGACCAAGTGGGCTGGTTTGCTTTTGTTAAAATAGATTAAGTGAAATAATAGATAACGTATAATTAGTTAAATTCGCCCCGTAAGTATAAAAGAGGAAGTTACGACTTTTAGGTTGATTTTCTCCCCAAACCAGCGACGCCGACGCCTCCCTCACGCCCGCGACCTCTCCTCTCACCCTCTCTCCCGCGCGCGCGAACCAAGGGAAGATCTAGAGGATTTAAGAAGGAGGCTACGTTAGGGAATCTCTCCGAGGAAGAATTCTCCATTAGAAGCTCTCCGAAACTCTAAGGATCGTTCTTTTTCCAAAAAGTCTACGCTTTAGAGTCGTAAAAACAAGCGTAGGATGTAAGTATCCCTCACTTGCAGTATAAGTAGTTTCGATTGACGTTTCGTATGCTTTATTTCCTTATATGTATATCCTACGATTAGAAATCGTGGATTATGAACAAGCACGTTGTATTAACCCTTCGGATTAGTTTTAGAGTCTGAAGATATCCCTGGATGGGCTTGAGTGCACTTACCCTTCAGTTTCGGGTTAAGGAGCACGTTCGAGTGCCTAGGGAGCGACTTTAAAAGAAAAGAAAGGGTTAAGTCGCAAGGTGTTTGTTAAATTGTTAGTCAGTTAATGCTATAGAAAGCATTAAAGAATAGAAATTCTTGCTTCAGTTATGATTGGGACCAAGGTCCAACGGGATGGGCTCCTAGTTACCCTAGGTTTAGATAACCTAGTAAAAGCAAGAATCAGAAGAGAAAAAGAAAAGTATAAAAGAACTATTTTATTTTCAGTTGGCATTGTATCGGACTTCGGTCCAGGGATGGGCTCCAAGTTGCCCCTAGGTTTAGATAACCTAGTATGGGATGGGCTCCTAGTTGCCCCTAGGTTTAGATAACCTAGTAGAACCCTAATGGATTCGGGATTTGCTACCTCGGGTTTATTCGGGATGCGCGCACAGTTGGTACATTGTCAGGCCCACAGCAATTGATTATTACTTTCACCTACTATATGTATTTAGTTTTCAGAAATTCATATTAGCATGTGGTGAATTTAATAATTAGTTTTATGTTAGTTAATTTCAGTTCCAGTTCAGATATGTATGCCATGCTATAGCTTGCTTTTCAGTTTTAGTTCAGTATGTGTCATGTCTCAGTTATATGCCATGACTATGATATGTATTTTAGTATGAGCCTAGCATGATTACTTATGGATATGAGCATATATGTGCATAGCATGTTTTACAAAAACATAATTCGAGTTTTCATAGTTTTGTGAGGCTAGATGGTACTTACTAAGCTTTATGCTTATTAGTTTGCATTTCCTTATACTACAGATACGGGTAAAGGAAAGCACTAGTACCGGAGGCGGCGGGCTTGATGCAAAGTGTGTGTGATGGTGGAGTTGGAATAAAAGTCTTCGGAACTTGCAAAGCATAGAAATAGTCTTTATTATGTTTCTTTTAGTTTTTCCGCAATAGGTTATGTGAACCATGTATGAACTTAATTAGACTTGTTATTTGTGGTGCCTAGTATATTAAAGTAATTTATTTACCTGTGTTAATACTTGCTTAGTGAATGTTGAATGATATGAGTTACTACTTGCAATATGGTAATTTAGACCCATGCTTAAGCTTTAGAGATAAGAACTTGATACTTTTGATTTACATGCTAAATACATAGGATATGCTTGTTTTAAGATATATGCACCATATAGAATGATATGTAGTAGCTAAGAATGCCCTTAGATATGAATAATGAATGGTTTCAATAAGAAGTTGATACAAACTTGGCATGTTTATGTTTATGCTTTTACATGTCGTTTTTATGATTTCTAAGTTGCTATACATGCTAGAAACCCTCCAAAAACATGTAATAAATGCCTTAGAATAGTTGTGGAACTTTATTTATGTCATTATGTTTGTTAGATATGAATTTGGTACATTGTAGCTCAAGTTTGATAAGTTGTGAAAATCTGAAATTTGGAGTTTCAGCACTACCAGTCGACTGGTATTGTGTACAACGAGAGGGGCGTAGAGCAGTTGGTTAGTGCTTAGCCATGCAATGCAGAGGTCGGGGGATCAAATCCTGGCCAAGCTAATAACATTAAAGTTTTTATTTTAATTTCGCTGGTTAGTACTTCCAACATGTTTATAAGTTACCGCAGCATGCTTAAGTTATAAATTGTTAGTTCAGTACACATTTAAAAATAATTAGGAGAATAAGAATTTTTAAATTCTCCCAGCTAATTTAGCATTATCAGAAATCATTAATTAATCAGTTAGCCAGTTAGTTAGTAGCGATCCGCCTTACAGCTTAGTACCAGAAGGTGGGTCGTTACATTCATCATGGCGGACGACACCTACTGCTACACCGTTATGCTGTTTGGATTAAAGAACGCTGGAGCCACTTACCAGCGGATGATGAATAAAGTCTTCCGGACTCAGATCGGGCGAAACATCGAAGTGTATGTGGATGACATCCTGATCAAGTCCACCCGAGCGGAAGACCTGGTAGCCGATGTCGAGGAGACTTGCCAAACACTGCGCAAGTACGGGCTCAAACTGAACACTGCTAAGTGTCTCTTTGGCGCTCGGAGCGGAAAGTTTCTCGGGTACATTGTGACTGAGCGGGGCATCAAAGCCAACCCAAGCAAGGTCAAGACCCAGCTGGATATGTCCCCACCAAGGAACCTCCGAGAGGCGCAGCAACTCACCGGGCGAATCACAGCCCTGTCCCGATTCATTTTCCGGTCGGCTGAGCGAGGGTTGCCGTTCTTCAAGACCCTCCGCAAAAGCCACCAAATTTTAGTGGGGCGCTGACTGCGACAAAGCGTTCGAGGAGTTGAAGGCCTACCTCGCTGAGCTGCCAGTATTAGCCAAGCCCGAAGTCGGAGAGGTATTGTCGGTGTATTTAGCTGCCTCGGCCGACTCAATCAGTCTGGTTTTAGTCCGGCAAGAGGGGACCAAGCAACAGCCAGTGTACCTTTTTGCCCACCTATTGAAAGAGGCCGGTTGTCAGTATACGACGCTCGAAAAATTGGCGTGCGTGCTGTTGTTAGGTGCTCGAAGGCTTCGGCCTTACTTTTTGGCGCACCCCATTGTGGTCCTGACCAACAACAATTTGGGCCGAGTGGCCTCTAATCCAGAGGCGTCGGGTCGACTGATCAAATGGACCACCGACCTGATCGAATACGACATCCAGTATCAGACTCGACCAACCATTAAAGCACAGGTCTTAGCGGATTTTCTAAGCGAGCTGCATTCGAAAGAAGTTGAGGAAGCTTGGTAGGTCTATACGGATGGCTCGTCCGCTCGATCGGGTAGCGGAATTCGTATCCTGATGGTGTCCCCTAAGGGGGAACAACTGCATTTATCTGTCCGACTAGAGTACCAGGCGACAAACAACGAGGCTGAGTATGAATCCCTCATAGCTGGATTGCAAGCCGCCAAGCATGTGGGAACTGCTCGGGTGATACTTTATTCTGATTCCCAGCTTGTCACACAACAGATAGCCGGTCGATTCGAAGTTAATAGTGACCGGTTGCAGACCTTCATAGAAGCTTATGATAAGCCGAAGGCCGTGTTTCAGGAGGTGCAGGTCCAGAAGATTCCCTGAGAGAGCAACTTCAAGGCGAATGAGTTGGCTAAATTGGCCAGCTCGGTCGGCTCTTGGGTACTTCCTCAGCCGGGTGGTCCGGCATTGATGATCATGCAATTAGAGAGGCAAGCCGAACTCGAGCTGGAGTCTGACTGGAGGACCCCACTCATCACCTACCTCACGGAAGGAACCGTGCCGACTGACCGAGAAGAAGCCCTGTTGCTCAAAAAGCGAGCAGCTCAGTACACCATGGTCGGGGACGTACTGTTGGGGACGAGATGGCTAGAGAGGGGGGGGGGTGAATCTAGCCAGACACAATTTCTAGGCTCTTTTCGAATCTTCTCTGCACTTAAGTTAGTAGCAGCGGAAACAAAACAAATGCAGAGAAGCAAACTTAACAAAACTGCAGAAACAGATAATACAAACCAAGGATCGCTAACAAGGATCGTTTACAAGGTTCGGGGATAACTTGCCCCTACTCCTTGGCGTGCCCGTAAGGTGGGCGATCCCTTGATCGTCGGCAGATCAAGCCCCGGAAATCCGGATATCAAATCCTCCTTCTCGGTGGAGTAACCTCTCCACAAAATGTCTCAACAAGTTGATGTAGAATGAAAAGCACAGAGACAATCAGAGACTTACAAAGCACAAGCAGATGAAGAGAAACGCCTACAAGCACAAACAACAACCCAGCACAACCTCGGCAAGAGCCTTCACTCAGCTCTTCCTTGTTTTTTTGTTGATCGCCTTGCCACGAGTCCTTCTTAGTACTCAGATCTCTCAAGCTTCAAAGAATGATCAAGTTTTCAGAAGCTTCAAGACTCAAAGTGATTGCTAAGGATGGATCAAGTGTTGCTGCAGTAGAGTGTCCCCCTCTCTTCATCGCCAGCCCACACTTATCCCAGCTGCCCAAACGCCAGGTCACAGACGCTCCACTCAGCTCCCAGCTGCTCACCTGCAACAAGCCAGCTACCCCTGACCTCCTCTGGACTCACTGAACTCTCCTCAGTCGAGCCCCAGTCCCAGGTCAGCTTCCAGCCGTTGCCAGCAGCGCCCGTTGTAACCTGCGATGGAAAACTGCCAAACCTGCTCAACGGAAAGCCTCCCTTTGACCCTCCTTGAGTGTTTGAATCATCCCTGTAAAGCCTGCACACTCCAATAGAAGCTTAGCAATGCATATCAAACACAATCAGCAATGTAGCAGAGAATCGGCAGTGAAAACAGACGCGATCAGAGCTTCTGACAGCGTATTTGAATTAAAGTTCTGCGCCTGATCGGTCACCAGACCGATCCACAGTCTTCTGCATACTCCTGATCGGTCACCAGACCAATCAGGCTCCAGCCTGATCGGTCACCAGACCAATCAGGCTGAACCTTTAATCAAATCCTAGCTACGCCTGATCGGTCACCAGACCAATCAGGCTCCTGCCTGATCGGTCACCAGACCAATCAGGCTCCAGCCTGATCGGTCACTAGACCAATCAGGCTTGAGTGAACAGTGATTCTTTAATCAAATCCAAAGTCTCTGATCGGTCACCGGACAGTTCTGGACCTGATTAGCAAGGGAACTCAACTCACCGTTTGCTCCCTGATCGGTCACCAGACCGATCAGGAGCTGTGCAGTGAGTGAAACACACACTCCCTGATCGGTCACCAGACCGATCAGACATCGCTGGATCGGTCACCAGACCGATCCACGAAGGAGCAGCGTGCCAATTCCCTGATCGGTCACCAGACCGATCCAGGGACGCATACCTAGCCTTCCAAGCTAGGATTTCATTCACCTTAGCCCTCCAACTAAGGATTTTTCAATCTAACTCTCCAAGTTGGGAATTTGCACCTAACCCTCCAAGTTAGGACTTTTCACCTAGCCCTCCAAGCTAGGACTTTTCACCTAGCCCTCCAAGCTAGGACTTTTCACCCAACCCCTCCGAGTTAGACCTAGCCCTCCAAGCTAGGCACCTGATCCTCCAAGCCAGGACTTTTCACCTAATTCTCCAGGATGGGAATTTGCACCTAACCCTCCAAGTTAGGACTTTTCACCTAGCCCTCCAAGCTAGGACTTTTCACCCAACCCTTCCGAATTAGGACTTTATCCAACCTAGCTTCACTCACTAGGACCTGGCTTCACTCACCAGGGTTTTGGTCACCCGACTTCACTCACCGGGACCCGGCTTCACTCATCGGGATTTCAACCTAGCTTCACTCACTAGGATTTCCATTACCTGGCTTCACTCACCAGGACCCGGCTTCACTCACCGGGATTTCAACCTAGCTTCACTCACTAGGATTTCCATCACCTGGCTTCACTCACCAGGACCCGGCTTCACTCACCGGGATTTCATGCCCAGTCCCCGACCAGGACTTAACCCAAATTTGCTCAACCAAACTTAAATCATTGTCAAACACCAAAACAACAACCGGGCCAGACTGCATCAACAATCTCCCCCTTTTTGTTGTTTGACAACCCGATTTAAGTTTAGGTATCAATCAATTGAAGTCCGTTCAATTCTCATAAGGGAATCATGATCCTCCCCCTATAATAACCATAAACTTAATCAGTCATTTTCTCCCCCTTTGTCAAACATCGAAAATGGTATGGTTATTAAGTTTAAACATACCTCCCCCTCAAACACGGGTCTCTCCCCAAACCCAAAATAATCAAAGCATAATTTTGAATTGCACATGAAAACATATACCAAATAATATCATGGTCAAATACGTATATGCTTCACATGACAAGTAAGGAATGCATCTGTATCTGACACATAGTCCTGATTGGTCTCCGTGACCAATCAGGTCTGTTGATTACGTGATACAGAAGGATATTTGATTAGTCTGGGGAGTGATCAGATTTCAGAAAAATTTCAGAAACTCTGATACGTTTCTGATCAGACTGTATTGACAATTTACATTCTATAACAGGGGAGATGACTCTATTAATATTCGTCATTTCAGAAAAATTTCCGAAACACGACATTAAGATCAAGAGTCATGACTCAACAAACCCTTTCTTATGAATTTGAACATCCCAATATAGGTTTGTATCAAATGTCTATTAAGTACCAGGTTTGTATCACTTGAACAAATTTGTGCTCCCTTAGTACCAGGTTTGTACCAATGGGTGATCAAATATGTGTCAATTATAATTGGTTTGTATCATATTTGTATGTGGTATTATCATTACACTGATACAATTTGATGAGAAGAGATTTTGGCTTGAGGAGGTTTTGGATCAATTTGGAACGATCTGGGAGTTCCTTGATCAGAGTTGGTCTGATCGGTCACCGGACCGATCAGAGTGATCCCTGATCGGTCAATGGACCGATCAGGTCTGATACAAAATGGTTTTTCAGTTTCAGAAACAAAATTTCAGAAACTATGAAATCAACTTTGTTTCAAATCTCAACCATTCCTAAACCCTAATACAATCATGTGTAATCCGTTTGTTCCTAAGGGTTCCTTCAATCAAAATACATTTCTTCAAACAATCATCAATATATGATACTAATACCAAATTCCCAAAACATGATCAACATGATTTGTGTCAAAGCATAGAGGTAATCCATTTGATTCTAAAGGTTCCCTTAATCAAAATATATATCATGATTTGTGTCATAGCATGATAGTATTTTCTAAGCATGAACTTGAGTATCGAAACATGTTTGTATTAAAGCATGATGAGTATGTTCTAAACATGATCATGTTTATTCCAAGGAGTTTTGAAAATCTAATCTACACTTAAGTACTGATACCTTAGTGATCCAATTAATATTAGGCATATGAATGACATTGGATTTGATATCAGTTAAGTGGAACAAGCAAACAAGTCATGGATCTTGAGTATTGACTTTTGAACCATCATAAAATATGTGAGCATGCTGTTATTAACCACACTTTTCATGCCATAGACAAATGTTAATAACACATACAGTAAATCATGGCATACTTGATCATGGAAGAACTTAAATACTAAAGTAGATTATACCATGACTAAGTACTTTAACACATGAAAATCATAAAAATCACTAGCCAAGGGATTATATTATCATAAGATCTAAAACAATGGAGCTCAAACAATTTAATTCAAATTTTCCATAACCATCAATGTGAATGACAATTTTGCCTTTGGTCATGGATTTGGAGCATCAAATATCAACCTCCCATGTTGATAGATGCTCCCCCTCAAACTAAGCTATACAATTCGAAAAATAGAGGTTTTAGGTATCCAAATTTTGGGACCTAAAGAACCTTCAATCAAAGACTTTGGCACCCATGCCTTAGTCATTTTCTTTTTAACTTTTTGAACCCTAGAATCATTTGATGATCTAAATTGGGTTCTTGACATTAATGATACAAAGGTTGGTTCCTTAGGTCGGTAACCTATACCGGCCTTGTTGTAAACCGCCCTTTGGGAGTTTAGTATCATGTCTAAGGTTTTGGAGCTAGTTGAGAATTTCTCAAAAACATTCTTGAGATTTTCAACTTCGCTCTTTAAGTCCTTATTTTCATTCTCAAGGGTTTTAACATGCAAGTCATCATGAAAATCATTAACATCCTCCACCCTAGAGGATTTCAACTCTTCTACTTCCAATTTCAACAATTTAACTTTGTTCTTAGATTTTTTAAGCAACCTAGCTAGACATGCAATGGTTCTATAACACTTATCTAGCTCGGGAGAGATTACCTCTTCATCATCCGAAGATGATGAAGGCGCGGTTGAGGAGCTTGATTCGTCTTCACTCTCCTCTTCATTTGAATTTTCTATGGCCACGAGAGCACGGTGATGAGTGTACTTCTCCTCCTCCTCTTCTTCGGATGAACTAGAGGACGATTCATCCCATGTGGCCCTCAAGGCCTTCCTTTTCTTCTTTGATTTATCCTTCTTCTTCTTTAACTTCGGACATTCATCCTTGTAATGTCCTTTCTTGCTACACTCATAACAAGTAACATTAGACTTATCAAATTTAACTTCACTCGGGTTACCTTTACCCTTGAAGCGCCGGCTCTTCCTCATCATTCTTCTAACAAAGTTGGTCATCTCGGAGGAAGAAGACCAACTGCCCTCCTCCTCAGACTCGGATGAAGATGAAGATGAAGAGACTTCCTTCTTCTTCCCCTTCTTCTTCTTCTTGTTGTCACCTGCCACTAAAGCAATACCTTTCTCTTTTGAACTTTTGTTAGAGATCTCATGTAGTTCCATTTCACAAAATAGATCTTCTAACTTAACAAAAGATAAATCCTTAGACACCTTGTAAGCATCCACCATGGATGACCACAAGGCATTCCTAGGAAAAGCTTTGAGGACATACCTTATAAGATCTCGGTTCTCTACCTTCTCATTAATGGAGTGGAGACCGTTGAGGATTTCTTTGAATCGTCCATGGAGTGTACTTATAGTTTCATTCTCTTCCATGGACAGATTTTGGAGTTGGGTGAGAAGGAGATCCTTCTTGGCAGCCCGGGTGTCTTGAGTGCCTTCATGGAGCTCAATGATCTTGCTCCATAGGTCTTTAGCACTTGTGAAGGGACCAACCTTGATTATTTGGTCCTTGGTCAACCCGCATTGCAAAGTTACTACCGCTTTCGCATCGGCTTCACCATTCCGGATTTGATCTGCCGACCAACTTGAGTAGTTCATCTCTTTTCCCTCAGCATCTTTAGGAGTGGAAAAACCTTCCTTGACAGCAAACCACATGCTGAGGTTGGTTTTGAGGTAAAACTCCATCTTCGACTTCCAATATGAAAAGTCAGTGCCGTCGAAGATTGGAGGTCGGTTGGTGTTAAACCCTTCTCTTCCCATGGCCATCTTTGTTAGCTCTCGGATGTTAAGCCGTTGAAGTAGAGCCCCAAGCTCTGATACCACTTGTTGGGGACGAGATGGCTAGAGAGGGGGGGGGTGAATCTAGCCAGACACAATTTCTAGGCTCTTTTCGAATCTTCTCTGCACTTAAGTTAGTAGCAGCGGAAACAAAACAAATGCAGAGAAGCAAACTTAACAAAACTGCAGAAACAGATAATACAAACCAAGGATCGCTAACAAGGATCGTTTACAAGGTTCGGGGATAACTTGCCCCTACTCCTTGGCGTGCCCGTAAGGTGGGCGATCCCTTGATCGTCGGCAGATCAAGCCCCGGAAATCCGGATATCAAATCCTCCTTCTCGGTGGAGTAACCTCTCCACAAAATGTCTCAACAAGTTGATGTAGAATGAAAAGCACAGAGACAATCAGAGACTTACAAAGCACAAGCAGATGAAGAGAAACGCCTACAAGCACAAACAACAACCCAGCACAACCTCGGCAAGAGCCTTCACTCAGCTCTTCCTTGTTTTTTTGTTGATCGCCTTGCCACGAGTCCTTCTTAGTGCTCAGATCTCTCAAGCTTCAAAGAATGATCAAGTTTTCAGAAGCTTCAAGACTCAAAGTGATTGCTAAGGATGGATCAAGTGTTGCTGCAGTAGAGTGTCCCCCTCTCTTCATCGCCAGCCCACACTTATCCCAGCTGCCCAAACGCCAGGTCACAAACGCTCCACTCAGCTCCCAGCTGCTCACCTGCAACAAGCCAGCTACCCCTGACCTCCTCTGGACTCACTGAACTCTCCTCAGTCGAGCCCCAGTCCCAGGTCAGCTTCCAGCCGTTGCCAGCAGCGCCCGTTGTAACCTGCGATGGAAAACTGCCAAACCTGCTCAACGGAAAGCCTCCCTTTGACCCTCCTTGAGTGTTTGAATCATCCCTGCAAAGCCTGCACACTCCAATAGAAGCTTAGCAATGCATATCAAACACAATCAGCAATGTAGCAGAGAATCGGCAGTGAAAACAGACGCGATCAGAGCTTCTGACAGCGTATTTGAATTAAAGTTCTGCGCCTGATCGGTCACCAGACCGATCAGGAAGGACCCTGATCGGTCACCAGACCGATCCACAGTCTTCTGCATACTCCTGATCAGTCACCAGACCAATCAGGCTCCTGCCTGATCGGTCACCAGACCAATCAGGCTGAACCTTTAATCAAATCCTAGCTGCGCCTGATCGGTCACCAGACCAATCAGGCTCCTGCCTGATCGGTCACCAGACCAATCAGGCTCCAGCCTGATCGGTCACTAGACCAATCAGGCTTGAGTGAACAGTGATTCTTTAATCAAATCCAAAGTCTCTGATCGGTCACCGGACAGTTCTGGACCTGATTAGCAAGGGAACTCAACTCACCGTTTGCTCCCTGATCGGTCACCAGACCGATCAGGAGCTGTGCAGTGAGTGAAACACACACTTCCTGATCGGTCACCAGACCGATCAGACATCGCTGGATCGGTCACCAGACCGATCCACGAAGGAGCAGCGTGCCAACTCCCTGATCGGTCACCAGACCGATCCAGGGACGCATACCTAGCCTTCCAAGCTAGGATTTCATTCACCTTAGCCCTCCAACTAAGGATTTTTCAATCTAACTCTCCAAGTTGGGAATTTGCACCTAACCCTCCAAGTTAGGACTTTTCACCTAGCCCTCCAAGCTAGGACTTTTCACCTAGCCCTCCAAGCTAGGACTTTTCACCCAACCCCTCCGAGTTAGACCTAGCCCTCCAAGCTAGGCACCTGACCCTCCAAGCCAGGACTTTTCACCTAATTCTCCAGGATGGGAATTTGCACCTAACCCTCCAAGTTAGGACTTTTCACCTAGCCCTCCAAGCTAGGACTTTTCACCCAACCCTTTCGAATTAGGACTTTATCCAACCTAGCTTCACTCACTAGGACCTGGCTTCACTCACCAGGGTTTTGGTCACCCGGCTTCACTCACCGGGACCCGGCTTCACTCATCGAGATTTCAACCTAGCTTCACTCACTAGGATTTCCATTACGTGGCTTCACTCACCAGGACCCGGCTTCACTCACCGGGATTTCAACCTAGCTTCACTCACTAGGATTTCCATCACCTGGCTTCACTCACCAGGACCCGGCTTCACTCACCGGGATTTCATGCCCAGTCCACAACAACCGGGCCAGACTGCATCAACACGTACTATACATGAGGTCCTTTGCCCGACCCCTACTCAAGTGTCTGGGCGAGAAAGACACAGACTATGTGCTAAGAGAGATCCACATGGGAGTCTGTGGAAGCCACGCTGGAGCCCTAGTTGTGGCTTGGAAAGCATTACTAGCCGGTTACTACTGGCCGACCTTGCAGAAAGACGCAGACAAGTTGGTTTCCACATGCCTGTCTTGCCAGAAGCACCACTGCCTCCCGCATCGATCTGTGGAGATGATGAAGGCATCGGCGGTCTCCTGCCCCTTCGACCAGTGGGGCATGGACATTGTGGGGCCATTCCCGATCATCGTGGCTCAGAAGAAGTTCCTGCTAGTGGCCGTGGATTACTTCTCCAAATGGATAGAAGCTGAGGCCCTAGCACGCATTGTTAGATCGTGGCGCTTGCTAGAGGGGGGTGAATAACACTTTTCTCGAACTTTCTCTACAAGATGGTTAGCACAATACAAAGAATATAAAGAAAAACAAGAGATCCAATGCTAACTCAGAGAATTTACTTGGTATCCACCTCGAAAGGTGACTAATCCAAGGATCCACGCACAAGCACACTCTCTACTATGAAAAGCCTCCTTCAAGGTGGAGAAAACCTTTACAAGGTTGTCTTCCTCCTCTTTACAGAGTAGAATAGAGAGCGAGAGGAAGAACTGATCACTTTTGGCACGAACAACACTTTGGTACAATCAAGAACCGTACCTTCCTCGTGCCCAAAAGTCACCCTTTAAATAAGAGTAAAGGATAACTCCTCGAGTTGTCCAGCCCAACACCAGTCGACTGCCCCTAGGGCAGTTGACTGGTCTAGCCTTAATTGCTAGCCAACGGCTAACCCAACGGCTAGTTTTCGGGAGTATCAGTCGATTGCACCTGGGGCAGTCGACTGGTCTAGAACTGAAAACATTCTGTGAGTTTGAGAATTGACTGGAAGTCGACTACCTTTCTCCCAGTCGACTGCCCAGCTTACACAAACCCTCATCCTCACTCCGAAGACCCTCCTTCATGTGTGCCTTCAGGTATACTCCATTGGCTTGCCCCTTGAAGTCTTCTTCCATCGGCTATCGTCCCTCGGATGCGCACACAAGTCTTCCCTTGGCTTGCCTTTATGCCACCCTTAACGTGTGCTCTTGAAGTCTACTTCCCGGCTTGCCCATGAAGTCCTCCTCCCTTGGCTCTCGTCCCTCGGATAAGTCCTCCATGTGTGATTCCCCAAGCCCTACAAACTCAATCACACTTATCAAATAACAAGATAACACCCTAACCTTAAACATATTGACACACACACATCAAAACCATGATCTTCCTGATCATCCCTGGGTCGATTGCCCCAACAATCTCCCCCCTTTTTGATGTGTGGCAATATGTTTAAATTAGGGAGAAAATACCAGCCAACAACAGTAATTGAAACAACAAGACATAGTAAAAAAAACAAGAGATAACTTCCCCCTTAACCTATGCCTTCTCCATTTTCAATTTTCATAAACCAAAATTAAACCAAAGTTAAGTCACAAACCTAACTTAGACTACCCATTCTCCCCCTTGGACACCATCAAAATGATTGCCCTAAGCAATACCTACCCATGGTATCAAATGAGAGAATAATTCATTTCTAAAAATTCTCAGTTTCCTGAATTCAGCTGTCCCAGTCGACTGCCACAAGGGACTGCCCCTTGTGGCAGTCGACTGATACTCTGTCAGTCTGAATTACAAGTTTCTGAGCCGAATTTCAGAAACTCCCAAAAAATTCTAGAAAATTTCAAAAATTGTAAAAATTTGCAAGCATGTTTCATATGATATACTCTAACAAGGAAAATTATCAGTTCATGAAAAATTCAAACATGCTTGACTTTTTGACCAAAGTTCAACTTTCTTGAAAAACACTAACTTTGTATCAAAGTTTCAATCTAAATTTGCAATCATACATGTACCAAGCTTATGGCAAAACAAATAAAATATAGAATGATTTTCAAATGTTTAAAATGTCCAACCATGATCTTTGGGCAACCTGTCCATTAATTAAACACTTGCTTTCCCCATGGTTGGTCTATTTTTCATAATTTGATACATCTCATGACCCAACACTATGTCATAAGCACAAATGAATCATTTGTATCATCCTAATGGATCAAGCACCACCTTCCTATTGTATTACCCCAAGGTCCATCATATACTTCTACAAAACACATACCAAGGCTCCTTCTTAAGGATGTCAACTCCGCTTCGGGAAGAGGCCTGGTAAATATATCGGCAAGGTTTGACTTTGACTCAACATAGTGCAAATCTATGCCACCCCTTGTCATATGATCCCTAATGAAGTGATGCTTCACTTCAATGTGTTTTGTTCTAGAATGGTGAACCAGATTTTTAGTCAAGTTAATTTTACTTATATTATCACACAAAACCTTGACCTTGGAGTAATGTAACTCATAATCCTCTAAAGTGTGCATGATTCAAAGTAGTTGGGACACATAACCACTCATTGCCACATATTCGGCCTCCGTTGTTGATAGGGCAACACATGGTTGTTTCCTACTACTCCAACTAACTAGAGATGACCCAATAAATTGACATCCTCCACTGGTACTCTTTCTATCTAGTTCACAACCCGCATAGTCCGAATCGGTGTATCCAAAAAGTTCAACATTAGGAGTTCTAGGATACCAAAGTCCGACATTAAGAACACCTTTTATATACCTTAAAATTCTTTTAACCACCACTAAATGAGACTCTTTGGCACATGATTGGTATCTTGCACACATACCTACCGCAAATAATATGTCGGGTCTACTAGCGGTTAGGTACAATAAACTACCAATCATGCTCCTATATTGTTTGGAATCTACCATCTTCCCCTCAAGATCACTATCCATTTTAACATTTGTTCCTATAGGCGTAGATGCTACATTAGCATTTTCTAGGCCAAATTTCTTAATGATTTCCCTAGCCTATTTAGTTTGATAAACATGAGTCCCTTCATTTGTTTGTTTAACTTGTAATCCCAAAAAGAATGTCAACTCTCACACAAGACTCATCTCAAATTCATTTTCCATGCATTTAATAAACTCATGGAGAAATTCACTATTTTTGGACCCAAAAATAATATCATCCACATATACTTGGGTCACAAAGATGTCCTTATCCTTAGATTTTAGGAAAAGAGTTGGATCAATTGTACCTCTCCTAAAACCCTTGGATACTAAGAATGATGAAAGTCTTTCATACCAAGTCCGGGGAGCTTGTTTCAATCCATACAAGGCTTTTCTTAGTTTATAGACATGCCTAGGGTAATTTGGGTTTTCAAACCCAGGCGGTTGCTCTACATATACCTCTTCCTTAATGACTCCATTAAGGAATGTCGACTTCACATCCATTTGGTGAAGTGTGAAACCCATGTGAGCGGTATATGCTAATAAAATTCTAATAGACTCTAATCTAGCTACGGGGGCATATATCTCATCATAGTCAATACCCTCTACTTGATTAAACCCCCTAGCTACCAACCTTGCTTTATTTCTAGTTATCTTTCCTTGATCATCTAGCTTGTTCCTAAAGACCCATCTTGTGGTGACAATGGTACAATCATTGGGCCTAGGAACCAACTCCCAAACTTCATTTCTTTCAAATTGATTTAACTCCTCTTGCATAGCTAGGACCCAATCCACATCACCTAATGCCTCATCAATAGATTTCGCTTCTAATTGAGAAATCAAGGTAATTTGACTACTTGTTCCCTAAAGTAAGACCTAGTCCTCACCCCTNTTTTTCTAAGCACATTCATGACATATAATTATGTCATGACTAACGATTTCCTTAATAAAGTATGTATGTGACTTAATTATCAAGTCCCATGAATTGAATTAGGAACCGGATTTCCTAATTCTAATTTCATACTTTATTAAAGGAATTATTTTGGGAAACAATTTCCTAAATTGTCATAATCAATTTCGGAAATAATATGTTTAAGACTTTGATTTCTCTAAATCAAATCTTATTAAATTAAGAGACAATTCCCTTAATTCAACCACATATTATTTTCATGAAAATCTCATTTAAGAAACTCTATAGGAAACCATTTTCCTAATTAATTTTGGAGACAATAATATGTAAGAGCATCACCTCTTAAATCATATTTTATTCATGGATTTAATTAATTACAACAAATCATTTTCTAAGGGTGGCTCCCCGAGGCTTAGATACCCAAAGAAAAGTAATTTATCGTAAATCCAATTTGGTCCGCTTCGGATGCGTAACCAAATTAAACATGACAATTTCATTTAAAATTGGGAAATTAAATTACAACAACTAACTTTAAATTGGACGGCTCCCCGAGGCTCAATCCAAAATAAAAAATTTTGTTGATAATTTAAAAACCAATTCAAATTCAATTGTCAATTAATTGTCCATAAATTTGTCTAGACTTTCTTGAAAGAAAGTGCCCAAAATTGCGAGATTTCATAATAGGTTTTTCAGAATAATTGTAAGTTTCTGGTACAAAGAAAACTTACATATTTCCAAAATTGGAAAATTTCTAAAATAGTAAATTTCCAAAATTGGAAAGTTTCCAAAGATGGGAAGATTTCACAATTATTATAAAATTTCAGAAACTAGGAAATTTCAAACGTTTGCGAAATTTCATGAGGATTTCCAAACATTGAAATTCCTAAATCTAAAATTTATTATAATTGGAAAGTTTCCATAATTGGAAATTTTTTCCAAAATTGAGATCATGATAAAGTTTTCCGCAAAACAATTATATGATTATGTCGAACACTAACCGGCTCTGATACCACTGTTGGGACCGGGTGCATGTTGACAAGGATACGAGTTCGTAAAATTTTAAATTTTTACGTGTAGCGGAAGAATTAGCATAAAATAATTTCTCAAATTATTTTAACCACGTATCTAGCATGCAACCTTATGATGTGTGGACATGATCATAAATTAAAACTTTGCGGAAAAGTAAACTAATTTACTTAGTACCTCGCGTAACTCGAAGTAAGGGACGAGATCCAACCGTAGCGTCCCTTGGAAGCTCCGCCTCTATTCGCGTCCACGCCGAGTTCTCTTTGGGATGACTTCGCAAAGTCACGAGTTTTGTGCCGACGAGAACTACTAGATTCTCTAAAGGCATAACTAGAAGATCAAGAGAGAAGAATGGAAACTTACCACCAAGTAACGGAATCAAAATTCCGGGAAAGGAAGGAAGGAGTCGCGATCCGCTTCTTCTTCTTCTTCGGCACGAACTTGGTGGAGGAAACTCACGGGCACCCTAGGTGCTTGCGCCAGCCCTAGGGGAGGAGAGAGAGCCGGCCCTAGAGAGAGAAAGGGCGCCGGCCCTAGAGAGAGAGAGAGGGAGTTAGTTAATCTCTTGATCAATCTATTAAGGAAATCAAGCCTAGCCTTGGTTCCTTTATATAGTAGCCTCTCCCTTGCCAAGTCTCCTCTTTAACGGAATTTTTCATAAGAAATTTATCCTATAAATTTTCTTTATGAATTATTCCGTTTAAACCAAGTTTTATTATAACTAATTTTATAATAAAACAAATACATCTCTCCTTTTATTATGGAATAAATTTTACAAGAAATTTATAAATTTTCTTATTATGGAAAAATCAATTCATAATTGATTTTATAAAATTAAAATAAACCATTCCATGGATCATTTTAATTTTCATAAAAAAGAATAAATTTCTATAAATTTCTTTATATAAATTTCTTTATACAAATTTATTTATCCATAATTTATAAAACAAATCGCACTTGTTTTATTTTATAAAATAAACAAAATAAATTGGTTCTCTCTTTTATTGTGGCCGACCAAACCAAAGAGGGTGGGCACCCTCTTTGGCCGGCCACTTCAAGCTCAATCCCTCGCGAATTAAACTCATTTAATTCGCCCGATAAGCCTTCAAAAGACTTAGCCATTTTAAGTTTCCATTGCGCCTCTGATTAATTCAGATTCGACTTATTTCTCTTGATTGTAAAATCCAATTTTTAACTCATTTTAAATCCCTCGGATTACTCGTAGTGCGTGTGACTAAATAGGCTTTCGATTTATGTTGGCCGTCTATAATCAACTAATTATAGAATGATCATGAGTGGCACATAGTAGTACATCATGACCCCCAATTAATCAAAATATCAACGGTTGACCTCAGAAGAAATTTTGAAACCCTTCAGCAGCTCTAATGAATCGTGCCCCATTCCCTTCACCATCTTATACCCACTTGGTTCAGGACATGGTCTGTGTGTGTCAGTCCCCACTAAGCTGACTACGTCACACCTAGCCCAAGTAGTGTCTTTCTCGTCCTTTGGATTTCTAATTACTCTCATGTATTTAAGAGACTCATACTCTAAACATGACATACTCTGGCCAGAGGCTTTGAGTAACAATCCGACGATAGGCCTGGGTATACATCTCCTCACAAGGAGTGGTGAATCCTTTGTAGGCTGTTCAAACATCTTCGGGCACTTCGGCTTATACCCAATCATCCTGGGTCCACACCTCCTTGGAGATGCTTGCATAAGATGTTAAAGTATAAGTCTCCATGACCAAGATGACTTGAACACCGCAAGTCAAAGGAACATCGCACTTAAGCTGCAGTAAGATCTTCACTGACATATCTATATAGATTACCATATGAAGTTTTATAGCTAGTCACTCCAATGAACTAGTTCCCTTAAGTAGCATCCATGTTTATCTCCGGACATCCCAATGTCACCAGCCAGTGAGAATCAGCTGATTAGAGAATAACCCATGCTAGTCTCAACAGAATTGATAGTGTCCGTTTTTATCAATTCATCGACTAGGGATATTTTCAATACTTCACAATTACACATGTAGAGATAATCACTAGTTGTGATCTCATCACAAATTCTCTTATGCTGTGAATTGTATTGCGGACATTCAGTAGATGAGTTTAAGATCTCAATCAAATACACAAACATGTATACTCAAATAGTGAATTTTCATTTATTAAAATAAATGTTTACAATCATAAGGCGATTGCCTTAGGACACTTCTCTCATATCACTAACAACAATATTTTAAGTTAGGGATAAACCAAGAGAAAATAACAGTAATCGAAAAGAAAAGCATAGTAAAACCATGAGGTAAACTCCCCCTTAACCCATGCATTCTCCCATTTTCAATTCTTATCATAAATCAAGTTTAAACCAAAAGTTTAAGTTACAAACCTAACTTAAACCACTCATTCTCCCCCTTTGACACCATCAAAACGATTACCCTAAGCAATACTCACCCATGGTATCAAATGAGAGAATTTCTTATTTTTGAAAATTTCTCAGTATTCTGAATTCAGTCGTGCCAGTCGACTGCCCAAGGGGCAGTCGACTGATACTCTGTCAGTCTGAATTACAGGATTCTGAGCCAAATTTCAGAAACTCTCCAAAAATTCTAGAAAATTCCAAAAATTAAGAAAATTTGCAAGCATGTTTCATATGAGTTACTTTAACAGGGAAAAATATCAGTTTATAAAAAATTCAAACATGCTTAACTTTTTGACTAAAGTTCGAATTTCTTGAAAAACACTAACTTTGTATCAAAGTTTCAACTTAGTTTTGCAATCATACATGTCCCAAGCTTATGGCAAAATAGATAAAACATAGAATGGCTTTCAAATGTTTAAAATGTCCAACCATGATCTTTGGGCAAGATGTCCATTAATTAAACACTTGCTTTCCCCATGGTTGGTCTATTTTTCATAATTTGATACATCTCATGACTCAACACTATGCCATAAGCACATGTGAATCATTTGTATCATCCTAATGGATCAAGCACCACCTTCCTATTGTATTACCCCAAGGTCCATCCTATACTTCTACAAAACATACCAAGATCCCTTCTTAAGGATGTGAACTCCGCTTCGGGAAGAGGCTTAGTAAATATATCGGCAATGTTTGACTTTGACTCAACATAGTGCAAATCTATGTCACCCCTTGCCACATGATCCCTAATGAAGTGATGCTTCACTTCAATGTGTTTTGTTCTAGAATGGTGAACCAGATTTTTAGTCAAGTTAATTGTACTTACATTATCACACAAAACCTTGACCTTGGAGTAATGTAACTCATAATCCTCTAAGGTATGCATGATCCAAAGTAGTTGAGACACACAACCACCCATTGCCACATATTCGGCCTCCGTTGTTGATAGGGCAACACATGGTTGTTTACTACTACTCCAACTAACTAAGGATGATCCAATAAATTGACATCCTCCACTAGTACTCTTCCTATCTAGTTTACAACCCGCTGTTAGTGATATGAGAGAAGTGTCCTAAGGCAATCGCCTTATGATGTAAACATTTATATTAATAAATGATAATTCACTATTTGAGTATACATGTTTTGTGTATTTGATTGGGATCTTAAAACTCATCTACTGAATGTCCGCAATACAACTCACAGCATAAGAGAATTTGTGATGGGATCACAACTTGTGATTATCTCTATATGTGCAAATGTGAAGTATTGAAAATATCCCTAGTCGATGAATTGATAAAAACGGACACTATCAATTCTGTTGAGACTAGCATGGGTTATTCTCTAATCAGCTGATTCTCACTGGCTGGTGACATTGGGATGTCCGGAGATAAACATGGATGCTAGTTAAGGGAACTAGTTCATTGGAGTGACTAGCTGTAAAACTTCATATGGTTATCTATATAGATATGTCAATGAAGTTCTTACTGCAGCTTAAGTGCGATGTTCCTTTGACTTGCGGTGTTCAAGTCATCTTGGTCATGGAGACTTATACTTTAACATCTTAAGCAAGCATCTCCAAGGAGGTGTGGACCCAGGATGATTGGGTATGAGCCGAAGTGCCCGAAGATGTTTGAACAGCCTACAAAGGATTTACCACTCCTTGCGAGGAGATATATACCCAGGCCTATCGTCAGATTGTTACTCAAAAACCTCTGGCCAGAGTATATCATGTTTAGAGTGCGAGTCTCTTAAATACATGAGAGTAATTAGAAATCCAATGGACGAGAAAGACACTACTTGAGCTAGGTGTGACGTAGTCAGCCTAGTGGGGACTGACACCATAGACCGTGTCCTGAACCAAGTGGGTATAAGGTGGTGAAGGGAATGGGGCACGATTTAGTAGAGCTGCTGAAGGGTTTCAGAATAATTTCTTCTGAGGTCAAACCGTTGATCTTTCGATTAATTGGGGATCATGATGTACTACTAGGTGCCACTCATGATCGTTCTATAATTAGTTGATTATAGACGACCAACATAAATCGAAAGCCTATTTAGTCACACGCAATACGAGTAATCCGAGGGATTTAAAACGAGTTGAAAATTGGATTTTCCGATCAAGATAAATAAGTCGAATCTGAGTTAATCAGAGGCGCAATGGAAGCTAAAAATGGCTAAGTCTTTTGAAGGCTTATTGGGCGAATTAAATGAGTTTAATTCGCGACCGGTTCGGGTTGGTTTGGCCGGCCAAAGAGGGTGCTAACCCTCCTTGTGGTGGCCGGCCATTAAAGGGAATTAAATCAATTTATTTGGTTTAATTAATAAAATAAATCTAGTGTGATTTGTTTTATAAATTATGGATAAATAAATTTGTATAAAGAAATTTATATAAATAAATTTGTAGAAATTTATTCTTTTTATGGAAGTTAAAATAATTCATGAATTGGTTTATTTTAATTTTATAAAATCAATTAAGAATTGATTTTTCCATAATAAGAAAGTTTATAAATTTCTTATAAAATTTATTCCATAATTTAAAGAGAAGAAGAATTTATTTTATTATAAATTAGTTATAATAAGACTCGGCTTAAACGGAATAATTAATAAGAGAATTTATAAGATAAATTTCTTATAACTAATTCTATTAATTCCGTTAAGAGGGAGACTTAGCAAAGGAGTTGCTACTATATAAAGGAACCAAAGGCAAGCCATTATTCCCAATCAACTAATCAAGTTGTGAAGAGCTCTCCCTCTCTCTCTCTTCTCTTCTCCCTCCCCTCTCCTCCATTAGGGCCGGCGCCCACTTGGTGACCTAGGGCCGGCGCCCTTCCTCCATCTAGGGCCGGCGCACCTCATCCACTTCCTTGGGTTGTGGCGTGAGCATTCAAGAAGAAGGAGAACCCGAACAAGAAGAAGAAGAAGCGGATAGCGACTCCTCTCTTCCCGGAATTCGATTCCGTTCTCTTGGTGGTTAGTTTCCCTTTCCTCTCTTGATCTTTCTTGTTGTGCCTATAGAGAATCTAGTAGTTCTCGTCGGCGCAAAACTTGTGACTTTGCGAAGTCATCCCGAAGAGAACTCGGCGTGGACGCGAATAGAGGCGGAGCTTCCAAGGGACGCTAAGGTTGGATCTCGTCCCTTACTTCGAGTTACGAGAGGTATAATGTAAATTAGTTTACTTTTCCGCAAAGTTTTATTTTATGATTATGTCAACACACTATAAGGTTGCATGCTAGATACGAAGTTAAAATAATTTAGGAAATTATTTTATGCAAACTCTTCCGCTGCACGTAAAAATTTTAAATTTTACGAACTCGTATCCTTGTCAACATGCACCCGGTCCCAACACCCGCATAGTCCGAATCGATGTATCTAAAAAGTTTAACATTTGGAGTCCTAGGATACCAAAGCCCAACATTAAGAGTACCTTTAATATATCTTAAGATCCTCTTGACTACCACTAGATGAGACTCTTTGGCACATGATTGGTACCTTGCACACATACCTACCGTAAATAATATATCGGGTCTACTAGCAGTTAGGTACAATAAACTACCAATCATGCTCCTATATTGTTTTGAGTCTACCATTTTACCTTCAAGATCATTATCCATTTTGACATTTGTTCCTAGAGGGGTAGATGCTACCTTAGCATTTTCTAGTCCAAATTTCTTAATGATTTCCCTAGCATATTTGGTTTGATATACATGAGTCCCTTCATTTGTTTGTTTAACTTGTAAGCCTAAAAAGAAAGTCAATTCTCCCACAAGACTCATCTCAAACTCATTTTCCATACATTTAATGAACTCATGTAGAAATTCACTATTTGTTGACCCAAAAAGAATATCATCTACATAAACTTGGGTCACAAAGATGTCCTTATCCTTAGATTTTAGGAAAAGAGTTGGATCAATTGTGCCTCTCCTAAAACCCTTAGATACTAAGAATGATGAAAGCCTATCATACCAAGCCCGGGGAGTTTGTTTTAATCCATACAAGGTTTTTCTTAGTTTGTAGACATGCCTAGGGTAATTTGGGTTTTCAAACCCGAGTGGTTGCTCTACATATACCTCTTCCTTAATGACCCCATTAAGGAATGCTGACTTCACATCCATTTGGTGAAGTGTGAAACCCATGTGAGCGGCATATGCTAATAAAATCCTAATAGACTCTAATCTAGCTACGGGGGCATATGTCTCATCATAGTCAAGGCCCTCTACTCGATTAAACCCCCTAGCTTTGTTTCTAGTTATCTTGATCATCTAGGTTGTTCCTAAAGACCCATCTAGTGGTGATAATGGTACAATCATTGCGCCTAGGAACCAACTCTCATACTTCACTTCTTTCAAATTGATTCAACTCCACTTGCATAGCTAGGACCCAATCCACATCACCTAATGCCTCATCAATAGATTTCGGTTCTAATTGAGAAATCAAGGCAATTTGACTACTATGTTCCCTAAAGTAAGACCTAGTCCTCACCCCTTGAGTGGCATCACCCACTATTTGGTCAATGGGGTGATCTTGATGATGCCTTAAGGGCCTAGAGGTTGTGGGTTCATTGGCTACATGATGCTCATCCTCTAGTGCACTTCTCCCTCCCCCTTGATCATTGCCCTCCAAATATAAGTTTTGAACTTTTTGGGCAAAGGGTTGACTTTCTTCTATGTCCTTATCAATAGATGATTTCCTAGGGTAAGTGTTTGTAGACTCATCAAAATCCACATTGGATGACTCCCCAATTAGCTTAGTCCTTTTGTTATACACTCTATATCCCCTACTAGTGGATGAATATCCTACCAAGATCCCCTCATCCGCCTTAGATTCAAACTTCCTCAAATCATCCTTGGTTTTTAAAATGTAGACCTTACACCCAAAAACCCTAAAATAGTGAACTTGTGGAGTTCTCCCATTCCTTAATTCAAATGGGGTTTTCCTAAAAACCTATGAACTAAGACCCGGTTTTGGATGTAACAAGCGGTATTTACCGCTTCGGCCTAAAAGTAGCTAGGTAGTGAATATGCATTAAGTATAGTCCTAGCGGCTTATTGTATTTCTCCTTTATACTACACCATTTTGTTGAGGGGTTCTTGGGCATGAAAATTCATGCTTGTACCCATTTTCTAGACAAAATTATGAGAAGTTTGAATTTTTAAACTCCCCACCATGGTCACTCCTAATTCGGTTAATCTTGAGGTGTTTTTCATTTTCAACACTCTTACTAAAACCTATGAAAATTTCTAAGGTATCATCCTTATGTTTCATGAAAAATACCCAAGTAAATCTAGAAAAATCATCTACAATTACCAAACAATATTTACTCCCTACTAGTGAGGGAGTGCTATGACAATCAAATAGGTCCATATGCAATAATTCTAAAGGTATAGTAGTGCTAGTTAAGGTTTTACCTTTTTGTGATGATTTAGATTACTTACCCTCTTGGCATGCTCACACATCTTAGTCTTTTCATACTTGATTATGGGGAGCCCCTTCACCAACTCCTCCTTTGCCACTCTTACAATATTCTTCATGTTGATGTGCCCAAGTCGCCGGTGCCACAACCATCCTTCTTCTTCTTTAGATATGAGACACTTTGGTAAATTGTTAGAAGCATAAGCAAGATTAAGATAATAAAGATTATCTTCTCTATATCCTTCTAGCATAACATTTTCGGATCCATTTTGTTTAATTAAGCCTTTCTAGCATGAAACTCAACCCTATACCCGGCATCACAAAGTTGACTTACACTAAGTAAATTAAACTTCATACCCTTAATCAAAAGAACTTTATGGATAGTGATTGTAGGAGATACCTCAATGATGTCCCTACCAATTATTTTGAGTTTCCCACTATTTCTGAATGACACGGTTCCTTCCCTTAGATAGCTAATCATGGTGAATTTGTTCACATCCCCGGTCATGTGCCTTGAACACCCGCTATCCACTATCCATATTTTTTAGGCTTCCTTCACCTTCACCTAAGCAACACGGAAAACACAAGCTTTTGGTACCCAAATGTTGGTTCCACAAGAATCATTTAAATATTTCTTTGGTACCCAAGCCTTCTTTGCATTTCCCTTAACACCTTGTCTCCTAGAGGCACCCTTTCTACCCATAAGTGAAACAAAAGCTACCTCCTTGGTTTTTGGCCTATAACCTATCCCGGCTTTGTTATACACGACTCTTTGGCTATTTATGATCATATCAAGGTTGCTAAAGCCAACTTGAAATTTCCTAAGTGTCTTGGTTAGGTCTTCTACCTTTTCCCTTAGCTCCCTATTTTCTTTTTCCAAACATGAATCATTTGACATGGTAGAGGAAACATGCAAATTGTCCTTAAGTTTCATGGATTCTAATTTGATCATACAAACTTCATTTTTCAATTCGTTAACTTTTCTCCTAGCCTTAGCCAAGTCATCATTGGTACTAGTAATAATTTTGACAAGAGTAGAGGAGGGTAAGCTATATACCTTACTTACCGATACATCGAATTCGAATGATGAACCTTCACTTTCATCTTCACTACTTGAACTCCTCTCATCCTCGAATGACTCCAAGTTATCCACTCCCATTAGTGCAAAGTGTGACACTTGGTCTCCTTCTTCCTCCGATGAAGATGGATCATCCCAAGTAGCTTTGAGACTTGTGGCACTCTTTCCTTTGGACTTCTTCTTGTCACCCTTCTTTTTCTCCTCCTTTTCTTCCCTTTTATTTAATTGTGGGCACTCATTCTTCATGTGGCCCTCTTGATGGCAATTGTAGCAAATAATGTCCTTCTATTTGCTCTTGCTTCTTGACCCTGTCCTACCATAAGACTTGTTAGAAAAACTTTTAAAAGCTCTTCTCATTTTCCTTACCATGTAGGCTTCTTGGTTACTATCCATAGAGGCACTAGACTCCTCCGACTCGGATGATGAGGAGTAGATGATCTTTTTCTTCTCCTTCTTCTTTTTCTTTTCCTTTTCTACAATAAATGCTACACCTTTTTCTTTAGAAGAAATGTTAGCTTGCTCATGTAACTCAAATTCACAAAATAAATCATCTAGCTTTACCGTAGAGAGATCCCTTGATACTTTGTAGGCATCAACCATTGATGCCCACAATGTAGTCCTAGGGAATGATTGTAAAACATACCTCACGAGATCTCAGTTCTCACCCTTTTCACCAATTACATGGAGCTCGTTGATTATTTCTTTAACCCTTCCATGTAGTTGGCTTACCGTCTCGTTGGCCTTCATCGAGAGAGATTGTAATTGGGCAACCAAGAGGTCCTTCTTTACTCTTCTCGACTCATTTGATCCTTCATTGAGTTCGACAAGCTTCTCCCAAAGTTCCCTAGCGCTCTTGAAAGACCCCACATTGTTGAGTTGCTCTTTTGACAATCCACATTGAAGTGTTGTAGTGACCTTCACATTTGCTTGCGCCTTCTTCATGATTTCTTTTGACCAATTTCTCATCGGAAGGGCTCTCCTCCTTCGCTCCTTGGCACTTCGAATCCTTCTACAACACTCATCCAATTTTCAATATCGTTCATTAAGTAATACTCCATCCTACCTTTCCAATAGGCGAAGTCATTGCCGTCGAAGAACGGTGGCCTTGGGGTGCTATAACCCTCTTGAAACGCCATTTCTGGATACTCCGGTCGACGGTGAGTTCTCCCGAAGTGAACCGGCTCTGATACCACTTGTTAGATCGTGGCGCTTGCTAAAGAAGGGGGGGGTGAATAGCAATTTTCTTGAACTTTCTTTGGTATCCACCTCTGAGAGGTGACTAATCCAAGGATCTACACGAGTACACCACCTCCACTATGAAAAGCCTCCTTCAAGGTGGAAAAAACCTTTACAAGGTTATCTTCTTCCTCTTTACAAGATGGAATTGAAAGCAAGAGGAAGAACAGGAGAATTTTTTGCACTAACACTACTTTGGTACCCCCTGGAACTGTACCTTTTTCGTGCCAAAAATTCACCCTTTAAATAAGAATAAAGGACATTCTGTGAGTTTCTAGAGTCATTCAGCCCGACACCAGTCAACTGCCCCTGGGGAAATCGACTGGTCTAGCCTTAATTGCTAGCCAACGGCTAACCCAACGCTAGTTTTCGGGGGTATCAGTCGACTACCCCTGGGGCAGTCGACTAGTCCAGGGTCAAAAACATTCTGTGAGTTTCTATTTTTGCTGGCAGTCGACTGCCTTTCTCCAATCGACTGCCCAGCTTATACAAACACTCATCCTCACTCCAAAGACCCTCCTTCACGTGTGCCTTCAAGTACACTCCCTTGGCTTGCCCCTTGAAATCTTCTTCCACCAGCTATCGTCCCTCCAATGCTCACACAAGCCTTCCCTTGGCCTGCCTCCATGTCACCCTTCACGTGTGCCCTTTGAAGTCCACTTCCCGGCTTGCCCTTGGAGTCTTCTTCCCTTGGCTCTCGTCCCTCGGATAAGTCTTCCATGTGTGATTCTCCAAGTCCTGCAAACTCAATCACACATATCAAAGAACAAGATAACATCCTAACCTTAACCATGTTGACACGCACATCAAAACCATGATCTTCCCAATCATCCTTGGGTCGATTGCCCCAACACCATCCTCCTCTTCTCTTCTTTGTGGCATGCACAACTTAAAGGAGGTCCTCTCCTTTGGTGGCCGGTAGCGCAAGGTGAAGAAGAATGGAGGTTGTCGGCGCAACAAGGAGGAAGACAAGGAGGGGCGACTAGGTTTTGTGGGAGAAGAAAGAGAGGTCTTTTCTTCTTCTTCTTCTTCTTCTTCTTCTTCTTCTTCTCTTCTCTTCTATTCTCTCCTTTTGGGCTTGCGCAAGCTTGGAGGAAGGAGGGCAGCCGACACAACTTCAAGGAAGGAGAAACTTCTCCTTTTGGCCGGTGCAAGAAGAAAGGAGAATAAGGTGTTGGTGCAAGATGCATCAGTGATGTCTTCCTCTAATGTTTCGATGTTTAACAATATACTTAAGTTAGTAATATATGTTAGACAAGGTAAGGGTTAGTCAAAGTGATCAAGGGTTAAACCAAACAGGACCTTATGGTTTGATAGGGTTAACCCAGGTTTGACCAAGTCGATAAAGGTTTAGCCAAACAGGATCTGATGTTTAACAGAATGAACTAGAACCCAGGGTTGGTTAAGGTGACCAAGGGTTAGCCAAACAGGACCTGATGTTTGGCAGGATGATCAAACCTAGATTTAATCTGGTTAATATACTAAGGATTGATCAGTTAGAACAAGGGTTAGCTAAACAGGATCTGATGTTTAGCAGAAAACCCAGGGTTTGTTAGTTAGACCAAGGAGTGAGCCAAACAGGACTTGATGTTTGGTAGAAGAGAAGTCTAGTCAGGATTAATATGACTTGCAAAAGAAGTCTTTATCAAAGTAAAGGAAAGTCCTAGTTAACCTAGGCACGAAGACCTGGTTCGAGGAATTGGGCACTAAGTCCTGGCCGAGGGCTGGGCACCTAAGACCTGACCGAGGGTTGGGCACGAAGACCTGGTTCGAGGAATTAGGCATTAAGTCCTGGCCGAGGGTTGGGCACCGAAGTCCTGGTTCGAGGAATTGGGCACGAAGACTTGGTCCGAGGGATCGAGCAACGTAGCTGAGCGATGACTAAGGACAGAAGTAGAGACGGGTCGAGGTTCAGACGTCTCGAGATCCGGGAGTCTGGGAGGCTATGTAAAAGTCCAACCTGAGGTCCCGGTTGGCAAAAGTAACTTCTCCAGGGTGGAGTAGGTTAAGGCACGCTCCCCGAGAAAGGGAACATTAGGCGTCGGTTCGACCTAGGGTTTCGAGAGAAATCCAAAGTCAAAACCAATCCTTAAGGCTAAGATTATCTGTATATTTGTCTTGTGTTTGATTTTCTTGCAGGTACCTAGAGTTAGAGGCAAGACAGAAGAGCAAACGCAGGGGAAATAGCACTGGAAGAACCATCCAGGGCGCCTGTGTTAATGCAGGCGCCCCCATGCTTCAGGGTGCCCTCAAGGCCATCCTAGGCGCCCTGGATAGTCCCAGGCACCCTGGATGGCTAGGTTTATCCCTGCACAAAGACCGCAATTGCAGATCAAATTTGACCGCCTATAGGGCGCCTCAGAGGCCTCTAGGGCGCCCTAGATGATACTATAAAAGGGACTTCGACCCATCAACTCAGAACATCACTTTCTACATCTGCTAACTCATTCTGAGCGAAGAAAAAATACTAAAGTTGAAGCTCTGCGACCAAGGAGGCTCCAAGAGAAAGTGCAGTGCACTTTGGGCTTCTAGATTGGCCGGATCGACTTTTGTTTGGTTTGCTTTTAGTTTACAAGTTCACATTTTCAGTTATATCTTTTGTACTTGTAACTCAACTGTAAGACAGGTATTCTCCGCCTCCGGAAATTCCGGAAAGGAGACCAATAGTGAACTCACGCCGAGTAAATAGGCCTTGGACGTACTGACCCTGGGAGGTCGACAACCAAGTAAATGAATCCCACGTGTACGAGTGTTGATTCTTTTCATTCTTTATTTTTCCGCTGTGCTACTAACTCTTTGACTAGAACAAACAAACAACGAGTTTTCCGAAAGATTTTACGAGTCAATATTCACCCCCCCTCTATTGACGGCATCGATCCTACATAAGGTTCTTGGTGGCTTCGTTTCTTGGAAGATCGCCACACACACGACGTCCAAGAAGAGGATAGGAATACGATACAAGATCAAGAGGTAAACAAGAGGTATACATCTTATTCTTGTTTTATTCTTGTTTAATTGTATTTCATGTATTATCATGTACCCCGAAATCAAATACAAAAACTGGTGATCCAATAATTCGTCATCTATTCCGTGGCTATTCGACAAAGGAGTTAGATTTCTTGAACAACAAGTTTGTTCAAGAGATCACTCAATCGAATAGCATGATGATGAAAAGGTTGTTCGGAAAGTTTCTTTCCATTCGGATTATTTCTAATTAATAGAAAATTTTAATCCGGGGACATGGAGAGGAATCCGTTCTATAATGGGAAACCAACAATTGGTATCAGAGCCATGGTTTTCGATTTTGTTTGTTTTGGATTCGGTTACTTTCATGCATTTCATATATGATTTATGTCGGATAATAGTAGGATGTGCAATAGGCTAACTTTGTGGTTACAGGCATAAGATCCTACTATTATGGTTATGTGTGATTGTGTATGATGTTGTGTGTGATTGTATATATTTATTTGAATCCTCGGGGTTGACGAGACCATTAGTATTTAATTGTGTAATTAAATACGGCAATGTTAACTGCTTAGTTTAATTTACTTTCGATCTAGATTTTATGTGCACTCCTTTGTGGAGTATAGGATCGATGGATGTAAATTAAAAATTTTTTCTCGGCTCGGATCTTCTTGCTTGCACATGGTCAAGGAAGAAGGAGACGAGGTGACAACACGACGGGAGGCATATTGGAGAACAAAAGCCATAATAGTTGGAAATTTAAATTTTCATATTTATTGCTTGATTGTTTATTATGCTTGTTGTGATTGCATGAAAATTTCTCAATTTTAAATTACTAAGTGGGAGAGGGAATCTTTGAGTCCCGTGGTCTCCATTACCAATTTGATAAGTAATGCAAACAAACTTGCACGTTGGCTATGAGTGTCTTCCTCCACATCAGATGAGTTTGTTTTGCGGATAACTAGATCAAATATGATTATAGGAAATTATTTAGGAGTGTGTGATCTTCTCCATCGGAAGGGACTTAATCCTAGGTAATTGACTTAGTATCATGTAATGGTGTACACTTAGACACAATTAATAGTATCCTCCCCATCGGAGTCACTGCTATTATTTGTGTGGTCGAAGATAAACCAACTATTAATTTTATTTGTCAAATGGTAAGGTTGACAAGATGATAAAATTAATGGGTAAAACCTCCTCTTACAAATGTTTGAATTTGTATACGTCCACACTATTGTGGCATACAAAATTCATGATGTTTTGAGGTGTTGGTGATTTTAAAATTTTATTATTTGAGGAATCAATATTATTTTAAAATCTAATGTTTTGACCATTGTAATTCTCAAGATTTTTCAAAATGACTTTCAACCCACTTGCTGTGATTTAAAAAAAACAAATTTACTGGTCCCAATTATATTGATTGGAAAAGGAACCTGGATATTGTCTTAACTGCTGAGGAGTACAAATTTATACTTTTTGAGATTTGTCCCACTAAGCCTAGTAAGAATTCTAGTAAAGAAGAGTAGGAGAGTTATAGGAAATGGGTTAAGACAGATGAGATGGCGCGGTGTTCCATTTTGGCTTCCATGTCAAATGTACTGCAACATCAGCTGCAGATTCTAATTTATCTGAGAAAGAAGTTGCAGAAAGAAGGAATAGGACTCTTATGGAAATGGTTAGGTCAATGATGAGCTATTCTGATTTACCTGATTCGTTCTGGGGATATGCTCTGGATACAGCTGCGTACATTCTGAACATGGTACCATCTAAGTTAGTCCCTTCTACTCCCATAGAATTGTGGACTGGGCGAAAGCCTAGTCTAGGACATATTCGGATTTGGGGTAGTCCAGTACATGTGCTGAAGGGAGATACTGATAAGTTGGAATCTCGGACAGAAATACGTTTGTTTATGGGCTATCCTAAGGGAACGAAAGGTGGTCTATTCTATAGTCCTAAGGATTAGAAGGTAATCGTTAGCACGAATGACAGATTCTTAGAAGAAGGCTGTGTAATGAACCACAAGCCCAAGAGTAGACTAGTACTTGAAGAGTTAAGTGGGGATGTTTCGACCTTAGGACCAATTGTACAAGATGACACATCATAAGTCACTACATCACGTGTCACTGAGGATACACAGGTGGTACCTCATCGTAGTGGGAGGGTTGTTAGATAGCCTGAGAGGTTCATGTTTTTGGGAGAGTCTTCGGACTTGGTCTCTAGTAAACATGAACCGGATCCCTGGACCTATGACGAGGCCCTCCAAGATAAGGATGCAAATTCTTGGCAAAGGGCAATGAACTCTGAGATAGAATCTATGGATTCTAATCATGTCTAGGAGCTAGTAGAACGACCCAATGGTGGAAAAACCATTGGATGCAAGTGGATCTACAAGAGAAAGAGAGGATCAGACGGGAAGGTTGAGACCTTTAAAGCAAGGCTTGTTGTGAAAGGGTACACTCAGAAAGAGGGTATCGATTATAAGGAGACCTTTTCGCCGGTAGTCATGCTTAAGTCGATCCGGATTCTCTTATCTATTCCAGCTCATATGGATTATGAGGTATGGCAGATGGACCTCAAAACAGCTTTCCTTAACGGAAGTCTTGAGGAGACCATCTACTTGCAGCAATCAGAAGGGTTCATTACAAAGGGCAAAGAGCATCTAGTATGCAAGCTTAATCGATCCATTTATGGATTGAAGCAAGCTTCGCGATCTTGGAACATCCGCTTTGATGAAGTAATCCAGTCATATGAATTTACTCAAAGCCCGGATGAATCATGTGTATACAAGAGATGTGACGGAAACGTAGTGGTGTTTCTTGTACTTTACATAGATGACATTTTGTTAATTGTCAACAATGTCAAAGTGTTATTAGACGTAAGGGTCTGGCTATCAAAGCAGTTTGATATGAAGGACTTAAGAGAAGCGGGACACATCCTTGGGATCAAGGTCATAAGTGATCGCCAGAAAAAGATGTTGTGCTTATCCCAAGCTTCATATGTTGACACTATCCTGTCTCGTTTTAGCATGGAAAACTCCAAGAAGGGTTTCCTACCCTTCAGCATGGAGTTCCTCTATCCAAGGAGATGTGTCCGAAAATATCAAAGGAGATAGAGGAAATGAAGGTGGTTCCTTATGCTTCGGTAGTAGGAAGCCTCATGTATGCTATGTTGTGCACGAGACTAGATATCTGTTTTGCCGTGGGCATGGTTAGCAGATATTAGAGTAACCCTGGATAGGGACATTGGACTACGGTAAAGCATATATTGAAATACCTAAGACGAACTAGGGATTATATGTTGGTTTACCGGGCAGACCAATCCTGTGGGTTATACGGACTCAGATTTCCAGTTAGACAGGGACAAGAGCAAGTCTACCTCAGGGTTTGTGTTTACTTTAGGAGGTGGAGCCATTGTTTGGAGGAGTGTCAAGCAGAAATGCATGGCGGACTCCACCATGGAAGCTGAGTATGTGGCAGCCTCAGAGGCAGCCAAGGAAGTTGTATGGCTCAGGAACTTCATCATGGACTTGGATGTGATTCCTGGTTTGCCCAGATCTATCACAATCTTTTGTGATAACAATGGTGCAGTTGCAAACTTAAAAGAACCACGAGCCCATAAGGCGAGTAAACACATAAAGCGCAAGTACCACCTGATACGAGAAATTGTAAAGCGAGGAGAATTGGTTGTCGCCAAGATTGCATCAGAGGACAACCTAGCAGATCCTTTCACTAAAGCTCTTCCAGCTAGAGCTTTTGATCAGCATGTGGAGGATATGGGAGTCAGATGTATGGCAGTGAGAGAACAGCAAAGTCTTTAAGTATAAGTGGGAGATTGTAAGATGTGTATACTGAAAGACATGATTTCTTTATATGAACATCTTTATTTTGAAAAGACAATCACGACTACACTAGGTGCCTGTTTATATTAGTACATGCATAAAGTCCTTTACTTCGCATTGTAGATAACATGGTGTGTGATGTCACACGGAAGATCATGTTATCAGTTCCTTGCCTAGTATAAGTAGAGGCTCACAACCGAGATGGAATTAGAAAAACCATCGGGATGGTTATAGTGTAATTAGGTGTGGTTGGTCTTGACCATAGAATTGCACTAGTGTGCTTTGAGTATATTGAGCAGGACCAAAACCAGAGGTTATCCAATTTGTACTGACTTAATAATTATATAGGACCTCAGATTTTATTATGGAGTACGATCCCTTAATCCCGATATAATAGTGGACATATATTATTAATTATTATTTCTTTGATTTACCAATGGGCGAGATATATTCTGTTAGATCGATAGGCCCGGTAAGTTGGGAGATAATGTTAATAATATGATGTGTCATTGATTATTGACGGAATCCGTGTCCTGGTGAGTCGGGATGATGATGCCCCCTTGATGAGCTCAAAAGGTTCATCATGCTAAACCCTGCAGGTGGATTTGATCCGGCATAATGATAAGGTTGAGTGGTACTAATTAAGGATCCAAAAGTTAATTAATTTGAATTGTCAGTAATTTAAATTAATTAACGAGCATTCGATATCTTAAACACGGGGGGATGGATGACTCATAATATGTGAAGCCCATATGAAAATATGGGGATTGGTGAGGAAGTTCAATTAAGATCCTTTAGTGAAATGAATCTTAATTAATGGATCGGGTTTAGATCCATTGGTGGGCCAAGATCCAACTCCTCCTCTTGGTCCCTACCTTAGCCCTATATATACCCAAGGAGATCATGAAACCAAGGCTTGATCCAAGAGATTACTCCCAAGGCCTCTCCTCTCTCTCTCTCTCTCTCTCATCTCTTCTCCTCTAGGTTTCGGCCGGCGCAAAGGGAAGGAGGCTCTTCTCCTTCTCTTTTCTTCCTCCCTTCTCCATCAACACTCGACTGGGATCACCAGGGATAAGGAAGGGATCTTCCCTTGCCTTTGTGGTGGTCGGCGGCGAGGGAGCAAGGGGCGGCGGCCGAAAGGAGGTGGCGCAAGAGAAGGTGCTGCGACGGCGCAAGGAAGAGGAAGAGGGAGGCTATTCGGCTAGTTGGGAGAAGAAAAAGGAGATCTATCTCCTCCTTCATCTTCTTCTCCTCCTTCTCAAGGTCTGCTGCCGGCCGGAGGGGCTGTGGTGGCCAATTGTGGCCGGCGGCGCAAGGGAGAGGGAGCCATAAGCTTGCGGTGAGAAAACCCTAGAGGCTAGGGTTTGGTTTTCGGCCAAGTCAAGAAGAAGATCTCGTTGGAGTGCCTCGGTGATCTCGGTTCCAGTACCCCATCGCCCACACGACGTCCGGGAAGGGAGGGACATAAGGTAGAAGGCCGCAAGGTGATCGGGAAGGTATAACTCTTTCCCAAGCTCCTTACGTTATTATGTGTCATGTTTTAATTGCCTCATCATTTCATGTTAATTATTTAATTGTTTTGATTTTGTATCATAGCCAATAATTAAATAATTGAACCTCGACCATAAACACAAAAGTCGGTGATCCACTCATCGCCTTTTCCGCGGTCGAACGGTCAAGCAAATTACAAGGCTCGATCTTTGTGATTAGCCGAGTTGTAATTTGGATCGTTCAATACGGCACGAGATGGTCGTTGGGAGACGGGTCTCCATTTGGATTATTTTTTATTCCATAGACATGAAGAGGTCTCTCAAGAACTACCGAGTATTCGCTTAGGAAACCCGTCAAGCCATACCCAACAACATGTTTAGTGGTGTTATCTACCAGCACCTGGTGTGTAGATATGAGAGCCACTGATCATGTCTGCAATTCATTGTAGGGGTTCCAAGAAACCAAACGACTACATGAGGGCGAGATTACTAACTACATGGGCAATGCTACAGAGGTGGCGGCTATTACAGTGGGAGATGTCTATTTATCTTTTGCTAAGAATAAATGTTTTATTTTAAGAAATTGTCTTTACGTACCTTCTTTTAGAAAGAATTTAATTTCAGTATCTAAATTATTTTTGGATGGATATTTTGTTTCTTTTAATGACAAGGTTGTTACCAAAAGGAATAGAGAGATTATCTGGTCTAGTGCGTTGGTTGGCAATTTATATACTCTTAATCCAATAAATCCCATGATGCAAATAGAAATTAATAACTCTTCTTCCAATTCTAATAAGAGAAAAGAGCCTTCGAAAATAAACCAAACATATCTTTGGCATCTAAGGTTAGGTCATATTAACTTGAGTAGAATTCAAAGGTTGATAGTTGATGGACCTTTGGGTTCATTGGTGGTGGAGGACTTTCCAACCTGTGAATCTTGCTTGGAAGGTAAAATGACCAAGAGGCTTTTTAAGGCCAAGGGGTATAGAGCCAAAGATGTGTTGGAGTTGGTTCATTCTGATTTGTGTGGTCCTATGTCTATCCAGGTAAGAGGTGGCTTTGAATATTTCGTCTCATTTATAGATGACTATTCAAGGTATGGATACATTTACTTGATGGGTCGCAAGTCTAAGTGCTTTGACAGGTTCAAAGAATTCAAGGCTGATGTGGAGAAACGTCAAGGTAAAAGTATCAAGACACTACGGTCTGATCATGGTGGTGAGTACCTCTTGGGAGAGTTTAGGAGTTACTTATCAGAGGCTGGGATTCAATCCCAATTGTCCGCACCTGGTACACCCCAGCAGAACGGTGTGGCGGAGCGAAGGAATAAGACTCTTATGGAGATGGTTAGATCGATGATGAGTTATTCTGAATTACCAGATTCATTTTGGGGGTATGCTCTTGAAACGACAGTGTATATTCTGAACTTGATACTTTCTAAATCAGTACCCTCTACTCCTACAGAATTGTGTATTGGGCGTAAGCCTAGTCTGAGACATATTCGGATTTGGGGTAGTCCAGCACATGTGCTAAAGGGAGACGTTGATAAGTTGGAATCTTGTACAAAAATACACTTATTCGTAGGCTATTCTAGAGGAACGAAAGGTGGTTTATTTTATTGTCCTAAAGATCAGAAGGTCATCGTTAGCACGAATGCCCGATTTTTAGAAGAAGACTATGTGATGAACCACAAGCCCATGCGTAAGATTGTTCTAGAGAAAATGAGAGGGGAAGATCCTACTTCAGTACCAACAATACAGGAGGATATATCATAAGTGACTGCACCACGTATCACAGATGATACATAAGTAGTACCTCATCATAGTGGGAGGGTTGTTAGACAACCTGACAGATTCATATTTTTGAGAGAGTCTTCGGACTTGGTCCCTGGTGGACATGAACCTGATCCTTGGACCAATGACGAGACACTCCAAGATAATGATGCGATATCTTGGCAAAAGGCGATGAACTTTGAGATAGAATCTATGGATTTTAATCAAGTCTGGGAGCTAGTAGAACCACCTGATGGTGTAAAAGCCATTGTATGCAAGTGGATCTACAAAAGAAAAAGAGGATCAGACGGAAAGGTGGAAAAGGTGAAAAACCTTTAAAGCAAGGCTTGGGTATCGATTATGAGGAAATCTTTTCGCCGGTAGCCATGCTTAAGTCTATCAGGATTCTCTTGTCTATTGTTGCTCATATGGATTATGAGGTTTGGCAAATGGAAGTCAAGACAGCTTTCCTTAACGAAAGTCTTGAGGAGAATATCTATATGAAGCAACCAGAGGGGTTCTTTGCAAAGGGCAAAGAGCATCTTGTGTGCAAGCTTAATCGGTCCATTTATGGATTGAAGCAAGCTTCAAGATCTTGGAATATTCGGATTGATGAGGTAATCCAGTCTTATGGATATATTCAATGTCCGAATGCGTCTTGTGTATACAAGAGATGTGACGAAAACGTAGTGGTATTTCTTATACTATACGTAGATGACATTTTGCTCGTTGGCAACAATGTCAAAGTGTTGTCAAACGTAAGAGTATGAATGTCCAAATAGTTTGATATGATGGACTTGGGAGAAGCTAGACACATCCTTGGGATCAAAGTTATAAGGAATCACAAGAAAATGATATTGTGCTTATCTCAAGCTTCGTATATTGACACTATCCTAGCTCGTTTTAGCATGCAAAATTCCAAGAAAGGTTTTCTACCTTTTCGGCATGGAGTACCTTTATCTAAGGAGATGTGTTCTAAAACATCAAAGGAGATAGAGGAGATGAAGGCGGTTCCTTATGCTTCGACTGTAGGAAGCCTCATGTATGCTATGTTATGTATGAGGCCGGATATCTGCTTTGTTATGGGCATGGTTAGTAGATATTAGAGTAATCCAGGACAAGGTCATTGGACTGCGGTAAAGAATATATTAAAGTACCTAAATAGGACTAGAGATTATATGCTAGTTTACCAGGCAGATCAATTGCTCCCTGTGGGTTACATGGATCTGATTTCTAATCAGATAGGGATAACAGTAAGTCTACCTCGGGTTATGTGTTTACTTTGGGAGGTGGAGCTATAGTATGGAGGAGTATCAAGCAGAAATGTATTGTAGACTCCACCATGGAAGTTGAGTATGTGACAGCCTCTGAGGTAGCCAAAGAAGCTGTATAGCTCAGCAACTTCTTAATGGACTTAGAGGTGATTCCTGGTTTGCCCAGAGCTATCACAATTTATTGTGATAATAGTGGTGCAGTAGCAAACTCGAAGGAACCACGAGCCCATAAGGCAAGTAAATACATAGAGCACAAGTACCACCTGATACGAGACATCGTAAAGCGAGAAGTTATTGTGGCTAAGATTGCATCAGAGGATAACCTGACAGATCCTTTCACTAAGGCCCTTCTTGCGAAAGCTTATGATAGGCATGTTAAGGGGATAGGAATCAGATGTATGGCAGTTTGATGGCAGCATAGCCTTTTAGTATAAGTGGGAGATTGTTAGGATGTATACTATAAGCCTAGCTTTTGTATGAACATCTATTTTGGAATAATTATCACATGGTCATTATTTGCATTTTATATTTGTTATATATGCTATTGTCCTTTACTTTACATTGTAGATAACATGGTGTGTGGTGTCACACAGAAGATCATGTTATCAGTTCCTTGTAAAGTATAAGTAGTGGCACACAACCGAGATGAATTTAGACAAACCATTGGAATGGTTGTAGTGTAATTTGGTATTAGTCTATCTTGACTATAGAATTACATTAGTACACTTTGTGTGTATTGAGCAGGACCGACTTGAGGTTGTTTGATTTATACTGACTATATAATCGAACAAGACCTCTGTTATTATGATGTACATGCTCTTAATCCCGATATAATAATGGGCACATGTACTTAATATCTATTTCTTTAATTTACCAATCGGCGAGATTTATTTGTTAAATCAATAGGCCCGGTAAATTAGAAAATAATATTATTTACATGGTGTGTCGTTGATTATAAAAGGAAACCGTATCCTAATTATTAAAATGATGATGTCCCCATGAGGAGCTCATAAAATTTATCATGTAAATCTTGCAGGCGGACTTGGTCCGACATGATAATAAGGTTGAGTGGTACTATTCATGGAGTTAGATATTAATTAATTAAATTATTAGTAATTTAATTAATTAATGGGCATGCGATATCTTAAACACGGAGAGATTATGTACATATAATATGGTGGAACCCATATTTAATTATGGGGTTGGTGCGGTAGTTCAATAATAACCCATTAGTGGAGCGGGTTATTATTAACAGGTCGGGTTTACGATCCGTTAGGAGACCAAAACTAACTCCTCCTCATGGTCCCTATTGTAGCCTATATATACCTCATGAGTCATGAAACCAATGACACAACAATTAACCTAGGCCTTGGTTATTTTTCCTCTCTCTCTCCTTCTCTCTCCTAGGGTTGGGCGGCGGTAAGGAAGCCTTGAAGGAGGCCAGTGCAACTTGGAGCAAGGGAAGAGGTTTTATTTCTTCTTCTTTATCCATCCTCCACTTTGTTGGATCGAGAAGAACGATAGAGGGGGGATGAATATCGTAAAACGTTCGGATTTGTAAAAAAGAATTAGCAGCGGAAATAAATAAAGTAAAACACACGCGAACACCACGATTTTACTTGGTTCGGAGTCGCGGTCGGCTCCTACTCCAAGGCCCATGGTCGTTGACCGTTTACTGCGGGCAATTCTATATGTGCGCAAAATTAGTTTACAAAATGTATTACAAGAATAGTACAGTAAACTTAAAAGCAGCTCTTCGTTATCGACGTCCGGTGTAGATTGTATTTTCGGAGAAGACGGATGTCGTCGGCGCTTGTATCTCGAGTCAGGAGGTTTCCGGAGCAGAGCGCGGGAGTAGAAGAGCGTGAATGCGTTGGAAGAATTGACTGCCAGAAGCCTTGGTGTTGGGTGCTATTTATAGCACTTCGGGGCGCCCTGAACGTTGGGGGCGCCCCCCCACGTGTCAACCGATCCGGAATTACCTCGGTCAGCCCTTATCCCACTCGAATAGGGCTGAGGATTGACTCTGGGGGCGCCCTGGTTGACCTTTTCAGCGAGCTTCTCGGCTGAATAAGAGTTATCCGCTTCGGTGGCTTGAGTGCGGGGCGCCCTGGGCATTGGGGGGCGCCCGGGAGTATGGGGGCACCCCGCCCAGTGAGCTTCCGAAGCGGTCTTTGCTCTTCTTGTTTTGTATTCACCTTGGGGGCGCCCGGGACACTGCGGGCGCCCTACTCAGCTTCTGCCTCACTCCTTTGAGGCTTTCTAAGCTGCAGACACTCGTTCCTTCAGTCCTGCATCCAGGGTTAGTCCAAAACAACACAGAGCAATAATGTATTAGTTTTATACAGCCTTAGCTGTCTTGGTTCTGACTTTGGGTGTCCAAAATGGAGCCCTAGGTCGAACCGACGCCTACTGTTCCCTCGACGGGGAACGCGTCCTCACCTACTCCTCTCAGGAGAATTTACCTGTTGCCAACCGGCTCCTCCGGTTGGACTTTTGCCTAGCGGTCCTTTGCCAGGTCTTGGATACCAGGTGTCCTTCGCCCGGTGCCTAGCAGTCCTTCGCCAGGTCTTCGGATCCTGGCAGTCCTTCGCCAGGTGCCTAGCAGTCCTTCGCTAGGTCTTGGATCCCAGGCTGTCCTTCGCCCGGTGCCTAGCAGTCCTTTGCTAGGTCTTCGTATCCTAGCAGCCCTTCGCTAGGTGCCCAGCTGTCCTTCGCCAGGACTTAGGGTTTCAGTGCCTAGCATTCCTTCGCTAGGTGCCTAGCATTCCTTTGCTAGGACTTCAATCTGCACACTCAAGCAGCATGTTAGATAACAAATAAGACTTAACTTTTGAACCCTTTGCCATTTATCAAAACACAGGTTCGACTTGGGTGCTGTCTGCACCAACAATCTCCCCCTTTTTGATTTATGGCAACCCGATTCAAAGAGTTAAGTTAATCAGAGTAGATGATAAACTAGTTTAGTTCCCTCCCCCTGGAAGGAATCTCCCCTAGGTTTTTCAAAGTTTCGTGGAGTTTGAAAATTTTCTAAGTCAAAATAATGGAATTAATTTTTCAAAACTTAGAAGATTTTTCAAGAGGAAAATAAAAAAAATATACTTAGAAAAACTTCTAAAACATCTTTTGAGTTTTTGAAAGTACTTTTAAAAGGTTTTTGATCTCTTTAGTACTTCGAAACTTTTCTAAGGAAGTTTAAGCACTTAGTGATATTTTGAACATAGCTTAAGTCTAGAGAATGCTTTCTTTTGAAAACAATTTAGACTAAGTACCTTTGAAAACAGCTTTCTTTTGAAAACAATTTAACTAAGTACTTTTGAAAACCGTTTTGTTTTGAAAACAATTTAGACTAAGTACTTTTGAAAACAATTTTGGAAGAAATAGAGTAAGTACTTTTGAAAGCAGTTTTGAATAGACTAAGTACTTTTGAAAGAGTTTTGAAAAGAATTAGACTAAGTACTTTTGAAGGATGAAAATAGAGTAAGTTGAAATAGACTAAGTACTTTTTTTGAAGAAAGGATAAAATTTTGAGAAAAAATTTTAAAGCTTCTCTCCTTTCCTATCTCTCCCCCTTTGCCATATATCAAAAAACCAACCAATATAGCAAAATAACAAATATCTTGCATAATGATATAACCGAATAATGTGCTGTACTGAACCAATGCAAGATAAACTGAATCAAACCAATTTAAATTTTCTCTGTAGGGACCTGTCTAACCCAATTAGCTATTTACTAACTGTTATAAACAGTAATTTTCGCTAGGGTTAGTCGAGTTAAGTGTTCTGTTCAAGTTAGATTGTCTAAGCTTGACACTTAACTTGATTACTGTTAAGTTGTATTTAGTGCCCCAATTACTGCAGATGCACTGACTTAAAGCATCTTGAATTAAGGCAAAGACCTAAGCATCTCAACCCATTCTAGGTTATCAATCAATAGTATCCTAAGGTGTTTGTGAGATGCTGGCTTCTAAATCTATAGGTGCATGCAGTTCTAGGGTTAGGGCCTAGGCTAAGTCCATTTGCGAAAAAAAGCCTAGTTTTGAAGGGGGTAGTTTTTCAAGAAAAACTAAGTTAAAAAAAAAAAAAACTGTTTTAAAAAACTGATTTTGAAATTCAGTAAAGCAGTTTTAAAACTATTTTTAAAAGCTGATTTTTCAAATCAAAAGAAACCAAAAATAGAGTAAACTTATTCTACTAAGCATAATCCTAACTAAGGTCAGATAATCATGAAAAGGCAAATAGTCAACTCCATAAGTCAGCCAGCACAGTCATACAAGTCAAACATGAGTCAACCCTACTATGTAGGGGCAGTCAAATAGTCACTAGTACAATGCTAGTCGAGTCTAGGAGGAGGGACCAGGATGATCGGATGAGCCTGGCTGCCAGGATCGAAACAGCGCCATCATCTCGTGATATCGTGCATCGCCAGTCTCCCTCTCGGCTCTGAGGGCATTCATATACTCAGTATAATAGCCCTGATTTGCCTCCATTTCTTCGGTATGATTTGCCTCCACTTCCTCTCGGAGGCTCTGGACCTGTGTCTCGAGCCGTGTCACTCTCTCGTATAGTGTCGGTGGAGGGGGCTCGTCTATGTGCTCACGAACCTCTGCTGCCAGATCTGCAATATCGACCTCAATCTCCTCGTCCGAGTCAATCTGGGGTTCGGCTCTCTGACGTCTCCAAGACAAAACCTCGGTACCCGAGACCTCTATACCAGCTAGGGAGAAGTTCCTATAACCTATCTCGTCGTAATCAGTCAATGCGGCTATCTCTCCCACGGTGATGTTACGACCGTGGTGGTGTAGAATGGAAGTGATAATGTGGCAGTAGGGAGTGCGTACCCGCCCCTGCGTGGTAACACTGGATGCATGAAGGATCGCATGGAACATGTGGAGTCCTATGTCGATGTCCAGCTGATGAATCAATGCATATAGGAGGAAGGTGTGAAATGGTCGCATAGTAGCGACGTCTCTAGTGGATAACGGCAGAATGCATCGGACTATAACTCTATATAGAGCGTAGTCCTGGGCCTGAAGGTCAACAGACTGAAATCGTCTGGCCAGGGGGTTTCTAACATGCCTATAGAAGTAGGAGTGTAAGATCTCTAGGGTGATGTGAGAGTAGGGAGCATCAAAGAGAGGCTCCCTAGGAGGGTAACAACAAAAGGTGGACTGTGAGAGTCGTAGTCCAAGAAATCGGTTGAGTAGTGTAGGTGTGATTGTTAGGGGAATCCCTTGGACGGTGGTGACGAACATAAGACCATCCTGTCTAATTATATTGTTATAAAATTCTGCACATAAGGATGTGTTAATTGAGTGAGTGCAGAATACGAGATTATCGAGTTGATAGAAGTTTATTACATTCATTGCCAAGGGACAGGATTGGGTGAAGAATTGTCTGTTTAAGTAGCTCGTTTTAATAGGCTTATATGTCGTTCGAGCAAACTTGTTACAAAGTTCTAAAGTCGGAAACCTAGGATCAGGACTAGGTTCGGTACCGGGGTTTGCTTGGTTTGCTCGTCTTTTTCTAAGAAATTGCATTAAAGAAAGTATAAAGGAATTGCATTAAAGAAAGTTAGAATTAACTTAAATGCAAATAAAATTATACCGGGTGGCAGCTCGGGGAGGCATTGTCGAGGATGAGGGCTTGAGAAGGTTGCAAGGTCACTTGGAAGGAAGGAAGTTTGAGAAGAGAGGAGTTTTTGGTGTGGGAAGTAAGTGAGATTCGGGTGGCTTTTTATAGGGCTCGGTCGGGCGCCCTGGTGTGTGAGGGCGCCCCTGCGAGCGAGGGCCCCCCCACAGGGCTACAGCTGCCTTTTTGCAGCTTTTAGCTTTTAACCACTCCTCTGGGGGCGCCCGTGAGGACCCGGGCGCCCTGGTCAATACCTTTTGCAGCTTTTCGGCTTGAAGAAGACAGGAAGGACAAGGGGGGCGCCCGAGGGTTCACAGGCGCCCGGGATAGACCTGTTTGACTAGGTTTGACCAGATTTGACTGGTTTAACCATGGTTTGACTATTTTGATCATGGTTTGACTACTTTGACCAAGATTTGACTACTTTGACCATGTTTTGTCTGGCGTTAAGTCAGTGTCGTTCTAAACTAAATGTTTGTATTTAAAAAAATGCAATTATTAAATGAATTTTGATTGAGTTTGCCGTCCCACCCAATCTAGGGTTATCAATCACGTTAGCCTTACAGTTTTTGTGAGACAGGTTTTGGTAGGTAAAATTTGAAAAACGTAAATTAATTTTGAAAACAATTGAATTTATTTTGAAAAGAATGTTTGAATCTACAACTAACTGAAGATTTGTGTTAGATTCGAATTTGACAGAGACTAATTAATTTGAATTTCAAAGATTGGCTTCCAGGTCTTGGCGAGGCACTAGGCCTTCTTTGGCCGTAGCCTTATTGGATCATCAACCCTTTCCTTGACAAAGCCTTTCAATGAAATTTCATTTTCAAAATTAATCTTTGAGAAATTCTGGTCCAACTAGTTTGGGTCTTGGATCGGTAGCTTCGGCTAGTTCCGCCAAAATGGCTTCCCTAACGTACTATCATCTCACCTCCACCCAGTACTATGTTGTTAAATTTCAGTTAAGTTGGTTCAGTCCTTAAACTAATCAGTCCTAAATCTAAGCATGGTAAATTGCAGAAATTAAATAAACAAGCAAGCATGCAATTTGAAAACAAAAATTGAACTTTATCTAACAATAAATATAGTTTTTAATTTGCTCCCCCTGGACTAAAACCACGATAATGGTTAGGCAAGATATGAATCTTGTCCTTGGAGATCCAATACTGATTTGATCCAGTTTGTTTGTTCAGGCATAGTTTGGGTACCCATGCCTGAGCTTTAGTTCTGGACTGGTTCAGTACAGCGTAGTAGGATCTTTGTCTAGATTTGGTTCTGTATCCTAGTCCGGATCGATTTAGAACCGACTTCTATTTTCCAAGAATCATATCAAGACCCTTGGAACCAGAAGTGAATCGTTCTAAAGCTGATCTAAGGTCCTTAACTTGAGTTTTCAAGGAGGAGTTCTCTTTTTCAAGTTTTTCGACTTGAATAGAGGTTCCTTCTTGAACCTTCTCAGTTAAAGGTCTAGAGTCAGCTCTCTCTTTCAGGAGTTTTACTTCCTGTCGGAGAGATTTGACTCGGAGTTTAGCTTTCGCCAAATCTCGAGAAAGATACGAAATTAACTCATTTAATTGAATTCTTGTAAAACCACTTACAGTTATTTCGCCGTCCTCTGAGAATGTGAGTTTGCCGTCGTCCGGCTCCGACTCTGACTCTGTCTCTATTTCTTCTGAAGTGGTTAGTGCGAGCAGGTTCGACTGTGGGACCTCTTCTTCTTCTTCGGAGGAGGACTCGTCCCATGTTTCCTGAAGTGCCTTCTTCTTTCTTGTCTTCTTTGTTTCCTTCAGGTTGGGGCATTCAGTCTTGTAGTGGCCCTTTTTCTTGCACTCGTAGCAAGTTACATTGGGTTTGTTCTTTTCAGTTGAGGGTTCAGTTGGTTCTTCCTTTCTTCGGCTGGCTTTTCTTCTGTTAGTCTAGTTTTTTAGCTCTTTGTAGTAGTCGCAGGCTAGCCAAACCAACTTAGGCCGATTTCCCTCGCTATCTTCTGAGTCTGAATCTGAGTCAGACTCGGGTGTAGGTTGAGGCTTCTTCTTGGTTGTCCTTCCAACTTTACCTGCAACAAAGGCAATACCTTTCTCGGCCAAATTGCAGTTAGTCTGTTCATGTAATTCAAGTTCAGAAAAAAGTTCATCTAACTTAATTTTGGAAAGGTCCCTAGAAACTTTGTAAGCATCTACCATAGATGCCCACAAGGTGTTTCTTGGGAAGGCGTTAAGAGCATACCTTATTAGGTCACGGTTTTCTACCTTGTGACCAATGGTGTGTAGACCGTTCATCAGTTCCTAAATTCTGGCGTGGAGCTGAGCTGCTGATTCGCCTTCGTTCATCTTGATGGTGTATAGCTTATTTAGCAGAAGGTCCCTTTTGACTGATTCGGGTATCGGAGGTTCCCTCATGTAGTTCGATCAGCTTGCCCCACAGCTCCTTGGCACTGTTGAACGGACCCACCCGGTTCAGCTCCTCTTTTGTTAGACCGCATTGGAGGGTCTGGGTTGCTTTCGCATCAGCTTCAATTCTTCTTTTCAGAGCGGTATCCCACTCAGTGTACGGCTGTGGTACTCCTTCAGGGTTCTTTAGAATCTCTAGTCCAGACTGGATGATTATCCACATGTCCACCTGAGTTTTCAGGTGGACCTCCATTCGACTTTTCCAGTAGGAAAAGTCTTCTCCACTGAAAAGTGGAGGTCTGGCTGTGCTGAATCCTTCTTGCAGGGCCATTAAGGATTTTATCTGTAAAAGAGAGAAAAGAAAGAAAAAAATCTGTCCCAAGACTTGGTCTTGGATTAGTAGTGCGGGATAAAGAAAATTAAGTATCGAGGGGTGTTGCACCGGTCTCGATTAACGATAAGAATTCAAATAAAAAAAATGAAATAATTTGACGAAAATCGAAAAATTCTCAAACTGGTGGTTGCACCAAATTTGAGCTTCCCCGCTCTGATACCACTTGTTGGATCGAGAAGAACGATAGAAGGGGGGTGAATATCGTAAAACGTTCGGATTTGTAAAAGAGAATTAGCAGCGGAAATAAATAAAGTAAAACACACGCGAACACCACGATTTTACTTGGTTCGGAGTCGCGGTCGGCTCCTACTCCAAGGCCCACGGTCGTTGACCGTTTACTGCGGGCAATTCTATATGTGCGCAAAAATAGTTTACAAAATGTATTACAAGAATAGTACAGTAAACTTAAAAGCAGCTCTTCGTTACCGACGTCCGGTGTAGATTGTATTTTCGGAGCAGAGGGACGTCGTCGGCGCTTGTATCTCGAGTCGGGAGGTTTCCGGAGCAGAGCACGGGAGTAGAAGAGCGTGAATGCGTTGGAAGAATTGACTGCAGAAGCCTTGGTGTTGGGTGCTATTTATAGCACTTCGGGGCGCCCTGAACGTTGGGGCGCCCCCCCCCCCACGTGTCAACCGATCCGGAATTACCTCGGTCAGCCCTTATCCCACTCGAATAGGGCTGAGGATTGACTCTGGGGGTGCCCGGGATGCTGGGGGCACCCTGGTTGACCTTTTCAGCGAGCTTCTCGGCTGGATAAGAGTTATCTGCTTCGGTGGCTTGAGTGCGGGGCGCCCTGGGCACTGGGGGCCCGGGAGCACCGGGGCGCCCGGGAGCATGGGGGCGCCCCGCCCAGTGAGCTTCCGAAGCGTACTTTGCTCTTCTTGTTTTGTATTCACCTTGGGGGCGCCCGGGACACTGCGGGCGCCCTACTCAGCTTCTGCCTCACTCCTTTGAGGCTTTCTGAGCTGCAGACACTCGTTCCTTCAGTCCTGCATCCAGGGTTAGTCCAAAACAACACAGAGCAATAATGTATTAGTTTTATACAGCCTTAGCTGTCTTGGTTCTGACTTTGGGTCTCTAAAATGGAGCCCTAGGTCGAACCGACGCCTACTGTTCCCTCGACGGGGAACGCGTCCTCACCTACTCCTCTCAGGAGAATTTACCCGTTGCCAACCGGCTCCTCCGGTTGGACTTTTGCCTAGCGGTCCTTTGCCAAGTCTTGGATACCAGGCTGTCCTTCGCCCGGTGCCTAGCAGTCCTTCGCCAGGTCTTCGGATCCTGGCAGTCCTTCGCCAGGTGCCTAGCAGTCCTTCGCTAGGTCTTGGATCCCAGGCTGTCCTTCGCCCGGTGCCTAGCAGTCCTTTGCTAGGTCTTCGTATCCTAGCAGCCCTTCGCTAGGTGCCCAGCTGTCCTTCGCCAGGACTTAGGGTTTCAGTGCCTAGCATTCCTTCGCTAGGTGCCTAGCATTCCTTTGCTAGGACTTCAATCTGCACACTCAAGCAGCATGTTAGATAACAAATAAGACTTAACTTTTGAACCCTTTGCCATTTATCAAAACACAGGTTCGACTTGGGTGCTGTCTGCACCAACACTCTTCTCTTCTTTGTGGCATGCGCAACTTGAAGGAGGTCCTCTCCTTTGGTGGCCAGTGGTGCAAGGTGAAGAAGAAGGGAGGTTGTCGGCGCAACAAGGAGGAAGATAAGGAGGGGCGGCTAGGTTTTGTGGGAGAAGAATGAGAGGTCTTTTCTTCTTCTTCTTCTTCTTCCTCTTCTCTTCTCTTCTCTCCTTTTGTTCTTGCGCATGCTTGAAGGAAGGAGGGAAGCCTGCGCAACTTCAAGGAAGGAGAAACTTCTCCTTTTGGCCGACGCAAGAAGAAAGGAGAATAAGGTTCTTGGTGGCTTCGTTTCTTGTAAGATCGTCGCCCACACGACGTCCAAGAAGAGGATAGGAATACGATAGAAGATTAAGAGGTAAACAAGAGATATAAATCTTGTTCTTGTTTTATTTTTGTTTAATTGTATTTCATGTATTATCATGGACCCCGAAATCAAACATAAAAATTAGCGATCCAATAATTCATCATCTATTCCGTGGCTATTTGACAAAGGTGTTAGATTGCTTGAACAACAAGTTTGTTCATGAGATCACTCAATCGAATAGCACGATGATGAAAAGTTTGTTCAGAAAGATTTTTTCCATTCGGATTATTTCGAATTAATAGAAAATTTTAATCCGGGGACATGGAGAGGAATATGTTCCGTAATGGGAAACCAACATTCTCTGCCTCCAAAATTTCAGAAAGGAGACCATTAGTGGACTCACGCCGAGTACATAGGCCTTGGACGTACTGACCCTGGGGAGTTGGGAACCAAGTAAATAAATCCCGCTTGTCTGTTGTTTTTGTTGTCTTTCACTTTTATTATTCCGCTGTGCTACTAACAATTTGATTATAAAGATTGAACGAACAAAAGACTCAAAGTCGAAATGAAGCAGGAGTCGATATTCACCCCTGTTAGGATGTATACTAAAAGTCTTGCTTTTGGTTAGGATACATCTAAATTTTAATGAGAATCAGAAAATCACACAGTGCATGTTTACATTAGTATGTGCACAAACTGTTTGATGCTTGGCATTGAAGATAACATGGTTAGTGGTATCGCACAGAAGATCATGTTATCAGGTTCCTTGCCGAAGCATAAGAAAGAGGCTCACAACCGAGATGGAGTTGGACAAACCATCGGAATGGTTGTAGTGTAATTAGGTGTGATTTATCTTAACCATAGAATTACACTAGTGTACTTTGTGTACATTGAGTAGGACCAAAAGAGAGGTCATCCAAATTTTGTACTGACTTAGTAAATTGGATAAGACCTCGGATAATATTATGGAGTACGATCTCTTAATCCCAAAATAATGACGGGCATATATTATTAATTATTATCTCTTTGATTTACCAATGGGCGAGATCTATTCTGTTAGATCGATAGGCCCGATAAGTTGGGAAATAATATTAATAATATGATGTGTCATTGATTATTGACGGAATCCGTGTCCTGGTGAGTCGGGTTGATGATGCCCCCTTGGTGAGCTCAAAAAGATCGTCATGTCAAATCTTGCAAGTGGACTATGGTCCGGCATGATGAAAAGGTTGAGTGGTACTAATCAAGGATAAAGAAGATAATTAATTTAATTATCAGTAAATTAAATTAATTATCGGACATACGATATCTTAAACATGGGGAGATGGACGACTCGTAATAGGTGGAGCCCATATGAAAATATGGGGGTTGGTGAGGAAGTACAATGGGATCCTTTAGTGGAATGGATCACCATTAATGGATCGAGTTTGGATCCATTAACGGGCCAAGAACCAACTCCTCTTCATGGTCCCTATCTTAGCCCTATAAATACCCCATAGGAGTATTAATACAAGGTTGGATGAATTAATTACGAATTAATTCGAATTAATCACAAAAACCCTTCTTTCCCTAAACCCTCTCTCTCTCTCTCTTAGGGTTCTTGGGCGCCAGCGAGAAGAAGCAAGGAGAAGAGGAGAATTCTCCTCATCCCCTCTTGATCTCTTGGGCGTGAAGGATCGGCAGGAGAGGGAGGAGCATGGTGGTGCTCAACTTGGAGCAAGGGAGCGGGCGGAGGTTAGTCGGCGGCGAGTTTCATGCACCTTGCGGCGCCGGCGGCAAAGAAGAAGGAAAGCTCAACTTTCCTACTTTCTTTCTCCTTGCTCTCTTCTCCTTCCCTCACAGTAAACTCCTCCTCTGTGTGCGCAAGCAAGGAGCAGGAAGGAGGAGTCTCCGGTGGCCGGAAAACAGAGGTTTATCCTCTTGGTTGGCGCCGGCGGTGAGGAGGGAAGATTAGGGTTTTCCTGCGGGTTTTGGGAAGAAGAAGGAGGTTCCTCAGCTTCTTCTTCCCCTTTCTTCATCTTCCTAGCAGCCTCTCGGTGTTGCCTCTTGGCCGGCCAGAGCTTGGAGCTTAAGGTGGCCGGCGGCGAGAGGTGGAGAGGTCGGAAAGGGTGTGGCAGAAACCCTAGCTAGGGTTTCGGCTACCAAAGAGGAAGAGGCTTGAAGAAGGTGATTTTGGAGCGCCTTGGTGATTCCACATCTTGGTAGACCATCTCCCACATGACGTCCAGGAGGGGAGGGTCATAAGGTAGAAGACTGCGAGGTATAACTCTCCCAAGCTCCAGTTTCATTTTGCTATATTTATTTGTGCCATGTTGCTTTGCCTTGTCATTTCATGTATGTTAGTTGGTTATTTTGATTTGCTATCATAGATAATAATTAACTAACTGGACCCCGAAGATAAACACAAAAATCGGCGATCCAAATCGTCATCTTTTCCACGATTAATTAATCTGGAAAGTTACAAAGCCTTAACCTTGGGTTTTGGCTAAGTTGTAACTTGGATTAATTAACACGACGACGAATCGGCCATTAGAGGGGCGGGTCTCTATTCGGATTAAAATTTTAATCCATATCCATAGAGAGGTCTCTCAGATACGACCTTGTGGTTGTCTTGGAAACCGCCATGCCATACCAACAACCCCCACCTCTATCGACGCCACCGATCCTACAAAGCTATCCAGAATAGGAGGATGTAGTTGTTGTCCAGATGTGTAAAATTTCAGCTCGGATCTGATGGTGGAGGGGATGATGGCTAGATGAAGAAGATGAGTTGGTAGGAGATTTCAAATAGGAAACAATCTGAAGGCAAGGTCGAGTGAGCTAGGATTCCCTAAGTACTCACTAACTATTTGATTCCCAGTTGGCGAACACAAACTTAGCAGCGATAGATCTCACTATGAGGAGAAGGAAAATCTTCTCCTTTAGCCAGTTCCATGTGGAACATCAATAGAATAAGTTGTCGGAAGTTAAAGGAAGAAAATTTGCTCAAACCACTGATCGTCTCCCGCTTCCTCCATATCATGATCCTATGGTTGAAGAAGAGGATGGCTAGGTAGGGAATCCCCTTGCCTAGGTGGGATGGGTGATCGCCAAAGGAAGGGGATGCCCTTGACCTCTGTGGATCGCCGGTGTAGAGGTTGAAGGCGGCATCAAGTGGAGAAGCAAAGATCACAATCGTGATCTCGCCTAGCAGAAGAATCAGTATGGTTGTGATGATCGGAGGAAGGGAGTGCCCTTGACCTCTCTATGTTGGTGGTGGTGGAAGGCTGACGTCGATGAAGGAGGGTGGCGCTGGGGAGATTTATGGAAGAAGATGGAGATGGTGTGATCGTGAACACAATCCACACACTGGCCCTATAGCTTCTCACAAAATTTAAATCTGATTTTAGATTTGGGTGGACTGCTGAGATTCTTCTAGATCTTGATTAACAGTCAAATTAGCTCATATTTGGATCAAAAGCTTCAGATCTTGACAATGGTAATGATATATTTTCCCTTGGCTTGGATGGACTAGATTATTGATAGATGGCTCGGATCGCTCAGATCTTGGATGAACGGTTGAAATTACTCCAGAGCTTGATCTCCTCATTTAAACCCAAATATGATCCTAAACATAGTTCGATTCAGCTTAGGTCCATGATCCTTTGATGCATACAAGACCACGTTCAAATATTAGCATAAAATATCGTGAATTAAAGATAAATTACAATTGAGTCTGAAAATGCATGAAACTCATGACATGTGATATAAACATGAAATTACCACATGAGAAGATGAAAAAGTATGCCTATATGATTCAAAATATTAAGACAAAATGATAGTTATCAGTGACCCAATAGCCTCTCGTAATATTAACAATGTATCTAAACCAATTTAGATACATAAGCAATGAGCGGCATCTAGCAATGCATCATTGCTACCCAAGTGACGAGAATGCCAAAATCCAATTTAATCTTTCCATGTCTATTATCTTGTATGATTGTGTCCTTCTATCCTTGATATCTAGATTGATCAATAAGGCATAGACTGTATCATCCTCTTATCAATATTTATGTTTCATGATCCCCAAGTAGACTCACTCAACAAAATGAGTTCAATATCTCATATTGACTCATTAGAGCATGGTCAGTCATACTCGATCAAAGGGCTCACAGATATCACTCCCGTCATATGGGAGGGATAGATCCCATCTACATCACTCATATCCCTCCTCATGATTTTGTTGCATACCCAGTGATCAACTTTATAGTCCACCCTGTTATGGGTGACGTTTGGCGATATCAAACTATGCATCTCCTTATGTAGGGGACCGTAGTGACTTCAGGTCTAAGGACTATTCATACCAATAGTTACTATGAGAAGTTTATGACACTCATATAATGATCTATGAAACTTTCTCTCGGCGAGTCAAATTAGTACATATTCTCTAATATATACTCATGTATGAACTTGATATCTCATATCCATGTCTTGTAAGATTAAGTCATTAATTTACATACATGCTAGTCTCAACACATTAATATTGTCCTTTATATTAAAGTTGGATTAGAAATATTTAAGAGAAGTGTTCTCGACATTCTCACAATCAATTCAACTAATTAATGTATTATAGATTAGAACATACTATTCTAGGGCATTATTATATTTATTTAGCTGACACAAGCATGAAGTAAATATAATAATCAAAGTATTATTTTTTATTTATAAATATGATACTTTATAGTCTAAGTTAATCAACTCATGATTGACTCTTAGGACTTACACCAACAAATTCACCCGATGAACTTCTCATACGAAAACAACCAAGACTAAGGCCAAGTGGCGAGGAACAAGCATGATTACCATCCCTCATGAACTAAACTGCTCCTGGAAGAAATCCTGACAAACTAAAATGAAGTAAAGAACAACTTCAAGTAGCTTAGTGTGAGATTGGATAATCACGAGAAACACATAAAGATGCTTGATAGTCAAGTTGCCCAGATCGCCAGCTCCTCCTCTAGAACACAAGGAACATTCCCTAGAAAAGCCTAATCAAACCCAGTAGAACATTGCAATATCATTGAGTTGCAAAGCGGATAGACATTGGGCAAGGCCCAAGTGTCTACTTAGGAGGGGACTAAGAACAATGGAGAGTCTTCTCCATCCTTCTCTACCATTGAAGCTTTAAAGGAGAATGAGGAGATTGAAGTGCCTCCACTGAACTTCATAACTCAGAAGATCCCCTTTTCACAAAAACTCTTGAAGGCAAAGCGAGATTAGAAATTTAACAAGTTTCTAGAGAAGCTGAAAGAGTTATGTATTTAGATCCCCCTTATAGACACACTCCATCAAATGTTGAAGTTCGCAAAGTTTATTAGGGTGATCATCTCCACAAAACGTAAGCAAGATGGCTTTGAGATGATGTCGGTAACTAAAGGATGCAATGCCTTGCTGCTCAATTTGATGGGTATGGCTTGGCGGGTTTCCAAAATGAATACTTGGTCGTCCTTGAGATACCTCTCCATGTCTACGGATTAAAAAATTAATCTGAATGGAGACCTGTCTCCCAAACGACCATCTCGTCATCGTATCGATCGATTCGAATTACAACTTGGTCAATCTCAAAGATCGGCCTTGTAATTCGCCTAACCGATCGACCGCGGAAAAGACAACGAGTGGATTGTCAATTTTTGTGTTTATTATCTGGGTCCAATGATTAATTACCAACCATTAATTAAGTAATTAATTAAACAAGATAATTAATCAAAACATCACATAAAATGACGAGACGAAAGGACCTAAGGAAGAAATTTATACCTTCCTTTATCTCGTAGTCTTCTACCTTATGTCCCTTCCCTCTTGGACGTTGTGTGGGCAACGAGCTACTAAGATCCAGAGTCACCAAAGAGCTTCTATATTCTTCCTAGCTTGACCGAAACCCTAGGACTTCCTCTTCCAATTGTCGCCGAGCCAAAACCTAGGTTTTGGCCGTCGGCGCCGCCCCTCCTCCTTGCTCCCAGCACACGCACGGTGAAGAGGAAGGAAAGAGAAAAATGAAGAAGAAAGAATAAAAGAAGAAGAAGAGATGATCTCTTATCCACAATCCAAACAAACACCCAAATCTCCTTCTTCCTTCTCCCTACCGCTGTAACGACCCGGAAAATTCTCTTAATATTTTCTTAAAATATTAAGCATGTTTAAATAATTTTCCAAGGGACCTAGAAATATTAAGGAGAACTTTGGCCTAGAAAATCCATGTTTTCTCATTTAAATTAAGAAAACTAAGTACTAATGAGCTTTAAATGGGCTCCAAAAATGGGTATTAATTAGGTAAAATTAATATAAATTAGGTAAAATTAATATAAATATAAAAGAATTTTATTTAGGAATATTAGCATAATTATGGGTGATTTTAGGGGGATTTTCGGAATTTAGGAAATAAAAATAATAAAATAAATGAAATAAAAATAAAATAAAAATAAAGGTGCATGAGCCAAGGATTGAACATTGGACCTCTTGTACAACCATGTAAGCCTTAACCAACTCACCTAGCAAGGGATTTCTATGAGAAAATGAAGTGGATATAGGTTAAGATTAAGAAGAAGATGAAGGGTCATGGAGAGACTCTTCATTTACCTCTTTAATGGATGATAAATAGGGGGGTTTGGGAGTTTCTTTTTCTCTTCCTTCAATTGCATTTCCTCCTCTCTTCCTCCCTCATTCTAGCCGACCACTCTTAGAGGGTTTTCCCCTTGGAAAAACTCCACATCTCCATGATCTAGGTTCCTTCCAAGACAACAAGGGCAAGGAGGGATCAAGGGTCAAGAGTTCTACAAGTTCTTTCTCTTTTAAGGTCTAAAAATCAAGAAATCCCAAGGTAAGACTCCCTCACCTGTGGTATAATAATTCCTTATGATTTTCATGATTTTTAGTATGATATAGTGGTTGGTTTTTGGATTTGATGTTGAAAGGAAAGAAAACCAAGAACCTTATGCTTAAGGGTTTCGGCCACCATGATTTTAAGGTTTATAATTATGCTAAAAATATGTATAATGCTATGTAATGTTCCCTTATGATTTTTAGAGGTTAAGTATAATTTTTGGAGTACCCTAGGACACCCTAGGGTTTCGGCCAACATGAAAGAAACAAAGTAAGCACCCTAGGATACCCTAGGGTTTCAGCCACAATGTTTAAGGGTCCTTAATGATGCTAAAAATCTCCAAAATGTTGTTTAATGTTTTCTCAGTATGTTTAGTTGTTAAATACAATTTTTGAGAATTTTTGGGGTACCCTAGAGGCCCTATATGTTTCGGCCAACCCCAAGGACCCAAGGGTTAGGGTTGAGTCTTTAACTTCAAGCATATGTTTTATGTGTTGCCATGATATAAGGGTGATGGAAGGTGATTATGTGAATTTTCACATGGCCTTGGGACTCTACAAGTTTCGGCCAAAAAGGGTTAATGGGGTAAAAGTTAAGATTTATTTCAAGTAAGGGCTCCAATGGCTCTATGGTAAGATGTGATTAGCGTTTCATGAATTATTGGAGATTTTAATGGAATTTTTCCATACTCCCCATGGCCTTATAAGTTTCGGCCAGCCCTAGGGAAGTGGCCTAAAGGTTAGGGTTAACCCTAATCATGAGCCTAATGACTTCCTATGGTCTCATAAATGATGTATGGTTGCCCCTTTACCTTATGTTATATTACATGTTCATGGAATTGATGGAACTCCACCTTGAAGTTTCGGCCAAGCCTTGGATTTAGGGTTTGGGGTGGAGTTAGGGTTCAAAGAATGAAGGTTCATGCTTACCATAAAGTATTTATATGTATAGGATCAAGCATGTGGTAGAAATCATGTTAACCATAACCCTAATGTTTAAGCATCATGTTTTATGCCTTTATGTTTATGTTTATGATTGGATGCCATGTTTAATAGGGTTACCATGAATGTTTATGTTCTAGGCCATGTATGTGAATGGTAGGTAGAATGTTATGGAAATCCTACCTATGTATGCTTATGTGATGTAGAGAACCCTGCTAAGTTATATGCTCATGTCATGTTAGGAACCATGCTGAGTTATTGTGTATGTTCATGATATGAATGATGCCATGACAAGTATGATAGGTTTATGGTCAGGATATGAATGATGCCATGATAAGTATGATAGGGTTATGTTCACAATAAGAATGACGCTATGATAGGTATGATATGTTAAGTTCATGATAAGGACGATGCCATGATAAGTATGTAATGTTCATGTTCATGATAAGAATGATGCATGCCATGATGTATGAATAAAGATGCATGTCATGCTTATGAAAGAAGATGCATACCATGTTTATGAATGAAGATAATGCTCATGCCTTACAGGCATCATGATGTTATGCAATAAGAATGAACAATGAAAGGACAAGCATGTGTTAAGTCATGCTTTATGTAACATGGTTATGCTATGAATGTCTGATGAATGATGAAACATGAAAAGTATTTTACTTTATGTAAGGGCTTGTACCGGACCGATGTATGAGTCCAAGGGATGGGTACCTTATGAATGCCCTGGTTTTGGACTACCGAAGCTGTCCACGGTTCTGGCACTACCGGAGCTGTGCAACAGGGATGGGCACCTTAAGAACGCCTCGGTTCGGGGACTACCGACTATGCTGTCCTTACCCTAGTAGGTCGGGGCTATCGACCTCGGACTTGCTAGGGATGCGCGCTATGATGTATGTATGTGGTACAAGCCGGGGACCCCGAATGATGTTATGATGATTATGTTAAGCATTTAAAAGTATATTTTTAAAAGTTAAGCATCCTTATGTATATGCATTCCACTCATGCATCCATTCATGTTATGCATTATGCTATGTGATAAGATTTTATGCTTACGTTCATGTTAAGAAGTATGCATGAGAATGAATGAACTATGCCATGATTCTGTTAAGAAGATGTTCATATGATATGATAGGTATTATGCCATATATTATGCCATGCTTAGAATGTTCACTATGTTTATGTTTATGCCATGTATCATGTCATGCTTAGAATGTTTACTATGTTTATGTTTATGCCATGTATCATGCAATGTTTAGAATGTTTACTATGTTATGTTAATGCCATGCCATGTATACGATAAGTGATGTAAGATGTTATGTTCTAAGTAGAGCACCAAGTATGTTAATGTTTCATGTGCTCATTATGAGATGATGAATGATGAATGGTTTTTGTGAGTAGGAAAGAGTCTTACTAATCCTGTGTGCTTACAGTCTTATTTCCTTATACCACAGATCATTCAAGGGGACAATGATGGAAGCAGCAGGAGGGCAAGAACGCATGTGTGTAGTAGTGACTTGGCCCAGGAAACCATATGTTTACTGTTAATGCTAGAACTTCACCTCGGTTTTGAATAATGACTTCTGGAACCTATGATATGATGTTATGTATGACATGATATGATGCTTAAGTTCAAAGTTAATGTGCTAAGGTTCCCATGTCATTAAGTTAAGAATGGTAATAGGGCATGTATAAGTTAAAGTTATTCCGCTGCCTTATGATGTCTACATGCCCTAAGCATGTTAACGTAACGCCGCTTATGGAAAAAAAAAAGCGGGCGTTACAGGTTGGTATCAGAGCAGTAACCATCTCACTACACACACATCAAGCCCTCTTCCTGCAGCTTCCAAGTAAGTACCCCTGTGCATGTTTTATGATAGTAAGCACTTTTAAGATGTTTTATGACTTTAAGATATGCAAGTAAGAACGATAGTATGATGAAAAAGTATGCTAAGATACGTAACGATGAACGATATTTTATATTCTTTGATGAATTAGTATTTGGAATAATATAGGAGTAGAAAAAAAAACTGATATTGGTTATACTGTCTTGGGTGAAGAAGAACATGGCTAGAAGACAGAGTAACCGACTGAACGAGGCGACCCCAACGCCTGATCTGGTGCAATTAGTGGCCCAACTTCAGCGCCAAGTCACCGAGCAACAGCAGACCATTAGTACCTTAATGAATCAACAGGAAAATTCTACTACCCCACTGGTGAACCAGACTGCTATACCTGTGGCGCCTACGGTTACACACACTCCTCCGCTGGGCTCGACCACTGTGGCACGATAGGAGGCCTACCTGATCCAGTGGTTAAGGCTGAAACCGGAGAATTTCTCGGGTGCTGGCGAACCTTGGGACGCCCAGGCATGGTTCAAGACGATGGAAAGTACCCTGGAGCTGTTGGACTGGCCGGAGCATGAGAAGATCAAGTGTGCGTCATTCTGCCTGTCTGGGGATGCCAGAATGTGGTGGGAAAGGGTTAAGGCCAAGAGACCGGTGGACCAGAGGGTGTGGGCAGATTTCGAATCAGAATTCTTTGAAGAATTCTTCAACATGCGGGTCACGAATAAACACTACGATGAATTCACGGAATTCCAGCAGGGAGATCTCTCGGTCAATGAGGCCGTGAAGAAATTCAATCGACTGGCTCGACTGTGCCCTAAGTTGGTCCGTACTGAGAAGGAGAGGGTCCGACTTATGCTGAGGATGTTGCGGCCTGAAATAGCTCTGAATGTGGCTAGCGGAGTTAGCAGACCCCAGACCGCCGAGGAACTGTTTAGTGGTGCCCTACTCACTGAGCACTATCTGAACAATATCAATCAGCAACGGAAGGCGAGGAATGAAAGTAAGAATCAAGTTCACACCGGAATCCTCAATTCCATCTTTCATTATCCTTAATGATCTTTCCATTAATGACCGCTTAGGTGGACAACGGTCCCAGAGCAACCAAGTTGGCGGGAAAGGGGATCAAGGGGGTAAACGGAAGTCGTGGAACAACGCTCAAGGAGGCCCAGCAGGTAAACAAACCAAGTTTTCCCCCTGCACGACATGCGGGAAGAATCACCCCAGGGAATGTCGCAAGGGTACGAACCGGTGTTTCACCTGTGGCGTGGAAGGACATATGGCGGCTCATTGTCCTACAAAGAACCAGGCCTCTCCTCAACCACTGGCGCAGTACCAGGGTGCACCGGCAAAGTTGCACTATATGCCAGCCGAACTGGAAGGGACCCCGATGTTGGAAGCCTCCCCAATGGTGATGAATGCCAGGGTTTTCTCGGTTACCAAAGAGGACGCTGCAGAAGCTTCTACGGTTGTCACAGGTCAGATATTTATTTCCGGTCAGTATGCTACTGCATTATTTGATACCGGGGCAATGCACTCGTTCATTTCGGTGCCCTTTACCAAGAAGATAGATAGGTTGCCGCAAGTGTTAGACTGCAGGTTCTTAACGACCCTACCCTCGGGAGAAATAATGACATCCACTCATGTGCTGTGTGCGGTACCGGTCAGAATTGCAGGAAGGGAACTTTACTGCGATCTGATTGTACTCGACATGAAAGATTATGATGTTATAATGGGAATGGATTTCCTGGGTGAATACGGTGCTTCTATTGAGTGCCGTAAACGAAAGGTGGTTTTTCGGCCTGAGGCAAGTTCTATGTTTGAATTCATCGGAGAGCCAAGGAAAAGAACCGGGAAATATTTATCCACTCTCCAAGCTCAGAAGATGTTGGACAAATGATGTTCTGGATTTCTAGCATATGTGGTTGATGCCAGTCAAGTAAAGAATCAGAAGCTGGAAGATGTCCGGGTGGTATGTGACTACCCAGAGGTTTTCCCAGAGGAGTTACCGGGATTAGCTCCTGACAGAGAAGTGGAATTTGAGATCGAATTAATTCCTGGCACTAACCCGATTTCCAAGGCACCTTACCGTATGGCGCCGGTTGAATTAAAGGAACTTCAGGGACAGCTACAGGAGTTGCTGGATAAGGGATTTATTCGCCCTAGTCATTCCCCCTGGGGAGCTCCAGTACTGTTTGTGAAGAAGAAGGATGGATCTATGCGCATGTGCATAGATTATCGAGCGCTGAACAACGTGACTATCAAGAACAGGTATCCCCTCCCGAGGATAGATGACCTGTTCGATCAATTAAAGGGAGCCACTGTTTTCTCGAAAATTGATTTGAGGTCCGGGTATCATCAAGTTAGAGTAAAACAAGAGGATATTCCAAAGACGGCTTTCCGAACAAGGTACGGGCACTTTGAGTTTGTGGTAATGCCCTTCGGCGTGACGAATGCCCCTGCTATGTTTATGGACCTTATGAATTGGGTGTTTTTGTCGTTCCTCGACAAATTCGTGATCGTCTTCATCGATGATATTCTTTTTTATTCGAGGACTTCAGAAGAGCACACCGAGCACCTGAAGATAGTATTAGAGGTCCTTCGGGAAAAACAACTATACGCAAAATTTTCCAAATGTGAGTTCTGGCTCGACCAAGTGGGCTTTTTGGGCCATATTATCTCTAAAGACGGGGTTATGGTAGATCCGATGAAGGTTGAAGCTGTGAATAACTGGAGTCGGCCGAAGAACGCCAGTGAGATCAGAAGTTTTCTGGGGTTGGCAGGCTATTATAGGAAATTTGTGGAGGATTTCTCAAGGATCACAGCCCCTTTAACGGCTCTCACCCGGAAGGATAAGAAGTACAGAATGGACGGAAGACTGTGAAAGAGTTTCTTGGAACTAAAAAGGAGACTCACAAGTGCACCGATCCTTACCCTTCCGAATGTAATCAGAACTTTGACATGTATAGCGATGCCTCCAAAACTTGGACTTGGGCTGTACTTATGCAGAATGGAAAAGTTATTGCCTATGCCTCTAGACAACTCAAGGAATATGAACAGAATTACCCCACTCATGATCTGGAGTTAGCCGCGGTGGTCTTCGCTCTTAAGATATGGAGGCATTATCTGTACGGAGCGCAGTGTCGAATTTATACAGACCACCAGAGTCTGCGATATTTCTTCACTCAGAAGGACCTGAATATGAGACAACGCCGATGGCTTGAGTTGGTAAAAGACTATGACTGTGAGATCTTCTATCACCCAGGGAAGGCGAACAAGGTGGCCGATGCACTCAGCCGGAAATCAAGTGCCACCTTGATGTCCATATCTAGATTATCCCGACCACTTGAAAGGGAAATTATGAATTTTGGGGTTGAGTCATCTCTGGGCGACTTTCCACTATGACAATATCACCCGCCCTATGTGAGGACATATTGGAAAAACAAAATGGTGATCTCAGTCTCCAGAAAATAAAAGAGGAGATCCAGAAGGAAAGGGCGAGGGTTTTCATATCGCCAAAGGGGGAGTATTATACCTTAGGGATCGTCTATGTATCCCTAATGACCCGGAGCTTCGAAGAAAATACTGACGGAAGCTCACGAAACCCCTTATTCAATGCATCCAGGATCCACCAAGATGTATCAAGACTGAAGGAGAGGTTCTGGTGGTCCGGTATGAAGAGAGATGTGGCCAGTATGTTAGTACTTGCATGACCTGCCAGCAAGTGAAAGCAGAACATCAGCGACCCGGGGGAGTTCTGCAGCCACTCCCGATTCCGGAGTGGAAATGGGAAGACATCTCTATGGATTTCATTTCAGGGCTTCCCAGGACTACAAATGGATATGATGCAATTTGGGTGATTGTGGACAGGCTGACAAAGTCTGCTCACTTCTTAGCGATCAAG